>CM053582.1:150886103-150910441 GCA_028627135.1 Pseudochirops cupreus | reverse complement strand
ATATATATATATGTATATATATATATATAAAAGTATGGCTTGGTTTTCTTCCCTTGAGACGTGCCTGTTCATACACTTTGCTTAGGAAAATTGTTTAAATACACTTGAGAAGGATAAATTAAAAGGAATAGATTCTGTCTATAGGAAGGAAGACTAGGTAGGATGCTATTACAATAGTGTAGCCAAGAGATGATGAGGGCCTGAATTATGGATTGTCAGTGACAATGCTAAAAAGGAGAGAGATAATATGTGTAAATAAAATTGGTAGAACAATAAGCATTTTTATACGCTAATTTTTTTTGTATGGAATATTAGGCTGATATCTTTAAGCTTATATGGAACTTCTCAGTTCTGTACTTACTACTTGTGTGACTTTGTTTAAGTTACTTAACTTCACTTGCCCTCTATTTCTTCACCTTAAAAATGAAAAAGGTTTAACTAGAAAGATTCCAAGTCCTGTTTTAACTCTCTATCTGTGATAAATTCACTCACCTTAAACCTAGTTTTTTAACCTCAACTTCCAGTTCATCTGTTTGTCTTTTGTCTCATTCCACCTGGATTCATTCACCTTTCTTTGTTGTTTTGACAATATAGTATGCTCAGAATATCAGGTATATAAGGAATCTTGATAAAATCCAATTAGCAATTTTAAGAAATCCATTTGCGTAGGGAATCCCTAGCAAAAACAAAACAACAAACAAAGCAAAAAAAAAAATCCTACCAATTAAGATAGACAACTTCTCTGAAATTGGTCATCTCAGAGACTTTCCCGGTAGTCCTGAAAATTTAAGTGACTTCTCTGGGGGGCACAAATCCAATAGCTAACTTGTATGTATCAGAGATAGGACTATCATCTTTGAAAAGGATTAATTCAAAGATCTCATCATTAACAGGCAATTTTTCCTTTTGGATATTTTCCACATGAATGGTAAAAACCCATGCTAAACACCGACCTTGCTTTATGCCTTGCTCAACATTAATAATTAGAGGGATTTTGAAGAGTTTTCTCTGGATGCATTCATCAAGTAATCAAATATTATCTTACCAAATAATGAAAGACTCCTGGTTAAATGAAGGGGACAGTCAAATGTATGGTTCACTCTACCTATAAATTTTTTTCTGTAATCAATAAAATATCACAGCTGGATTTTGTGTTCTACATAATTTCCATCTTCTTATGTCTATAAAAGAAATTAATTCTCCTATAAATAATTGTTTATGAGATCCAGTCTATTCAGACCTCATATTTTTTGAAAGGGCATCAACATTAGTGTTAGTAAGAATTATAATGATTTTTTAGAGGTAAGAAAATAGACATCTGAGTTGATAATTGTTAATTTTTTGTTAATTGCCGGGGGTGGGGGGAGTTGGGAATAAACATATCCATTAAGGTTCTAATGTGTGATCATGAACAAGACTCTTCATGTTGGGCCTCAATGTCTATAGAAAATGAAAGGTCTAGACTACACAAGGAAGGTTATCAATTCTATAGGTCTTTAGAGTTGAGTTTAGAAAAAAGATATTTTACGTAAGTTTTATCAAATGAGTGGCTTAGTAAATATTATTGTCTCCAATTTTTGGAAAGGGAGATAGAAGATCATTTGCATACAATTCTTTAATTTGTGAAGAAACCAAAATTCAAACCTATATATTCAAGTCAAATACTCTTTGTATCAAATCAGTGTTTTCAACAACAAAAAGTTTCATTTGTTGTTTTGTGGTTTTTTCCAGAATTAACATTTTAGAATTTTATGAAATAAAGTAATGGATGTGAAGGTGTTTTATAAATGCAAACTCTCATATAAATATAAGTGTAACCCCTGTTCCATAGCCTACTGTTATGAGACTCTTTCCTTACTGGTGGAGGTGAAGTCTCTGTGCTTTGTAAAAGCAGGGTAGATTTGATTAGAGGCAAAAGCTTCAGTTCCCAATCAATCTTCCTTTTGGACTCTTCAAGCAAGAGTCGTCTTTGAGCCTTGCATTGGCTTCCAACTTTGATAGAGACAGTGGAAGAGGCCAACACTATTTCAGTTTGCTGAAGGAAAGGACACTGGGAAGACATGGGAAAAGCTGGGAATCTCCATCCTGCCCCTGCACTAGAGACATCAGGGGGTTTCCCCTTCAGTGATATCAAGGACATTCTCTCTCTCTAGGTTGAGCTGGGTTACCTTGCTCCCAATGGGAGAGCTCCTCCAATATTTCTGGTTTATTATATATTCTTCTATGTTTCCCTCTCTGATTTCTGTTTTACTGTGGTTTGGATTAATGGATGTCTGCTATTCACTATATGTGTTCACTGCGGAATTGGTAGGTGAGAAAAGGGTCAAGTATTGGATACAGAGCTTAGGGTCCTCCTTCCCCTCAAATGGTAAAGTATTCAGAAGCTAGATGGACCTTGATCATATCCCCCAGATTAACGATATTTCATTAAGGGAGCAGGTATAGTTCTAACCTGGAACCCTTTCTCTTTAAGGATAGTAGAGTGGCTATTTCTCTGGCCCCAACATCCTGCTTTGTCTCCTGACAGGACTGAAGGTCTCTCTTGGAGAAGAGGCTAGAGATGTCTCTTCTGCCTCCACAAGAACAGCATCCTCAACATATGTAGAACATCACCACACATGTGTGACTCACTCTTTGTTACATCAGGCATTATAATTTTAGTGGTTGTTTTGACAACATTTAAAATAATATTTACTATAAATCTCACTTACATCCTTCTAATGTCTATTGGGTTTGAAAGTGATTCTGAGCTCTTGGAAACTAAACCAAGGAGGTACAAACTCTGGCTGGTCTTGTTAAATCCAAACTACATGATATAGATGCCTGACAGCAGACCATGCCTGTGATTTATTGACTAGACTCAGAAGGGTTCATCACCCAAAGGTTGGATCCCGGGTAAATAGGAATTCTGAAACTGGAGGCAAGCGGAATGAAATATGTTTAAGGCTAAAACCACCCTCATATAAACTCTGTAACTGATGAAGGGAAAACTACTCAAGAAGCAATTGAATCAAGTTGAACTGGAGGATGAGTTCTAGGGTTCTGAAGGGCATATGTTAAATTTTTGCATCCTCTAAATTCCAGGGTATTGGGTCAAAGCCCCGATCAGTGTATTCCAATTAGGGTTCCACCACCAGGTAAAGAAGACTTTTAGACCTAGTAGTTCTATTGAGAGGCACTGAAGCACTGTGATCTGTGCTTGTCAAGGGAAGACTATTACCAATGAAAGCCTAGGTTCCTAAGGTAATTATATTGTGAATGTTCCTTTATTCTATAATTAATATCATATTGTCTTAGTCCATATTATGTGAATATAAGAAATCATAATAGCAATGTACATCACTCAGGCCCAATCTAAACCAATAAAAGATTTATTTTCTTGGGCCCAGATATTTGTTTATTTTATGTTATCTTTTTGTAATTTTCAGTGGGCCTGGTAAACCAGTTTGACATCTGGCTTATTTTCTACTGCTCTATTTGTTAGCTGTCAGTTCACATGGCATGTGGTCTCTTCTAAGTAGCCGCTTGATGTCCCTCAACATTTCAAAGTCAGGTCCCTTTTACTCTTTCTACCAAAGTAGAACTTAGTCACAGACCTGGTCAAACCTCAGAACCAATAGTGAGGACTGATAATAACAATGCATACGCGTGGGTACATGCGTGCGCACACATGCACACACACACACACAATGCATAGCATTCTTGGGTGACCCATTGATTAATGACAGGTTGCTCAGAATAGCGGCACAATGACCCCAAAGCATTTCAGAACCTTCCAAGCATCCTTGATGACTGAAAGAGGAGATCTAGGGTGATAGAGGGCATGGCCCTGCCTTGTGCTTACACTGGGAAAAGCTTGTTTGAAGACAACCATGCTGACTTCTTTGTGTGGGTTACATAAAGGTTTCAAAGAATTCTCCCCTGCTCCAGACTGCAAAGGCTACTGCAAAGATCAGATGGGAACAGTAGGACAAATCTGTCTGGGAAGCACTTTTTTTTCTTGAGCACAAAAGCACAGACATATTCAGTTTCCTGACACCAATGCATCCCTTTGTAAATGAAAGAATTGAGGAAGGTTAAATAAAGTCATCCATTATTTCATTAAAAGAGAAAAAAAAAGAGCTATTTCAGTACCTCACTTAAAATAACTGATTCCTCAGCAAGAATAGACAACTTGTGGTAGGAAAGCAAGGGGGGCTCATTAGTTTTCCACATCAGAGCTCCAGCCCTAAAGGCTGAAAGTCTTCTGGGTTCAAATATTCTAGGATTTTGACTGTTGTGGCTCAGGTTTCTTTGCATTTTCAATGAACCACCAAAATAATTTCTTTCCACTGTTTGTCATCTTTCTATCTTTTCATTTGTTGTCTGCTTCACATTGGGAATTCCTGGAGGAAAGAGACATTCTGCTTATCTAACCTTACACAGCTCCATAAGCAGTCAACTAACTCACAGCTTTTATTATCTGTCATTCAGTTGGCCCTGAATTGTGTACTACCTTGGAACATCTCTGGTTTTGTTTTCTAGGGTTCAACAACAAATCAAACAGGCTTTCGTAAAGCACTTGCTGTCAGCAGAGCACTGTCCTGGGCTTTGAGGGAGATGCAGAGTTTGCTTTAGAGACTGGCAGTTGCTTTCAAAAGGATAACCATTTAGTTAATGGTTAAGGCAAAGACACAACTGTTATAATGTGCATGATTCCAGTGCAGCACAGTTTTATGTCAACTATAAAGGGTAATATGGGATCAGGGAGAGGTCATTAGAAGATGCTTTGTTTGAGTTGAATGTTAAAGAACAGTTTGTAATTTTATCAAGTGAAGTGATCAGAGGATGGCAATAGAAATTTAGCAAACAGTTTAAGGAAAGACATGGTAGTAAAGAGGAAAAATTGTATTCTGAATCAGAGAATGTTAATTCATTTTTCAGTCAACTATCATTAATTAAACACTTGTCTGCTAGGTTTGTTGCTACATATGAATCTACAAAAAAAAGAAAAGAAAAAAGAGGGATGTAAAAAAGACAAAGGTGGAAAGAGGGAGAGAGGAAAAGAGAGGTGGAAAGTAGGAGAGAGAGACAGAGACAGAGACAGAGAGACAGAACTAGACAGAGAGGGGAAGGGAGTGTGGCAGAAAGAGAAGAGGGAGAGAAGAAGGAAGTAAGAAAGAAGGAAGAAAGGAAAGAAAGAAGGAAGGAAGAAAGGAAGGAAGGAAGAAAGAAAGGAAGGAAAGAAGAAAGGAAGGAAGGAAAAAAGGAAGGAAGGAAGGAAGGAAGGAAGGAAGGAAGGAAGGAAGGAAGGAAGGAAGGAAGGAAAGAAGAAAGGAACGAAGGAAGGAAAAGAAAAAAAATCTCCTTGCTATCAATGAGATCATTCTCATATTCTAATAGAGGAACACAACCTGAAAATAACTATACACATTTGATATTTGGAGAATATAAATAGAGAGTAATCTCAGAGGGAAGATACTATAACGTTGGGGGAAAAGTGAAGGAAAGAGGTGCTGAAAGACTTCCTGCAGGAGGTCAAGGAAAGTAGGGGAGACAAAGATGGGGAGAGAATACATTCTAGGAATGGGAGGCAACTAGAGAAAAAGCATAGATTCTGGGAATTGTGTATTGTCCATGAAAAAACAGCAGCAAGTAGGCCTTCATATCTAGAGTCTGGAGAAAAGAGTAGAAGTTGGAAAGCTAGGAAGGAGCTGAGTTATGAATAGTTATGAATAGCTATAAATGCTAAAGAGATTTTATAACTTCTTTGTAAAGTCCTAGAAGTCAATCACAGGACTGTGAAATTAATTGAGTTAAATTTTTATCCCCTGAAGTTCTTAATGCAGCATTATACAAGTCAAGAAAACAAGAATTCATAAAGCACCTATTATATACCAGATATCTAGGGTTGGAGTTACAAAGGAAAAAAATTAAAAATAAAAATAATAAAATAAAACAGTCCCTGCTTTCAACAATATCACAGTCTAATGGAGGAAATATTATGCAAACCACTTGTACACACAAGAAATTTTCAGATAGAGTGGATTCACAGCAAAATATCCAAAATTGAGATTTCAGAGACATGAGTTCACATAAGCTCACTCACATACTGGTTGTGTTTTGCTGGGTTAATTGTTTTATCTCATTGAACTGATCCTTGGTTTCCTCATCATATGAAGATTTGGGGTTATCTGAATATGGCTTATTTTCTACCTCAAAACTTCTTGAATTGCCTACTTCCCATCATTATTGTGATGATCAAATGAGAAAACATATAAAGAATATTTAACATGAATTATTATTAATGAATTTTTAAAGAAATGAAGTAATTTTGAAACAGTAAACATTCTTTATGAATCTCATAAACAAAAATTTCGTGTCTCATTGTTTTAAAATAGAGATAATGGAGCTGTTTCTTTCTGTACTCATATTTTGTGAAATACTTTCTTTACTTGCTTAGATACAAGCGAGAGAAAGACAAGCCAGTTAGGAAGTTATGTGTTCCTTGACTTAATTTGGATAAAAATATTATTATTGGTAGATCTGGGACAAGAATTTAAGGGAATACAGCAATGAAAGAAACATATTTAGTTTAATCAATATTAATTCTCCTGTTTTTTTCTTAAAATATAAAATTAAAGAATATCAATTAAAGTTATCTTAACAGTAAAATAAAAATTTAAGGCAAATATCAAAAGTATGAGTCATCTTAGAATAAAGAGTTATTATAACATGCTATATGTTAGAAGGAAGGACCTCAGGTCATAGGATGTAGTAATTAGGGTGGACTTTATTACACCAAATTTTAAAACCAAAAGACAATTTCAGAAGCAAGAATGACAAAGTTACAAGGGACCTCAGAACACAGAATGTCAGAATTAGAAGGGACTTCATGACAGATACTATTTGAATTTGAACAAAATATTGAAACTGGAAGAGGCCTTAGAAGATAGAATATTAGAGCTGAGAAGGACCTTAGAATACAAAATGTCAGACTTAAAAGGGAACTTAGAATACAGAAAACACATGTATATATATATATATATATATGTATATATATATGTATATATGTATATATATACATATAAATATATTCATAGCTATCTGCATATATATATGCCTAACTATATCTATCTATCTATTCATATATGTACTCACACATGTTTAGTATAGCTTCCCATGCTCTATCATTCCCTATTTTAACCCCTCTCTGCACCAGTATGTGTGTGTGTTTGTGTGTATACATACATATATGTATATATACATATATGTATATATACACATATACATACACATGTAAATATGCATTTAGACACACATACCCATAATATATGTGTCATACAATGTGTGTAAACATACATGCATACACATATGGATTGTGTAGATTATATATACATTGTCTACACATTACTACATATATGTATAAATGTATTAATTTTACATTTTAATATATTGAAATAGTACTGGATTTTTTGAATGCGTCATATATACACATATAGAACGTATGCATTTGTATATGTGTCTGCAGTTATGTGTGCCTATGCATATGTTGATATATAAAGAGATAAATATATGTAAATTAGATTTAAAATATTGAATGGATTTGAAATATAGACTGTCAGACCATGGAAGAACTCTAGCACATAGCATGTTGGTGCTGTAAAGGATCTTAAAGCATAGAAAGTTCAAATAATATATGTAGGATTTCAGATACAAGCAAGAAATAGAAACTACCTGTCCACTTTCTTCATTTTATATTGGTGATGGTAACATTAATAAATATAACTCCTGCCAACTGGTATTACCATAGTGACTTGGTGGAACAAAAGTATCTATGTGCAGACATGCTGGTATTTTATCAGCTTGCAAAGTTTCCAAGGGCTTTTGCCTTGGGAAGGAACTTCTTTCCATGTAGAAGGCAGATAGACACACAGAGGGACAGGTGAGAAGAAAGGAGAACTGTTTAGAGAAATAGCATTGTCCGGGACCACTTCCTGACCATTTCCTGATGACTTCCAGACTCATGTTACTTACTGTGATGAGCCGATCTACGAACTGTGTTGTAAGCAGTTACCAGTGCTCACCTGATGACATTTCCCAGTGGAGCATGACAGAAGACAGAAGATTAAGCAGAGAACCAGGCAAGTCTGTATGCATACGTGCATGTAGATGTTTATATAAATATATAATGAAATATAAAATATAGAATGGTTTTGAAATCTAAAATGTCAGACCTTGGAAAAGTTTTAGAACAGAGTATTTTGGTTCTATAAAGGCTCTTAGAGCATAGAATGTTCATATAAAAGACATAGGATATCAGATGTAAATAAGACATTAAAAAATATCTGGTCTTATAGCCAAGAGAAAAATGGGCTGAAATATTAGATTTGGTTGTTAGATACCTGAACTTCATCCTGGATTTTTTTTTTCTTTTTCTCTCTCTTCCCTGAAGCATTGCCCATACAAATTTTAGTTATCATAATTTCACTTTCCATTTGTTCTTCAACCAATGCATGATAAGTTTGGGGGATGGGCATGGAACATCCTTTTCCCCTGATATCAGCCATCTGAGCCTACTTTGGGAAGTGTAAAATCACACCTGCAGACAGCCTTTCCTGACTCCTCCCTTAGTTCTAATGCCTTCTTTCTGTGATTATTTCCAGTTTTCCTGTACATAGCTTGTTTATAGACACTTTTTTACATGCTACTTGCCGAACAGACAGCATTAACACAATGCATTGGTTCCTATCCTGGGAGTTACTTAATGTTTCAGTGTCCCAAAGAAAGTATTTAAAATTATAAATATTAAAGAAGTTTCTGATGTACATTGGCAAATTTCCATCAAAGAAGTTGACACAAATCAACAAAATCATAGTTGAGACTAAACAAACAAAATATACGGATTCAAATACAATCACTGTAACTACCTATGTCATATTTGGCAATTCCTCTGGGCACTAGTTTCCTCATATGTAAAATGAAGAGGTTAAATTGGTTAAGACCATAATATCACTACCATCTCTAAATCTATGACTGATGCATGGAAAGAAGGAAGGAATGAAAGAAGGAAAGGAGGGAAGGAAGGAATGAAAGGAGAAGGAAAGGAGGGAAGGAAGGAAGGAAGGAAGGGAGGGAGGGAGGGAGGTAGGGAGGAAGGAAGGAAGGAAGGAAGGAAGGAAGGAAGGAAGGGAGGAAGGGAGGAAGGAAGGAAGGGAGGAAGGAAGGAAGGGAGGGAGGGAGGGAAGAAGAGGGAGGGAAGGAGGGAAAGAAAGAAGGATGGCTTAAGTACCTAGTATATGTCAGGCAATGTGCCAAGCACTTTGAAAATATGATGTTATTTCTTCCTCAAAATAACCCTGAAGGATAGATGCTATTATTATCCTTAAAGTATAGGTAAAGAGACTGAGGCAGATAGAGATTAAAGAATTTGCCCGGGATTTTTTATATGAATGTCTGAGGTAACATTTGAACTCATACCTTTCTGATACTAGGCCAAGCATTTGATCCCCTGAGCCACCTAGCTACCTATGATAACAGAGAAAATGTGGCATAATGGAAGGAGTGCTGCATTTAGTTTCAGAGGTCCTCAGTTCAAATCAAGTTTTAACTTGCTTGCCTTATGATCCTGGGCAAGTCACTTAATCTTTCTGGAATTCACTTTTCTCATTTGTAAAATGTAGGGGTTGGGGTAGTTGTTCAACTATTTTGAGATTTGAAACTGGATCCCCGAGCATCCAAGTTTTCAAATAGTTATACTCCTAGCTTTTCCAATGCCACTCTCAGGAAATAATTGAAATAGAACTAATTTGTGTGTAGACACATCAAGACATTTCAGCTGTGTTCCCTTGGCAGAAAGAGATCACATCTGAATCAAAATCTGCCAGCAATGTGAAATAACAGTAAGTGAAGTGGCAACAATAACACATTTCTGTAATATTTTAAGCATCATAAACACTGTTGCCCCACAACAACCCAGTGAGGGAGCAACTACATGTATTATTATCCTTAATTTACAGATGAGGAAACTGAAACTCAGAGAGCAAGAGTGACTTGCCCAATAATCTTTCCAATTTACAAGTATGAGAGTAGAGATAGCAAGGTGAAAAGCTGGGCTAGAATAGACAGTGCAACTCACAAACAAGGTTAACTTTCCTTAGTGTCTCTGAGACAGATGATGACACATGTGAAATCCTCTCTATTCCACTTTCAAGCTCTTTGAACATCTCCAATGCCTGTTTTCCACAGTTAAATTTCAACAATGATTCCTAGTCTATTTTGCAAGATCATAAAAATAAAATTGGTACTTCCTAACTTTCAGACTTGATGGTCTAGAATCCTAAAAGTAAATCTTTTTGTTTCTTTAATGACATGAATCAGTTCTCTACTTATTCTTTTATTCGCTCCTGATTTTTGAAAAAGAGCTTGTATTTATCTATTTCTCCTGCTAAAGGACTCTGCGCTCCCACTGAATGGTCCTCATTTATTCAGAAGACCACTCATGTAGGAAAAGAAATGGGGTGGGGTACATAAAGGAAAGCCAGGGAAATGAAACAGATCATTCTGAAGATTTCTGTTTCCCTCTTAAATTTCACACTTGGCTCTGACTTTTCTATGGGCTTTTCAGCACACAGTGACACTCAGTGGTAATAAAGCAAACAACACCTAGAAAATTCAGCACCTCCACCAGTAATTTAAGTTGACTTTCCCTCCCATTTGGAAGCTTGCAAAAATCCTTTCTCTGGAATTATTCTCAAGACAAGCAATAGGCATTGTTTTTATTCCCCAGGCAAAACACAATAAGTTTATAATGAGTATATATCTTAAAAGGCTGTGTAATCTCCAAGAACTGCATCATTTCTTTTTAAATAAGGCACTTTGCTGGTTGAAAAATTTGGTTTATTTATGGTAAATATATGAAAATAAAAACAACTTTTAAAAAGTCAGAGGCAATCCTACTTTCCCCCCTCCAAACTTGTCTGTTCTTTTTTCCTCTCTCTCCCCCTTTCTTTCTCTTTTCTTCCTCTTCTCTCTCCCTTCCTGTCCTACTCTCTCCTGCCTTGTTACTCTTTCTCCCCCCATTCTTCTCTCTTACCCCACACCTGCTCCTCCGTCCCCATCTTATCATCTCTCCACTTCCTTGTCCCCCTCTTTCATAGAAGGTCTTTAGGACCAACTCTAACATTTATTATCTGTGTGAACTTAGGAAGATGACAAGCTTCTGTGCCTCAATTTCCTCATCTGTAAAATAAGAGAGCTGAACTAGATAACCTTGATCTTATGAAATTGACCAAATCTTATTTTTTTTGATGTCTCCAAGTTTCATGTAATGACTAAAACAATAAGATGGCAATGAAAATGTTTGTGAGATGTGTTGTTAGGAAAATCTGCTTGATACAGTGAAAATAATACCACAGCATGATCAAAAGATAGAAGTTTCCATTGCAATCCTGTCATCCAACTGAATGAGTTGCTGAAACTTTCTGAGGTTCAGGTTCCTCATCTGTAAAATGAAGATACTAATACTTGCACTACTTATTCAGCAATGTCATATTCATGATCTGATGAGATAATGGGTGTGAAAGACCTTTGAAAATGAGGAAATGTCACACAAATGTGCCGGATTTTCTTTTAAGCATAGGAGATATGATAATAAAGGAGTATAACTGATTTATTAACAGACCAGAACTCTTACATGACATTAAATGTTGTCATTGCTGAGAGAGTCACCTTGGAATACTGCATGCTCATTTCCCTCTCACATTTTCTTAGCTCACTTTGTTAGAACTTCTTTATATCTATCCTGTTCTATCCTGATAGGCCAGGTCAAGTGAGATAAGGTCTAAAAACAAAAAGAAAAGAAAAGAAAATGAAAAAAAAATCTTTACAGAGCTAGATAAATGTCAGTTATTATTTCCTGAATCTCTTTTTCACACAAAATAACATAACCAATTTTCTAGGCAGATACAACCATTATTCATTTTAAAACATTTGAGTAGGGGTGGCTAGGTGGTGCAGTGAATAGAGCACTGGCCCTGGAGTCAGGAGGACCTGAGTTCAAATCTGGCCTCAGACACTTAACACAAAAAACTAGCCATGTGACCTTGGGCAAGTCACTTAACCCCAACTGCCCCGCCATCCCCCCTCCAAAAAAAAAGAAAAAAAAAAAAATAAAATATTTGAGTAGCTATATTCAATGTGTTGATTATTGAATACTGAAAACTGATGAAATTCAGGTCTGTTTTCAGTTTTTATTCTGAACTAGAATACTATTGTAATTTATATTTGTACAGAGCCTTACAAAGCCGTTTTCTTATAATTCAGTAGGGTAAAGAAGAAGATATTGACATCATCCTCATTTTAAGAATGAGCAAATTGAAGCTCAAGGTGCTAAAGGGACCAGTGAAAAGTTGCACAAAAGAGCCTAAGTGGAAGAGACTGTACACAAACCCTGGTCTTCTCATTCTAAGTATCGTGCCCTTTCAATATAGTGACCTTTTAAGCTACAAATTCACCTTCCCCTTCTCCTGAAATGTATGTTCCGGTTGGGTTTCACAAGGAAATGGCTATCATAGAACTTTACAAGGACAGACACCTAAATCTATACCTCATCAGTCCCCACTGATATATAGATAGATAGATAGATAGATAGATAGATCCCTTTAATAGTAAAGATGTAAAAAATATATATATTTTTCAAAGCAAAGACATTTCCCAAACAAATGGTATAGTAAGAATAGTACATGAACAAGTCACTATCCCCCATTATCCTCTTGAGGCTATATCCCCCTCCCCAAACAAACAGCCTCAGTAGGCAGAGTGGGAAAATAGAATACACTGGTAAAGGGGCACACACTTAAAGAACATATAAGCCTAAGGCAATTCATGGTTCTCATTCTGAAGGCAAAGACGTTCTTGCTCTTCTGCTGGTGCCTTCATGCTACTCTTTCCAAAGCAAAACATCTCCATGGGGAAGGTCAGTGAGCTAGGTTCTCTGTGCCTTCTCCTTTTGACAACTCAGCTGCCAAATGCCAGCACTAATTTCCTCTTGAATCTGTAAATGACTCTCTTCTCCAGTGTCAGTCATCATTTCTCAAGGCATTCTTCTGCATTGCTTCTTTTCTGGTTTGCTCCCTGCAAAGGTATGGTGATTCCTACTGTGTGATTTTCTGCTGTGCAATTTCATGAAAAAGCCAGGGAACAGGAAAGAGAAAACTCTTCTTCCTGAACAGACATTATTTCTCAAGTGGTGGGTTCTTCTTCCATAGGGAACTTTATTTTCTCCCACCAGGGTGACACTCAGCATTATTGTGGCATTCTACTTTGCTTTAATCCAAAGCTATCAACTTTTCTTTTTAATTACCAACTGGACAAGGCAAGCTTTGAGTCATCCTTTAAAGCTGCCTTTTAATTAAAATAGCCTTTAAAAAATTTAATTTTTCTTTAAGTGAAGTATATGGACCCTTCTTTACACTTTGTTTAAAATCTTAACATTTATTGTCTATTTTATACAATCCTTACTTTATGTTATTAACTCATCTGGGCTATAGGGTATCAAATGATCACCCATATCTCCCCTCACCACATATAAAAGTAGTCTGCTAACACTGCTTCCATGCCCTGTGGTAGATATTCAAAGACGAAGTTGAGGTTAACCAAGTTTTTACAGTTTATCCTAAAATAGGAATGATCTGCAAGAATTTGAAAAGAGAAGACCAACTCTGATGAATAATCAATCATGTTTACAGCTGAGGGCTATGGTTTTTCCTTCCTGTCACTTGACTTTCAGTCAATACTATCCTCTATGATCATTATACTGACAGGAGTTCAGACTGGTTAAAAAAATAAAAAATGTTTTCTTACTATCAATCTGTAATTGAAACATGCAACTTTTCGCAAAACTGCAATGCATCACTCCAGGAAGGTGGGGAAAAAAAACGTTAAAAAAAAAAACCTCATCAGTCCCCATAAGCATAGCATGATCCCAGCAATGCAAAATTAGCTTTGTAGCAGCCTACAATTAGCATGGGAATGGCAGGCTCATTCCAAACCTTTTTGAACATATGGGTAATTATTGAGGAACTATGACAGTATTGCTACAGCAAGCAAAGTCAATTTACTATAGTTTAAAAAATTGGCTGCCTCTCCCTGAATTGCAGGCTGTCTCTGCTTCATGGTATTGTTTAAGTATTATCATCAGGGGGCCCGAGTTCTACTCCATTTGATAATATTCAGGCAAAATACCCATCACTAGTTCCCAGATCACAAGTATCTTCTAAAGCACAGATTTCAATATAGTGATGATGGGGCAAGACATCACCAAGAATACAGTAGATTTCAGACCCAATAAGTGAGGGACAGGAAAGAAGAGGGGAGGTCAGGGTGAGAGTGTGTCAGAGATAGAGACATAAATAGGGAGGGTGAGAGGGAGACACATAAAGAGATCCACAGAGAGACAGAGACAGAGAATAATGCAAGGGTGAAAAAAAGGGAAAAAATATCTTTCTAGGAGATGAAGAGATAATAAAACTGCAAAGACTCTCACTATCAGGCTTATGTAACTCACATAGAATCAGAAACAAGAAGGGATGCTGTTATGCATTTCATGAAATAACCTTTAATTTCACCTACTTTGTGGGGACCTGAATGATACTTCTGTTTGTTCTTTGTTACTGTACTTCAGTCTAAACTTTTTCATATCCATGTGTTTGGATGTGAATATATTTGCGTTTAAAATGACTATTTGCCAGAAGATAAGCATATTATAATGAAGTCAAATTCATATGTCCTTAAATTTATCTTGGTGGGGTCATGGACTATGATATCATTACTTTTTAACATTTTTTATTTCATTTTTTCTCAATTACATGTAAACAAAATTGACATTAAAAAAATTAAATTCCAAATTTTCTCCCTTCTCTCCCCTCCCCTCTCCTTGAATAGGCAAACAGTTTGATATAGATTATAGATCTGAAGTTACGAAAAAGACTTCTATAATAGCCGTGTTGCAAAAGAAAATTTTGATACCTCCCCCAAAAAAACAAGAATGATAAAGTAAAAAAAAAATGAAACATTCTTCAATCTACATTCAGACTTCATCAGGTCTTTCTCTTGTGAGTAGAGAGAGAAGAGAGAGTGATGGTGAATGAATTTCCACCATATTTATTGAGGGTCTAAATAAGATTTATCTTGAAAAATGTGGTCTCTGGAACTCTGATGTGACACATAGTCTGAAAAAGGGTCACATCAACTACAGTCTCACATTGTTTCACCATCATAGGAACCAAATATAGTGACCATAAAGTATTCTTAAAAGCTATAGCAGTAAAACTATATAGGTGGCTCTGTCAGGTCCTACTAAAATGGTATTGTGTATAGACTTTGTATATAGAACTGTCATATGAAGCACAACCCAGATAAGTTCACAGAAGGTGTCCCTCAAATCCCTGGATACCAGAGGTAGATAAATAGCCCTGAAAAGGGCTCAGCAAGCCCTCACACCAGAGGTCCTAGTCCTCCCTGAACAAACCATATATGCTTACATACATACACATGTGTGTATGTGTATATATACAAGTGTAGGTATGAATTATATGTGTATATACACATATGTATGCATACATATGCACACATTGAAAACAATATGTCTCAAAAATAGTCTATTACATTTGAGAAGAAGCACAATCTGTATCATGAAAGGGATTATCCACAGTGATGAAGTACTCAAACTATTGCAGACTAAATTTCTAATTGTAGGATGAGAGAGGTAGATGTTCTAGGTTGAGAAGGCCACATGAGTAGTGAAACGTTCCAAGTGAAGGAGAGCCAAGGTACTGAGGGATGTTTGAGGATGAGATAAAATGATTGAAAGATTGGTAGCCAGGGATAGGGCCAGAAGTGGAATAAGAGTTCAGAGGTGCTTTCAAAGAATAAATGACATTCCATATAATTTGATCATTTATATCAGTTATCCTATTTCCAAGGTGAAATATCTTCCAAAAGTACAGGAATGAGGCACTAGTGTTTATTTTCTCTGACGGAGGGCATGGTGAGTAGGTTCACTTGACCTTAGCATACCTATGTATTCTATGCTTCTTGCTTAGAATGGCTGTGGCAAAGATATCACAGAACAGGTCAATTAACAACAGAGGGTTAGAGATGGAAGAAACTTGAGCAATCAACAACACAATTTCATTATGTTATAGAGTAAGGCAATGATAGCTAGTAAGCAGTTAATATAGGATCCCATGCCCTGTCTTAGAACCTCCTTGTCATTTAGTCATTCTTAGTTGTGTCCAAATCTATATAACCCCATTTGGGGGGATTTTCTTGGCAAAAATACTGGAGTGGGCACAGAATTCATGGAATATAAGATCTTCCTTGTCCATTAATAGGCCTATGTGACCACATTTGTTCCCTTTTTCCCTTGGAACAGGGGTCATGTTCCCAGGTCTAAAGGTACACAAGTACTTCAATCACAGATGTCTTATTGCTTTGAGCTTCATAGGTGCTGACTCACAAGGGTTATGATGCCTTCTGGCTCTGAACCTGTTAGTCAAACAATAGATAGATAGATATAGATATAGATATAGATATAGATATAGATATAGATGATATAAATATATATTCTGGGAGGTTGGTATTTTGCTTTGGGGCTCACTCCAGGGAAGTATATTCACCTGAGTTCTTTCTGATTTAGCCAGATAGGACTCGGGGTACCCATTGTTAAGCCCCCCCCTTTGTGTACCCAGATGTTAGTGCTCTCTGGTCTGGTGATTATGTATCTATTATTTTGCTTAGACAGTTGGAGCCCTGTCTTTTGGATTCTTTCTTGGATACTCACTTATCTGTCTGCATTGTTTAATTGAAGTAAGATTGTTAATCCCTTTGAAGCTATCTTGCACTAGCAGCCCTTCTGTGTGCTGCTGTTATTGGTCTTACACCTCTACAGCAGCATCAAGTATCATTAATGTTACAGGTGGTTTGCCACTTTCTTCTCCAGGTTATTTAAAAGATGAAGAAACAGAGGCAAATCTACTTACGTAAATTGTCGAGGGTCACACAGCTAGTAAGTGTTTGGGGACAGATTTGAACTCAGGTCTTCCTAACCCCAGGTCTTGTGCTCTGTCCACTGCACCACCAGCTGCCCTTCTTTGAATCTTAGCCCAATATTTTTTTTTCCTATTTTATCAAGTTGCCACTCACTCTGCTTTCCTTTTGCTGTCCTTTCACACCCTTGACTCTCTCTATTTGTCCATATCTTAATTTACATTGTCCTTTGTTCCACTATTTTCTCCATCCATAGTAACCTTTTCAGTGGCAGATTATATAAAAGTAATTTCTTATTGTGTCTCAATTTTTACCTCATATAAAACATGTCACACAGAAGTATTTGAATAGAAGGCCAATTTCCCCCAGGGAAGAGAGCAAACTCCTATGCAGAAGTAAAAAGATTTATTGATCTCTCCTTCAATAATAATGATTAAAATCTAACCCTGCACCATTGCTGCACTAAATTATTTAGTTCCTTCTACATCCCAAGTGGATACACAAAAGAGCTCTTCTATTCAAAAATAAAAATATCTCAACATATTAATAGGTTAAAAAGAAAACCTTAGTATTGAGAGCCCAAAGGGGCAACAGAGAATACTTGGCCAACCCACCTCAATTTTCAGAGGAATAACCTGGAGACCAAAGTGGCTCTTGGCTTTCTAAGTTTCACACAGGTATCACAGAAAGGCAAAGCCAGGGTTTGAGCACAGATCTCCTGCTGTCTCCAAATTTAATGCTCTATCAACAAATAGAATTTTATCTTTTACGTTAGTTGGTCATATGTTTCTGACCTGAAAACCAGAAGCCCATAGTATCCAACACTATGATTTATTCATAGAGACGGATTTGGCTTTTTTTTTAATAAGTTGGGGAGAATTTTATTAGCTAATTTGTATTTGTACAGTTGAAAGTACAGTGGATGTCGGGGCATCTAGGTGATGCAGTGAATAGAGCACCAGCCCTGGAGTCAGGAAGAAATGAGGTCAAATTCAGTCTCCTATACTTAACACTTACTAGCTGTGTGACCATGGGCAAGTCACTTAACCCCAATTTCCTTGCCTTCTGCCCTCCCCCCCCCAAAAAAAAAGGTATGGTGGATATTACATCCTGGCTCTGAGTGACCATGAACAAGTTCTTCAACTGTAAATCAATGGATTGGACCAAATGGCCTGTAAGGTCTCTTCTACCTTTTTGTCTATCATCCTTCTTTAGAAGAATTCATTTACCCTGTTTCATGAACCCTAACAATAAAAGATACCTTGTAATTAATACATGACATCTCACAATTTTCACTTTTTTGATCACATGAAAATTGATGGAATTAGCCAATGGTCTGGGCTATTTGAACAAAAATAATGTAACTAGAGAGTTCAAGATGACCAATTCTTGTGTTTAATTTATTTACCCTTAAGTGGGAATGAAGTAAGGAGGATATGAACATAAAGTCTATAGTTTCAATATCTTATTCTTACCCAGTAGATAATTATGAGTTGAGGCCCAGACATATATAGACAGAAATGTATACTTATACTTATGACATGATATATCTAGTGTAGTGGTTGTTAATGATTTTGTTAGGGACTCTCTATGATAGTCTGGTGAAATCTAGTGCATCCTTCTCAGAATAATGACTTCATATTTCATTTCTGTAATTTTCTGTTTGTGTGACCTTGAACAACTTATTTCACTTCATTGCATAATGGCACAGGGTACGGGATTTGGAGTAAAAAAGACCTAGGTTACAATGCAGTCTCATACATTTAATAGCTGCATGTTCCTAGAAAGTTACATATTCTAGGACAAGTCAATTAAGCTCATTATTCCTCAGTTTCTTAATCTGGAAAATGAAGGAATTGTATTTGACCATTTCTATTTTCCATTCCTATTTTAAAGCTGTGTTCCAAAGAAAGTTAATGACTAGCATTTTTATAGAGCTTGAATATTTGAAAAATGTTTTCTGTATATGATCTTATTTGATCTTATTGTCTTTTACAAGGTAGATTTATTTCAATAGTAGGGGCTTTGTTCACTTGTTTTGATTTATTGTGTATGTTTTAACAATTTAGGCTATTTTACACTAGAATGAGATTTCTCAGGATTTAAGGAGTTCTTGTTACTGGAGATATTCAAGCATTTTTGTTGACAGGGTATGCTATTCAGGTAAATATTTAACTGCATGACCTCTGAGGTTTGTTTTTTCTATACAAACAATGATTTTAGGATTATAGAATATATAGAGAAGGTCCTTTACTGTAAGCCAATCCCTTACCTTCCACATGAGTTGCTTTGAAAAGATTTGGTTTTTAAGTATAAAATCTTTTTTTTTTCTTTGATTTTCTCACATGGAAAATTACTTACAACTAATATCTCATCAATCTTGAATTCCCTCTTATAAGGATGAAGATGTTGGGGAACATGGATAGCACAATTAATGTGTCTGACATGGTGTAACATGATGTGACAATTACATCTTGCTTCCTTTGAATACATGATTTAAAAAAAAAAAAAAGAAACCAGGCAGACAAGATACACAAACATGAAACAGAGGTCCATTGACTTGGCATAGAATCTACTGTAAATTTCATCCATTGTGACTTCTTGTATCTTCACTATGAGCCACACTCCCTCATCTTGGTCCAAGTTGTTCTTTCTACCCTTTCTGTCTTGCATATTGACCAGTATAAAGTATTTTGGTGACTATTTTGAAGACCAGCATTAATTTGCAATATAGTGTGATAGAGAGATTAATGGACTGGAAATTAAAAAACAAGGGAAGAGAATCATAAAATTTTAGTAAATCAAATCATAGGAAAGAAGCAAGAGAAATCTAGAACCACCACTTAAATCCAGCCATAGAGATGTAGCGAGTTTTATTTACAAAGGAATATTCAAGTAGAGTTTGATTTCTTACCTATCAGGAATTCAGGAGAGTAGAAATTCTTAGCACAAGGTCTATGAATGTAAAGACCACAACAATATAATATTTTAACAAATTTATGTAAATACAATTGATTTTATTTTCAACATTATGTATTACATTATATTAATTTCAAATCATTATCCTGAGAAAGAGGACATAGGTTTTAATAGATTGCTAAGGGAGTCCATGACACAAAAAAAAACCACTTAAAAACTCTTACCATTGAGGGCATTTTTAATTCTAATATCCATTGAATTAATGGACACTCAAGTCCCTTACAACTTTAGATCTAAGATTTCATACTGATTTAAATGCTTCGGATCAAGTTTAAGAGAAAGTCAAATCTAGTTGGGCAGATGTCAGTTACATACAGCTAAGACTGGAAAAAATGTCTTCCTTTGAATATAAGGGAGAAAAAAAGACTGCCCTTTTCTCTCTATTTCTATTTTGTTGCATTGTCTTTTTGCCCTCAGTAAAGAAGGGTAGCAGCTTTGAATATCAGTTTCCATGCCCTTCTTACTATTAGAACTTATAAACTAATAAAACTCTGAGGGAAATGAAAATCATGTAGTGGGACATATTTCACAGTGACTGATTTCCTGTCACTCCCCATCTAACTCTCATGTAATGTAGGTATAGGTTAATGGGACAAGTAAGCAGACAATGTGCTGGTCATATCTCAAGGCCTGTTCTCAGAGAATCTTGGTGATAAAGAAGGCTACCTGTTTTCAATTAAACATGAACATTCAGACAACCTGAAGACATGGATGTCAATTCAGATTTGGGCAATGAGGAAGAAAAGTGGCTTCTCTTGAGAGGATCTTGTCTTGTACACAGTTAAAAATCCTTTCATTTATTCTGATTACTAATTTAGAGCAATGTTTTATACATTGTGAAGAGTTTGCAACTTTAAAGAATGTTTTGTGCATATCATTTAACCACTTATCAATTGAGGAATTACTCTCAGTCTTCTATTTCTACTTTTCCTACATTATCTAATTTGAGCCTCACAACTGCCCTTTGAGTTGGGTACTAATACTTCTTTTAAGTAGTGAAGAAATGAGCCTAGAAGGATAAGTGTCTAGCTCATGATCACACACTTGCTAAATATGAATCAGAGATGAGATGTGGACTCAGGTCTTCTTGACTACATGTCTAGAACTCTACCTGTTAATGCCACAGTTTTCTTACTGCCTACTTCTCCTCATTAACCCTCTCTGTACCTGAAGAAAAATAGTATAACTTACAAAAATACAAACATGCTACATAGAACATTGTAGAAAACAAAGCAATTTTGAAGTTTATAAAAAGTAATTATTTCAAATATAGAGATTTAGCAGAATAAATCTAAATTTTGAGGAATCAGGATATGGTTCACATTTCTTTTTTCCTGTTTTCTTATCAGGTAAAGAATTTTTTTTCAAAAGACTCTTTCAGTGTACCTACAGAATATTAGCTTACCTCACAATACTTTTATTCAATTACAAAAAAGAATTACTTTATCTACTTATTCAATAATCACAGAAACTAAATATAAAATAATAAGATCAGGATTGGTACCTAACCCCATATCATTTCTATTTGAAATATATCAATGTATGACAATGAGACTCATGATAAAAATAACTATAATAATGACAAAAATACCTATAGCAGCTACCTCACGGGACTATGGTGAGGTTTGAATGAAATAATAGATACAAAGTGCTTTATCACCTTTTAAACATTTTATTAAAATATTTTAAGCATTATTATTCCCATTTTACTATTGTAAACACTGAAGCTACAAGGGAGTATAAGAGTAAGCTTCTAATATTAATGGGAGAGTCAGATATCTATCTATCGATCTATATACATATATATAATATACTGTTGCCTCTACTAGATTCTCAACTCCTTCAGAGCAAGGATTAAGTTGTTTACCATCTTTGTATTCCCAATACTTAGCTTAAAGACATTCAAATAGAGAGTTTCATGTTTGGAAGAGGCCCTGAATTGAACACAAGGAGAGTAGGCTGGAATGCCTTAGGAAAAAAAATAAGTTATTTTAATGATGTCCATGCTTCTTTGTGAAACAAAAGACCATTTAAAAATATCAATATTCTCCTTGCGTTGTTATATGACTACCCATAAAACAATTCTATAGTCACAAAAGTTAGATTTCCTAAAGGGAAATAGAAAAGTGACTGTTGGATGTGAGTAGCCTGCAACACAGGAAAAGCACATGACAAATGAAAAATCCTGAAGCACAAAGCAGAATAAAGGAAGTGAGAAAAACACATGACAAAGTATCCATGTGGCAAAGGAGAGGAATAACCATTCAATAGCTTTTATGTTCCATTGGCATCCTTGAGAAGCAATGAGAAAATGATAAAGGCCTCTTTCATGTTGAGTAGACCTTCTCTTTCCTTATTTTCACTGAAACATGGAAAACTTGGGAAGGAGAGGGGAAAGAGTTATCAATGATTGACATCCATGAATGTTATTATTTACATCATTAGAGGGAATGCTGTCAATAACAAAATCACAGATCTACTATTATCCCACAGTCTACATTCACTGAATGGGTGTTACCTCACTCTAAGGAAGTATGCGAAAAGACCTTAACCTAAAAGGGCCAGGGTCTCCCATTGTATCCTGGGTCATCTCCAGTAATCCTGATGAATATCTGGTCACTAGATCCAGATGGCTCTGGAGGGAAAAGTGAGGCTTGTGACATTGCACAGCCTTCTCTCACTCAAATCAAAGTCAATTGCAAGTCATGTCATCTTTTCCCTGATGCCATGTTCCACTTGAAAAATGAAGGACAAACACAACAACAATTTTTATGTAATAATAACTAATGTTAATTATTCAGCAGCCTTACCCTCCTTGTGATACCTTTCCTGGGGTCTGCTCATCTGATCTGTGCGAGTCCCTGGTCAGAACCATCTAGGTCAGTGGTTCTCAACCTTCCTAATGCTGTGACCCTTTAACACAGTTCCTTATGTGGTGATGATCCCCAACCTTAAAATTATTTTCGTTGCTACTTCATAACTTTAATTTTGCTACTGTTATGAATGTATCTGATATTCAGGATATATTTTCATTGTTACAAATTGAACACAACCCACAGGTTGATAACCGCTGAGATCCTATATTAGGATACCAATTTTTCTCACTTTACTTTCAAATCTAGTTACTCTTAGAAGATCAGTTCCTCACCACCAGTCTTGCATCCTGCCCTCCCTCCCAACAACTTTGTAACTTCCTTTCACATTCTGTCTTGATCTATTAGAATATAAGCTCCTTGAGAGCAGGAATCTTCTCATTCGCTTGTATTTGTATCTCCAGCCCAGGGGTGGCACATTATTAGGGCCTCAGAGTTAGCTAGGTAATCTAGCAGATAGGCTGAATCTGTAGTCAGAAAGATCTGTGTTCAAATCCAGTCCCATATACTGAGTTTTGTCAAATAATTTTACCTATTTGCTTCACCTCCCTCACCTTTTCAGTGAAGTTAATGACAGCATCTACATCACAGGATTGTTAGGAGGATCATATGAGATGAAACGTAAAGTTATTACTACATTAAATGCTAATTTTGATTTTTTAAATATTTTTATTATTCTTGGTATTATCGAATCTCTGAGTCTTCCCTAGTGTCTAGGATATTTTACACATTGTAGGTGATCACTACTTATTTTCAGAATGGGAAGCTTACAAAGGTGATTGTTACTCTATGTTCATGTCAACAGCCCAATGTTACCTGATTTCTTAGGATAGACTTTCAAATCAGGCACTTAATTTAGTGAAAACTAAACTCTGATAGTGTGAACTCCAGCATACAAAACACAAGACAAACAAAATCTTATGAAGTGGCTTAGAAAGTTCCCTGCGGAGAGTCTAATTATTTAGAGTGAAAAGTAGAAGAGGAGGGTATTGGCAAAACAAAACTTATTGAATTGAGAAATAACCGGGCAGGCAATGATATTCACTCTCCACAAGTTTGTACCTAGCAAAGGATTTGATTTGTGACAGTACAAGTCTTAATAAAGAGACATGCAATTTAATTGTGGGCCTGACACAAAACCTCTAAGACAATGAGGACACACACATGCGCGCGCACACACACACACACACACACACACACACACACACACAAGTTCTGGCTTAATGCAGTGGGTAAGGTTTCTGACTCTATTGTATTCTGATAATTCAAACTGATGATCACAAATAACAGATTCCACATTAGTGAATTCGAAAGAACATCTGACATAAAGTTAGGAGATTGAGGCAGGAATCATATATTAAGCCCTTATTAGCTGTTAACCTTTGTCAATTCTCTAAATATACAGAGGTGGAAATGGAGGAGTTGAGAGTGGAAACTACTGTCCCAAAGTCACTAAGA
>CM053582.1:150867070-150885603 GCA_028627135.1 Pseudochirops cupreus | reverse complement strand
GACGTATAAACAGAAGACTTAAGCAAAGCATGAAAAGGTAACATGAAAGAGCAGTTATAAGGACTCAATAAAGTTAAACTCTTTACCTTGTTATATGGTAAGATAATACATGTAAGTCCTAAGAACTTGATCACTATTAGGTCAGTTCAAAAAGGAGGTTATATAGACAGTGAGCATTAATGTGAGTTGATTATGTTAGAATGACTTCCAAAAAAAAAATGACAGGGTGAGAAAGAGGGATTCATTGGGACCAGAGGGAAGGGAGAGGTAGTACAGGGCAAAAATTATCACATAAAAGCAGCACAAAAGAAATAAAAAACACAACTTTTATGATGGAGGAGAAAAAAAGGGGTTGGCAAGCCATGATTGAACCTCATTTTCATAAGTATTAGGTCAAAGAGGGAAGAATATAGGTGTATATTTGCATAGATACATATTTGTATGTCTATCTATTAAATTCAGTTATGACTCAATTTGTGTTTTTTTTTTTGACAAAGACATTGGAGTGGTTTATCATTTCCTTCAGCTCCTTTTGCAGATAAGGAAACTGAGGCAAACAGTGTGAAGTGACTTGTCCAGTGTTACACCTGGGCTAGTAAGTGGCTGAGACTGGACCTGAACTCAGGATGATGTCTTCCTGACTCCAAGACTGGCAGTCTTTCCACTGTGCCACATAGCTCTCCTGACACATAGTAGGTGCCTCTAAGTGTTCCCTTCCTTTTCACTTCATGTTTCCCTCTATTCCAAATTGTAATTGAAAGCAGATGGATGCTGCTAGTTGATTTCCATACTGTGCACCACAGACAGAAATAATGAAATGAGAATAAAAGAACAGCTGTGTGTCAAGGCTACATAATTTCTGAATACTGGGTATTTTTTCTTTTAATTTTGTTTTATTCTTGTTTTCGTTTTTTTTTCTCTGTGGGCAAGGCATATAATGAATGAACTCTTAAGATTCCAAGATTCTCTTCAAATTCTTTCTTCAAATCCTTTTTAGGCTTTAATATAACCCCCCAAAAGTCCCAAATAACAAATCTTCTTAGTGTAGTCAATAATTTATTAATTAACACTCAGAAAAGATTCAGTTTGTTTATATTGTCCACCTCAGGAAAAAAAAAAACTCCACTGAAAGTCATTAGAATACACTTTTATTCTTGTATGGAGCTGACTACTGAAATTGGAGCCAAGAAAACAACATAATTACCTGACAGGAGGCTCATCAGCCTATGTAATGGATTGATGGCTTAATTGCCTGGAGAATCATGACAATGACCAGCTGTCCATTTTCACTTATCTCACAAAGCTACCAATACATCTATCCCCAGGCACTCTGTTAGCTGATCTTCATTAGGAAATAAGAAAAAAAAAGAAGAAATTCAATAGAAAATCAGAATAATAATTACTAAAGCTAATCCATACATCTGCCCACTGGGGCCAGGTTTCTAGTACTGTGTAAGCTTGGAACCCTGAGCCATTCAATACGATTAGGGTCATCATAAAATGGCGAAGTGTAGTGTTAGGGGTTCTAAAGACCCCAAAATACCAACATGCTGGATCCTGCCAAATGAATTTGACTCAAGTCTTCTCTCAGCCAAAGAAAAGCAAAGTTTATTAAAAGTTCTCCATATTGGGTAAACTCTTAAGGAGCCTTAGTATCTGTAAGGCTTGTATTGCAAAATTCCATGGTGCTTTCACACCATATGCAAGATGGGGTCTTATATACAGAAAGGTTGTGGGAGGAATTTAGGGGTGGTCTAGAGGAGGAGTCAGTGAGGTCAGACTCCAGTAATGAGTTTGGGGAGGGTCTTCAGGAGGAGTCAATAGGGTCAGATTCCAGTTAATCAGTGAAGTTGCTGGAGGCTACCTGGAGATGATAGAAAATGGTGGCCTAGACCAGTTCAAGGGTGTAACAGTTGATTTGGGTATAGATATTTTGGGAGGATCAAGGGTGGGGGCTAGCTGGATAATGGAAGGCAAAACTACTAATAAAGGTTTGGGCTGAGCCACAATGAAAGGCTTATGGCCTCAGGCAAATGCCTCATCAAATGAGAAGATTAAAGGAGGGCTCAAGGGGCTTCCCAGAGCCTGTACCCCATCAAATAGGGAAGAGCTAGCAAGAATGATATGAAGTTGGGTAGGAAAAGTCCAAGGTTTGTAGGAAGTACACATGATTTCCAGATCTGCTAAGTACTAATTGTGGGACTTTGGGCAAATCACTAAGGCTATGAAGACCTCAATTTCCTCACTTGTAAATTGGTACAATAAAGCTTTAATTATCTACCTCATAGGTTGGTGACTATCCCTTTACAAGTGTCAAAAAACGTGAATTGTTATTTTCCAATCATCCCACACAATGCTATTTTTAATTTTATAAATGAAGGCATCTTTCTATTATGTCTAATCTTAGAAACCCAACCTTAATTTACCATGCAGTAAGCATGGATGAAAATTGCTAACACCTAGTATTTGTGGTCAGCTAATGAAGCAGCAATCTTTATATTTTACAGTATTTTAATCTTTGAATCATAATATTTCTCTGAGCATGATGGATGGATAGGACAGAGTTATGGACTTGGAATCAGAAACATAAGTTCAAATTTTACATTGATTTTTAACAGCCATGGGACCATGGGGAATATAGAACATTTATTTAGAACTTAACCATGTATCGGGCACTGTGCTAAGTGCTAGGGATGAAAATATAAGTAAGCAAGATAGTGACTGCCTTTAAGGAGCTGATGTTCAATGGAGGAAGAAAATAAATAAAATGATGTGGAGAAGGGGAGCATATGGTAGCATTGTGAAAAGATAGCAGAATGTGGCATGGAGTCCTGGCCCCCAAATTCACTTATCAGGACCAGGGGACCAATGGACAGAGTCTAACTTTCTAATGGGAGGGGCATGAAGATGATGGCTAGAATTCAGGCAACATTCTTAATATAAGGTCTCAATTTCTTTACCTATAAAATTGAGACAATTATACTTCTACCTTGTATCTTATGGAAATGTTGAGAGAAAAGCACTTTGGAATCCTCAAGGCACTGTATAAATGTTTTGTATTCCTTTTATCAATAAGAAGCCTAAAAGGAATGTACAGCAAGTAGTATTATCTCCCATTGTACAGATGTGAAAAACTGAGTTTCCCAATGATTTGGCCAAGGTAACTAATCAATGGAAAATCTGGTACTCTAATTCAGTTATCATCATCATCATCATCATCATCATCACTTCAACATAAACAGCTTTATTCCTACTATATGACACTTTTAGAAATAGGGGTATAAAGTAATGCTGATAAGCATGTTTTGTTAGTAACCATTAGAACTTGTTACCATTGCTATTCATATTACTGAAAACAACAACAGTATGATCAAGGTAAAATAATTAAATTGGAATCAAAATTCCTGAGTTCAAATCCTTACACTACCACTTCTTATATTTGTGAAGTTGTCCTAGTTATTTTGATGCTCTCTGCTAGATACAGGAATAGGATAGAGAGATAGGTGGATAAAGCAATTATTAAGAATTAATTAAGTACTTATTGTATGCATGGCCTTATGTTATAGCAAAAGCTCTACAGTATCTATATAGATGATTATTTTCATCCAGGCCTTTTATCACATAGACATCCTAATTATATTTGCTGTTCCACCCTGTTTTGCAGTTCCCTAAAAGACATCTTGATCTTCTTGACTATGTCTACTATTTTCTCCTCAGGTTTGAAATAGGCAAAAATGTTGTTCTAAGTATTTGTGATGAGGTAAAGTAAATGGAAGGCAGTTCTACAGGGAAGCTTAGGTGGGGAGCCGGCGGGGTTTAATAGAGAGAGCAGCAATAAGAAAGAGCATAAATTAGATAAACTTAAAGCCTTCCCAGTAAGAGCAGGTGTGAAACAAGGATGCTGTAATGCCATGTACTAGCAGCTTTCCAGAAGAATTCTACTGTAAACAGCTTTTAAGGTTCTGATTACACAGTGCAGTGAATACTCTATTTATTCCATAACAAATCAAAGCAAAACATTCACAGAAAATCAAGGTACAACATTCACAATATTACAACTTATCACAGAAAATCACAGTATAGTATTCTCAATAGTTGATCATTAAAATGGCCACATAGTATCCACCACAGTGGCCACAAAATTTTGAACAAAGAACAATCATTTAGTAATGCAATCATTCAAAATCATCTTGATCATTCAATCATCCCTATGATGATTTACTCAGTCATCAAGTCATCTCAAAGTACAATAGTCAAAGTCATCCACTTGTGGGGCACACTAAGTTAACTCAATCAGTCACTTATTCAGTAATCAGTTACTAAGTACAAGTCATTTAGTCATTCATTTGTCCTTCATCATTCATTATTCAATCATCAGAAAATGCACAGACCCTCCACCCCAGGTCACTAGTAAACTACAATTTCATCACTACTCAATACCCACAGAGAGATATTTTCATCTTGACTCAATTCAGGCAGCTCCTACCTGAATCCACCAAACAGTCACCTGGATTCAAAGACAGACAGCTCTAAGTTCCTTGTCCCGCTCTCCATGTAGGTCCTGTTCCACACTGAAGTTCACAGGGTCCAGTCCATCTCAAATCCTTCACAATTTCTGTTCCTGGGAATTCAAGGCTCAACTAAGCCATAAACATACAAAGTCTTAGCATCCTGGTCATGCTTCCTCAGTTTTCTGCAGCTGGTTCAAAAAATCAGAATCACCTTATCTAACCTGGCGGGGAGGGAATGGGCTTTCCTCTTCAACTTCCTGGGCTTCTCTTCAGCCTCCTGGGCTCCTCTTCAGAAGAAGCTCCACCACCACAAGTTCTCAGGAAATTCTGACTCTTCCTCCCTGGGGCTTTTCTTTATATACACACTGCATTGGCCGCTTCTTTTTACAGCAGGAACAGGGGTTCATACCTTCTGTTTCTTTCACAGAGGCTTGATTAATTACTAAGTGCTAAGTACCTGCTTACTTGCCAATATAAAGAGGTCTTCAAATTCAAATGACATTACCATTACAGATGCCCACTGTCATGAATATTATTCTGTATTATATCAGAGATCCTAGCAATAGCAGTGAGAAGAAAAATAAATAGAAGGAATCAGAATAGGGAATCGGGTAATAAAATTTTCTTTTTGTTGATGATACAATGATATACTTAGAAAATCTCAAAAACAAATAAAAAGTTAGTTAAAACAATTAGTAATTTTAACCAAGTATCAGGACATAAAGTAAATCCATATAGATCATCAGAATTCCTATGGTATCACAAACAAAATCCTGCAAGAAGAGATAGAAAGAGATAGCCCATTTAAAATAATTCTGGATAGTATAAAATACCTGAGAATACACCTGCCAAAAAAAACCCAGAAATTATATGAACAATATTATATTTAAAAAACCTTTTATATACAAATAAAATCAGATTTAGATAATTGTAGAAATATTCATTGTTTGTGGGTTAAAAGGGCCAATATAATAAAAATGACAACTTTATCTGAACTAATTTGTATATTCAAATGCCACCCCAATTAAGTTAACAAAAATATCTTTTTGGAGGGGGGAAGGTAGGGTAATTGGGGTTAAGTGACTTGCCCAAGGTCATATAGATAGTTTTGTGTTAAGTGTCTGAGTCTGAATTTGAACTCAGGTCCTCCTGATTCCAGGACCAGTGTTTTATTCACTGCACCACCAGCGACCACCAACAAAAATATTTTACTGAATTAGAAAAAAAAATAACAAAATTCACTTGGGAGAACAAAAAGTCAACAATACCAAAGTAATTAATAAAAAAAAAGTAAAGGATGGAGGTTTTGCAGTACCATATCTTAATTTTTTTTATTATAAGGCAGTAATTAGCAAAACTATCTGGTACTAAGAAACAGACAGGTAGAAATGTGGAACAGAGTAGACATACAAATTACAGCAGCAAATGAATATAGCAACCTTGTATTTGAAAAGTGTAAAAAAATTTTTGGGAATAAGAATTAATTATTTGTTAAAAAAATTGTTGAGAAAAGTGGAAAGTAGTACGGCAGAAACTGGACATAGATCAATATGTTAAACCATTTACCAAGATAAGGTTAAAATGGATATATGACCTACATATAAAGAGAGAGATTTCAAGAAAATTTGGGGAACAAAGAGCTTATTACCTATCATACTTACAGATAGCTGAACAACTTGTAAATAAAGAAGAAATAGAGAAAAATATGAGGTGTCATATGGACAATTTTCATTACATTTTATTTAAAAATATATAAATAAAACACATATAGCCAAGATAAGAAGGAAAGCAGAAAATGGGAGAAAAATATAGAATTTCTCAGATAAAAGTGTCATATCTCAAACATGTGAAGAACTTTATAAAACATATAAGAATAAGAGTCATTCCGAATTGACAAATGGTCAAAGGGTACAAACAGGCAGTTTCCTAATGAATAAAATTAAAACAATTTATATTCATATAAAAATGTTCTAAATCAATTTTGATTAGATAAAGGTAAATAAAAAATATCATTTTACACCTATCAGATTGACTAAAATGACTGCAGGGGAATGTGACAAATGTTGGAGGAGATCTGGAAAAATTGGGGCAGTAATTCACTGTTGGTGAAACTGCAAGCTGATGCAACCATTTTGGAAACAATCTTGATTCATGCTCACAAAGTTATTAAAATGTCTTTACCCTTTGACAGAGAAATATCAATACTAGTTCTATTTTCAAAGATAAGCAAAAAGAAAAAGAACTTATATGTTCTAAACTATAGCAAATCTATTTGTGATGACAAAGAACTGGAAATCATGGGTATGCCCATCAATTGGGGAATGTCTGAAGAAGTTGTGGTATATGATCATGATGGAATATTACTGTGGTATAAGAAATGATGAACTCTTTAGGGAAAAAAAAAACCATAGAATCACATCAAATAATGAAGAGCAAAATGAGTAGAACCAAGAGAACATTCGATGCAGTAACAGCACTATTGTTTAAGAACAATTCACATGACTAAGTCTTTTTTACTATTATAAAGACCCAAATTAACTACAAAGGACCTATGAAGGAAGATAGTCTCTGCCTCCAGATAAAGATACATATGTATATAGATATATGGGTCTCTAATGGTAACTATCTCTAGGGTTGGGGAGGGAAGAAACAAGAAAAGAAAGTTATATGATAACTTCATTATATATTTAAGAAGCTTAGGAAGTTGTACATAATAGAGTAGCAGTTTCACATGCAAGCATCTTTTTTTTTTCAATTCTAATGTGTTACAGGAATGCTTGTTGTATTTCATAAATTAAAAAATAAATTCAGTTTAATTGAAAGGCAGTCAGCATGTGTGAATTCTAATCCTAATACTTATAAAAAAAATGACCTTGGACAAAATTCCTTACTTTTCTTCACCTCCCTTTCCTGGTTAGTCAATAAGAGGTCTAAGTTATATGACCTTTAATGTCCCTTTCAGTTCCTGCATTCTATAATTGAATGCAAAACAGGTCAAAGGAAGGCCTGTGATCTTTTGGTGTACTTAACTAGACAAGAAACTGAGACTAGATACCTAAAAGCTTTATTTATTAGGTATCTCTACATTCCCTACGACTGTTTTCTGACTTTGCCTTAAGGAATAATATACACCCACCAACTGCTGACTTTTAATGAATTAATTGGGTGCTAAATTACACTGGTGTAACAAGCTGATGCTGTATTTTATACTCTAAGATAAGTACAATGTTATACTTCACTTTCTAAACGTTTTAAGGAAATACATTCTGATTTTTTAAACTATGTGAGAGCAGTAGGGGAGACTATTTCCCTGAATCTATATGCTAAAAATATATTTTCAATACATGTCATAAAGGAGAAGTTAAAAAAAAATAACCTTTTATATATTTTCATTTTGTTAATGAATTGAATAAACCTTCTTTTTAAAATGGTTCAAGTAGCCATGTCAAGGTCAACAGTCAGTATTGAACATAAGTAGGTATGAGAAAATGTTCTAATTTATTTTTATAATGATGATATCATACATTTTATAACAATTCATAGTTTTGAAAATGCTTTCTTAAATATTTCTATTCAAAACAGCCAGACCTTTTGACCCTGAGATTCCACCGCTGGCTGTCTACCCCAAGGAGGCCAATGACCAAAAAAAACAAAAACAAAAACAAAGCAAAGAACACCTTCCTTATACTAGGAAATATACATACCAGTAAATAACTAAACATATCAATCAATCAGTGATTTTATAAATAAATATGTATAGAAGCACTTTTTGCGTTATCACTTAACACAGTGCCCAAGACATAGCAGTCACATAATGGATGTCTATTGAATGATTGAATTATCAAAGAACTAGAAACAAAATAGATTTCAATCAATTGTGGAATGGTTAAAAGGATTATTAAACTCAAATCATTCTGATTTTCCTTGACTGGCCAACAAGTCCCAGCCCAATCCTCTGTTGGTCATTGTTCTGGTTTTAAAGGTGGCCAGAAACACTGAGGGTCTTCCCTTACCAGTTTGATTTTTTTTTAAAATAATTAACCTAGGCTATCTTTTGCCTCATTTATTACCTAACCTTAAATCACTGAATGGGTGTTACCTCAGACAAAGTGAAACCTGGGAAAGACCTTAGCTTAAAAAACAGCAAGGTTTCCTATTGAATCTAGGGTTATCTCCAGGCGTCCAGAACTATATCTTTCCAGTGAACTCAGATTATCATGGGAGAAAGAGTGAGATTTATGATTTTGCCCAGTCCTGCCTCACTTAAATCTAATTCACTGGCAAGTCAAGACATTACAATTTTGATGTCATTGGTCCTCTTTGAGAATCAAGGACAAGCAACAATCTCTGAGTGGTAGTAGCTTCCCCAATGCTCCTTTCTTCCTTTCTTCCTTCCTTCTTTCCTTCCTTCCCTCCCTCTGTTAACATGAGGAAATCATACCCTTACATGAACTGAAGCAAAATGAGTTAAACAGACCCAAGAAGACAACAGTGTAAATAGAGAGGGAAAATACTGTAAAACAGTGAGAAAAGTATAGTGTGAAATGATAAAAAAAAATTAATTTTTGTTTAAGGCAGACATATGAGAAGATACATTGCTTTATTTCTTTATATGTGTGTATTTTTGAGCATGGTGGGGATGGTACACAATGTGGGACATTATATAAAATGTCATGTGTTTTTTTTTAACTTTTTTCTTCTTTTTCATTTCACTTAATTCTTTGTAATATGGAATGACTTCCTGGGTAAAAGAGGGGAAAAAATAGAAGAGAAAATATAAGCAATGAATAAATAATTATGTCAGTTTTTTAAAGAAAAATCATATATATGTGTGTGTGTGTCTGTGTGTGTGTGTGTGTTTATGTGTGTCTACAATATCTGTGTGTATACACATACACACTGTTGTTGAGTCATTTCAGTCATTTCTGATTCTTTATGATCCCATTTGGGGTCTTCTTTGGAAAGATACTAGAGTGATTTGTCATTTTTTTTCTCCCCTGATTTTACAGAGAAGGAAAGTGTAAACAGGGATAGATGATTTGGCCATGGTCACACAACCAGCAAGGATCTGAGACTGGATTTGAACTCATGAAGAAGTCTTTCTGATTCCAAGTCCAGTACTTTATCCACTGTACCACCTAGCTGCATACACACACAGACAAAAGCAAAACAAACAAACAAAAAGCAATACTTTTTGTTCTTTACAACAGTTTTCTGAGGTGTATGTGTTTCTTCTCTGCTCTATTACTTCCCAAAAAGCCATCACCAATGTCCCTTGTCTTGCCAAATGGCATATAAACTGCTGACATTCAAAGCTTTCCAAAATATGGTCATAGGATACCTGTCCAGTGTTATATCATACTATTCCCTTAATTTATTTTACATACTAACCAAATTAGAATACTCTCTATCTCCCATTTCCTAAAGGCAGCTAGATTGTACACAGATAAAATGCTGAGCCTGGAATCAGTAAGACATAAGTTCACATCTGACCTGGGACATTTACTAACTGTGTCACCTGGATGGGGGGAGGGGTCTTTTAACTACTGTTTGACTTAGTTTTTCTTTGTTAAAAATAGGAATTAAAATAGCATCTATTCCCAAGCTTGTTGTAAGGATCAAATGAGATAATATTTGTAAAATACTTAACACAGTGCTTGGCACACTATAGGCACTTAATAAATACTTCTTTCTTTCCTTCCAAATATTACCTTCTTCCCTAAACCATGCCTTTATTTATACTGTCATGCCTGGAATGGAGTATCTCCTAGGTCCATCTGCTGCAGTCTCTCTGTTGCTTTATACCCCCGCAATTTTTGACCAGACGCCTTGCTGCTAGAGTAAGAGATTATGAAGGACTTAAGCTTTTTTTTTTTTTTAAATCTATTAACTCCTACCTATGTGGCACAGTAAATAAAGTACAGCACCTGGAATAAGATGACCTCACAGTTCAAATTTGGCCTCAGAAACTTATTAGCTGTGTGACCTTGGGTAGGTCAGTTTACCCTATTTGCCTCAATTTACTCACCTGTAAAATGAACTAGAGAAGGAAATAGCAACTGCTTCATTATCTTTGTCAAGAAAGTCCCAACTGGGGCCATAAGGAGACAGACATAGCTAAAAATTTTTTTTTTCCCAAGGCCCTTGTATTCCTGGCTGCTAATGACTCCAGGAATGACTCAGTAAACCTGATTGTTCCAATCATACTTCTTTTAAGTGCCCTTTGCAGTAGCCTCATTAATATCATGAGTGTACCTTCCCTTCCACTTTTGTTTCCTTATCTCTATTATTTTGCTTTGTATATTAAAAATGACAAGACTTTTTAAAAATTCATTCTTTCAATGTCTGACTTAGATGATGCATCCTTGATAAACCTTTGTTAACCTCTTTCTCCTTTTTTTTAATGAAAGTGAGATATATTTAAAAAAACAACTTTTCAGTTAATTATGCACCCACAATATGCAGCATCCAAAAAATCTAAGGTGATCTTACTGTAAATTAAAAGAAAGAAGCAAGATATGCAAAGAACTGGTATAGTTTCATTAAGACCATTCCTGACTAACTTGGCTTACATTTTTGATGGAGTTGCTTGGCTGCTACATTATAGAGATTATATGTCTCCCATCTATATGAAAAAACTATAGATATCTTTAGATATGTAAAATATGTATATATCTATTTCTTTATGTATGTAGAAAGAGAAGAAAAAAAGTGTATCAAAGTTAATCTGATTTTTAGCAAATCACTTTTTATAAAACGTGTTTCAAGATTGATTTTGCATTACTCCCTCAATGCTTTCAGAACTCTAGACTAATTGGCTTAATTATATCCTCTGCATGGCATTGCATCTTCTCTTATTTCCTTCCACAAGTTGCCTCCTAACTGGAATAATTTCCTTCTTTTTCTCTACCTCTTCAAGATGCTGATTTCTCCTTAATCTTCCTATACATCTCTGCTCCTGTATGACCACATATGTGAAGTTTTTCCATGCACCACTGTTACTTATTACAGCCACAGTACTGAAATTACTTAGTATGTACATTGCATCTACTTTGCACTCACTTATTTAGGAAAATATTTTGCTCCCTGATGAAAACATAAGTTTTTGATGGTAGTCACAATTTTTTTTATTCGCATTGCCTGACAAAGTATGTTTCCCATTGTAGACACCTGATAAATTCTCAACAAATTTAATTGAGATTCCATGCTTGTTATGCTTTTGTGTAAGAAAGAAATATGTGGACTACATAGAATGATGTGGGCCAGATGATAGCCTAATTAGTCAAATTCAGAAGTAGCTGAATGATTGAACCCAAAGTGAGGTAAGTATTGAATCAACATCAGATTCTATGAAGGTCTCTAATGGAGTATTCTATGAGATATGTCCTCAGTAGAAAATGTGTTATTAATGATGATGACAAAGGTATAGGTGGAATGTTTATCAAATTTGCAGATGGCACAGAGCTGAGAGGTAGCAGAAAATATATTAGACATCAGAGTCAGCATAGAAAGAGTTGGCAAGACAAAACACACTGAAATAAATATGCTGCAACCTCACAGAGGTAAATGTAAAGCCCTTCACTTGGTGAAAAAAAATATCAACCATATAAACACAATTGTTTTTATAAGTTAGATTTGGGGGATGCATGTGTATATAGAAGTTAGTATTAAATAGTTCTGTTCTGATAATCTTCAAACCCCATTTGATTCAACATTGTGACAAGGCAGTGGAAAGGGGAGGGAACAGACATACCAAATGTAATTTTAGACTGCATGACAAAATAAATAGTGGCCAATACAGAGAAAATGTCTTCTCATTGTAAGCTACAGCAATAGTGTCAAACTCAAGTCAGGATGGGGCCACTAAACCATAGATTCCTGTAGGTCACATATTAACTTAGAAAGCCAGAAATGAACATTATCCAAATTCTATTGTATTTTAAAATTTATTTTGTTAAATATTTCCAAATTACATTTCACTGTGGTTCAACATAGTAGAGCACATTATAGACTGAGTGTTTGACATCTCTGATCTATGTTGCTTGAATCATATCAGGAGGATTGTCTTCAGTTATTGGCATTACAATTTAAGAAGGGCATTAATCATATTGTGTACAGGAAAGGGCAACCAAAGTACTAGAGAACTGAAAATTATTTCATATCAGAATTAATTGAAGTAACCTGAGATAGATAGTCTAAATGAATGGATGGATAGATGAATAGAGGGATGTTTGGATGGATAAAATCATTAATAATAATCATTAATAAATTCATTAATATGTGCCAAATACTGTGGTAAGTGCTGGAGATACAAATATAAAACCAGGAAAGTGTTAAATTAGTTAATTCCAATGGTGGAGACGACTGGTATAAGGAGGTGGTATCCAGGGAAGATTGTTTGGGTCTGGAAATTCATAGGAATGATTAATGGAGCCACAGAGAATTGACAGACATGTCCTTTCCAGGACAGCTGTTAATATTTAAATCGATTATAGTTCTCAGAGCATGTATCCCCCAGAAAAGAAGACTTAGGTTTGTCATGAAAGTGACCTTCAGGTTTTTGAAGAACTATCATATGACAGAGGATCGGGAGAAGATTTGCTTGATTTTAAGAGTCAGATTTAATTGGCAGAAAGCTGGAATTTGATTTGATTTTAAAAAAAATCTGTAACAATAAGAACTATTCCAAAGTGAAAATCTTATGTGGTTGCTAAGATTAACTCTTGTATTATTATTCTACTTATAAGTCACCAGCTAGTCATGACCAAGTTTGAAAGTCCTCTGGTTGTTTAGTCATGTCTAGGATAACTACTCTAAGAAGAGACTGCCACAAGACTGGTCATATCAAGATATCATAAACTCACTTCTGTATTTCTCATAAAGCAATCATCAGCTACCCTTATTGTTCCTTTTTCCTTCAATCAGCACTGTGTCTCTTTGTCTTCATTTTCTGTGATATATGATATGGGAAGCTGCTTCATTTTCAGAGGGTTTACATCAATGTGAACAGATATATTCCCAGTATTCAGGAATACAGGCAGACCCTATGATTTTATCCATGCACTGCTATCAGAATTACGTTCACCAACACAAAGAGTAATCTTAGATCACAGTAACTAAGTTCTAGGGAAATGGTTTAGGGATAAGGTTTCCCAAACTATAATTGGGGGACCACTGAGGGTCTCTGAAAACCTTTCAGTGAGTCCAACAAACCAACCTCTTTTTATAATACTAGACTATTTTAATTTTAATATGGCAAATATCAAAAAATATATCCTGAATAAATAAAAGCTTTTAAGGGTGCTCTGTGATGTTTAAAACTTTAAAGGATGTTTAAACTTTAAACTTTAAAACTTTAAAGACTAGAAAATTTGAGACGAGTAGTTGCAGGGCTCCTTAATTGTGTATCATGATCCTATATGGCAGCGGTTCTCAACCTGTGGGTTATGTTCAATTTGTAACAATGAAAATACATCCTGCATATCAGATATTTACATTATGATTCATAACAGTAACAAAATTACAGTTATGAAGTAGCAATGAAAATAATTTTATGGTGGGGGGGGTCACCACAATATGAGGAACTGTATTAAAGGGTCACGGCATTAGGAAGGTTGAGAACCACTGCTATATGGGGTTGCAAAAAAATTGGCAATGGTAAAAAGTTTCTGAATGCACAACCTCCAAAAATGTATTCAAAAATCAAACCCGTGATGAATTCCAGGTGTTTCTGGCAGCATTTGCCCTTGTTGCATCAGGCAACTTCACTGCAGCCTTGGTTCTGAACACAAAACATGTGTACTTGACACTGAACATGCCCTCAGGCCACACAATGCAAAAAACAAAACAACAAAAAAACACTGCTGAAATGGAAAAGGGGTCTCAAGTAGAAAAAATTTAAAAAGCCCTAGTCTGAGGCAACAGAGAATAATCCATTTATCCAGGACCTCACATACCATTCCTTGATGTCAGAGGAGGTTACTAAGCCCAGTTCTTTCTGGCTCTAAGCTCAGTTCTTAACTCACCATGCACACAGCCTTTTAGGCATAGTACTTAGAACCAAAAGTTCAGTAGTCTTTCTCTATCCCTTCCTCCTCTACATGTATTTCCCTTAACAGCATGTCTTCTTTTACCCTTTGTTTTCCTCTTTGAAGAACTTGTTAAGTTCTTCTTTCATTTTCCCTTATAAACTTGAAAGGCCAGAAGCATTCACTCAGACTTCCTTTTCTTCTCTCGCAAGAAGACCAGCACTTATGTTCTGTACACATAAAGGGTCTGGAAGAATCAGAAACAGTGCAATCTCTTCAAGCTCCTAGAAAAGCCCCTTTGTTCATCATACTTGCACAAACTGTCATTCTCACTTCTCTCTCCCCCTTCTCCCCTGTATTACTAAATGCTACCATAAACTGTGCTGCTCTCTGTGACAAGAAACTCATTTTTAAACAAATATTTTCCACATTTGGTTATCTTGCCTTTTTCCATGTTATCGTTTCTTTTTTTCTTTTTCACCCCACCTGTTGTTGAATTAGCTATAACTGTTTGACCATATAACTGCTTGAAGATTGCTGCCAGTGTCTGAATTTAATGTGTCATTCCCCTCAGGGGTTTTCTATGAGGTAGTTAAAATAAATTTAATCTCCCCTCTACTTCTCACATCACCTTTCTCTTCCTTCCTTTTACCCTGACCCAACAGTAGGTGTTAACTATCTACAAACCAAGTCTTCTACTGTCTTTTGCCTTCTTCTATTCATGTATAATGTGTTTGCTTCCATCTGCATGTGTTTACTATTGTTGTACCAATCAATGGCATTTCTTAACCTCATTCTAGATACACCTCCTTTCTTGGACCCACTGTCCCCCTGAACTGGTTATACCATCTACACTTTCATCTATTGACACCTAAACTCTGTGAAGGCCTATTTAATTTTAAGTGTGTTTTGCCTGACTTGGGTATTGAAATGACTTCTCAGTGGCTCGGTGAGCTCCTTTGGGAAGGATTATGCATTTCCGCTCTAGTGGATCTCTCTGTCTCTCTTTCTCTGTCTCTCTCTCACTCTGTCTTTCTCCGTCTTGTATCTCTCTGTCTTCCTCTCTTTCCCTTTCTGTCTTTATCTCTGTGTGTGTATCTTTCTCCCTCTGTCTCTCTCTGTCTTCCTCTCTCTCCCTGTCTGTCTCTCTCTGTTTCTCTTTCTCTCTGTCTGTCTGTCTGTCTCTCTCTCTCTCACACACATATACACATACTTAACTCATGGTTAAATGTGTTTTGATATAATAGTTTGTTTTCCAAGTACTGGGCCATCTATCAGTAATATTGCTTTGGGAGACAAACATATCACAATTTAACTACAGAGTTTGTAACACTCTGATCATGCATAAACAAGAGCAGTGAAGCCTGTGCAGATTTTAGCTAGAAACCAAAATCAACCACTTAAAAAAATGGGTTTATGGATTTTTTTTCCCTTTGCTAAGGAGATAAGTAAATTTTAACCAAAATTAAGGGATCAGTATAATAAGATCACAAGTATGCTACAAGGCTAATGGAGCATATTAGGGAAGCAGCCTGATAAACTGGAAGGAATTTTGGACTATGTATCAAAGACCTCTAATTTATCATATGATCATAGGAAAGTTACTTGACCTTGAGAAGTCACTTAATATCTTCAGACTTCTGTAATCCCAGCCCTAAAATATTGGGGTTGAACTGGATACTCTATAAGGGCCCTTTTGAGTTCAAATCCCTGTGATTTTAGAATGACTGTAATTTTGGGAGAGAAATGTCTGAAAGACAGTTGGATATATGAAATTTAGAGTCAGAAGAGAGGTTGGGGCAGGTTAGGTAAGGCTAAGAAATATCATAGAGATAGCACAGCTAGGTGGCACAGTGGATAGAGTGCCAGACCTAGAGTCAGGAAGACCTAAGTTTAAATCTGGTCTGTGACACATGCTAGCTGCAAGAACCTGGGTGAGTCACTTAATCCTGTTTGCCTCAGTTCCATCACCTATAAAATGAGCTTTAGAAGAAAATGGGAAGCCACTCCAGTACCTTTGCCAAGAAGACCCCAAATGTGTTCATGAAGAGTTGGATACAACTAAAACCACTCAACAAAAACAACAAAAGCATAGAGATAATGATTAAATTCATGAGAAGACATCCTTCTCTTCATTTGTCCCTTATCAACCTCAACCCCCCCGCCCTCCTCAAGCTATTAGTGGAGGCAACGTGGTACAGGGGAGAAATCACTGACTTGTGAATCAAAGAACTTGATTAAAATACTACTTGTCATATTTAATTTCTGTATGACCTTGGGCAAGTCACAACCTCCCTGTGCTTTAAAAAATGGAACTTGGTCTACATAGGTTAAGTTCCATTCCAGATTAGAGTTAGGAGATGAATATCCATAATATGCCTTTTCCCCCAACTATTTTAGTTTTCCCCTCTGAAGCCAAATGGAACAAGTCTAATCTGTTTTCTGCAAATAGCTTTTCAAATACATGAATATGGGTCCCACAGTCTCCTTGATTTTTCTCTTCCTAATACTAAATAATCCCCTCTCCTTCAACCAAACCTCACAATGCAGGAACTCAAGGACCTTTTCAAGATGTTCTCTAGTTCATCATTGTTTTCAAGCCTTTTGCATGTCTGTGTATATGGGTATATGCATTTCCTAATACATAGTTAGGTACCTATAATATGACAGACAATATTCTATTTGTTGAGAATGGAAAAATAAAACCAGATTTAAAAAAATATATATATTTATTTTTAGTTTACAACATTCAGTTACACAAATTTTTGAGTTCCTAATTTTCTTCCCCTCTTTTTCCTCCCCCATGTCCCCCTCTTCTAGATAGCATGTAATGAAACATAGGCTCTACATATACATTTACTTTAAACATATTTTCACATCAGTAATGTTGCAAAGAAGAATTAGAACCAATAGAATAAACTACAAGAAAGAAGAACCAAAATGAGAGAGAGAAAGAGAGAGACAGAGACAGAGAGAGAAAGAGAAAGAGTGCAAATAATATGCTTAGATCTGCATTTACACTCCATGATTATTTCTCTGGATGTAAATGGCAATTTTCCTCATGAATCTTTTGGAGTTGTCTTAGAGCCTAGCATTACTGAGAAGAACCAAGTCTATCAAAGTTTGTCATTGACAATGTGATCGTAACTGTGTACAATGCACTCCTGGTTTTGCTCCCTTCATTCAGCATCAGTTCATACATGTCCTTCCAGGTTTTTCTGAAGTCTACCTGCTCATCACTTATAGCACAATAGTACTCCATTACATTCATATACTACAGTTTATTCAGTCATTCCTCAATCGATGGGCATCCTCTCAATTTCTAGTTCTTGGCCACCACAAAAACAGCCACTCTAAATAATTTTGCACATGTGGATCCTTTTCCTATTTGTATGATCTCTTTGGGATATAGACCTAGAAGTGTTACTGCAGGGTCAAAGGGTATACACATTTTTATAGCCCTTTGGGAATAATTCCAAATTTCTCTCCAGAATGGCTGGATCAGTTCACAACTCCACCTACAATGCATTAGTGTTCTAATTTTCCCACATCTTCTCCAAGATGTATGTATGTATGTATGATGTGGTACTTAAGAGATATTTTAATTTGCATTCTCTAATCAATGATGATTTAGAGCATTTTTTTCATTGACTATAGATATCTTTAATTCCTTCCTCTGAAAAATGCTCGTTCATATTCTTTGACCATTTATCAGTTGGGGAATGACTTGTATTTTTTTTTTAATTAACTTTTGTTTATTTTTTGTTTGCATCATTGAATTCCACAAGATTTTGAGTTACAAATTTTTCCCCATCTTTCCCCTACCCACCACCCCAAAACAGTGTTCCCACTGTATACCCCCTCCCCCAATCTGCTCCCACCTATATCCTCCTCCATCACCCCTCTGACTTTCTGGTAGGGCAAGATGAATCTTTCTACCTCAGTGCCTGTATATCTTATTTCCCAGTTGCATGTAAATAATAATAATAATAAT
>CM053582.1:150850067-150866570 GCA_028627135.1 Pseudochirops cupreus | reverse complement strand
GTTCTCATACATTTAACTTTGTTTTACTCCTTCTAGATGCCTCAAAAAGTTTACATTTGCCCAATTGTAATTTTTAAGAAATAGCTTTTCCAGTGAATTTTTGTACCATTTTTTCCCCATTTGATCAATGCTGCTTTTCAAGGAGTGTTTTTTTTCAGTAAATTTTTTTATTTCCTTTTCCGATTAGCTTTTTTTGATTTCCCCTCTCCTTAATAATGTCTTTTTCCCCCAATTTCACATAAAGATACTTTCAGCACTCATTTTTATAAGATTTTGAACTCCAATTTTTTTTTTCCTCCATCTATTCCCACCCTCTTCTGCAATATAGCAACCAATCTTATATAAGATATTATTTTCTTAGGCATTTTTACCAAGCTATTAATTCTCTTTTTATAATTTTCTTTCATCACCCTCATGTATTTTCCCACTTTTTCCTCTATGACTTTTATTGATTTAATTCTTCCAGAAATTCTTATTTGACTTGGGTCCAGTTATCATGTTTCTTTGTGGCTTTCTTTGTAGCCGTATTTCTCCTTATTGTCTTCTTTTGAGTTTCTTCTCTGCCAAAATAGTAGCCTTTATAGTTAGGTTCTTTTATTGTTGTTTGCTCATTTTTCTAGCTTATGTCTTGACGTTGAACTTTATGTTAAAGTTGGACTCTGTTCACCTAGGGGTGGGGAGGCACTGTTTCAAATTTTAGACTTTTTTATACTGCTGTTTTCAGAACAAGTTCTGAGAGTGTAAGTTTTTCGTGCTTCCTAGGTGGTATGATACTTAGAAATGTATGGTTGTTGCTTTCCTGGTCTATACTCTGGTCTTTACTGTCTTGGTTCCCAGTCTTTGGTTCCCAGTGGCTATAAACACTAATGGTCCTCTTTGCCATGTAACTGTGACCGGGGACCTTGTCCCCTTATGATCAAACACAAGCATTCCTTTCTGCCCTATAACTAAAATCCAGAACTGCATATGGGCAATAGGGTTGCCAATTAGTACCAATTGCACCCTTTGCCCCCAAAGGGTCCCCTGTAATCTCTTTCTGACCAGTTCTCTGACCCTATTTCCATCCCTGGGCTGAGAACTCCTGAAACTATCACTGCTGCTGCTGCTGCTGCTTCTGCATATGGATGCTCTGGACAGGCCTCTACTGCAGGGTCACAGCCTCCTCCTATGGACCTCCTAAGTTATCTTAAGCTATAAGAAATGTCTCAACCAAAGCTTTTGTTGGCTCTGTCACTCCAAAATTTGATTTGAGCTGTTATTTTAATGTTGCTTGGAGAGGAATGTTAAGAGAGTTCAGCTGGGATTTTGTCTCTAATTTGCCATCTTGATTCCACCTGCAAGACACCAGCTATTTTGACCTTTTTTTTTTTTCTATATTGTGAGAGGCAACCTAGCATAATGAATTGGCTCAGAAAACCACATATTTGTATATTTCTTTTTATAAAAAAATTAATATATCAACACATTAAAATATACAAGAACTATATTTTAATATGGTTTGGAACACACTTAATAGTTTTATGAACTCCATGTGGCCCACGGACCATATATCTGTAACCCTCAATGTACAATGTAAGACCAAGAAAAAAAAATGGATTAGAAATCTGGAGACCTGAATTTATTTTGAGACCCAGCTATCAATTTGCTCTCTGATCTTGAATACATCTCACCTCAATATGCTCCAGTTTCTTCTCATATAAACCAGGATTGCAACTCTAACATTACCTTTAGTTCTAACATTCCATGAACCTATGATTCCTTTACCTAATGATATTTGTATAACTGGATCACAAATTTAATTGGGGAAGAGTCCTAAGAGGTCAATGTATTATAGACTAAACTGAAGTCATTTCTTGTTTGTGACTGTCAATCTCTGGGAATATGGTTCAATTTAGGACTTACTTGGTTCTTCTCAGATGTATATATAAATATAGATTTAAATATAACTGAATTTTGACCAATACAGAGTTAATTTCTGAGATCATGGATATAAATTCCATCTTTTTTTTAGGTCAGAAGTCAACATACTGGCTTAAGAGAATGAGTGGAGTACACTTTCTACATGCTCTGTGAAGACTCCTCAGAATGAGAAGGGAGAGAAACTATCTGGAAACCAGAGATAGACTTTTATAAGACTGGAGAGACCTGAGTCCTGGGTTTACACAATCTAGGACCCTACCCCCTTCCCTTGTTGTCATTAGCATTAGGCCCCTTTCAGGAGTTTTTGACCTCCACCCTTGCTTGTAACTTTTTCCCCTCCCTTGCTTTGGAGTTTACCAAATAAGGTCATGGATGAAAGCTTGGCTACCTGTCCCACCTCCCTGCCAATAGGAGATAGTGGCAGGCTTCTTTGATATCCACCATTGGGTTAGATTTCGTGCCAAGACAGAAAGCCCGCCTCCTAGCCAATGGGAAAAGGGACAGACAGGGGGAGGGGGCTTGATCACCTTTGGGTATAATTTCTTGCTCTGTCTTTTGTAACATCCCTCCTCTCCTTGATCTCCTTGATCCCCTTATCCCCATCATGGAGATGATAGTCCTCTTCCTGTGGGGGAAAAGAATAAAATTTCCTCTTCCTTCCTCAAGATGCCTCTGACTTTTGATTTTTATTGGGTAGGGGATTTTTGGGGTCCCTGTACTCCACACAGAGAAAAACAAACTAATAGAGATAATAAGGGGGAAAAGAGGGAGCTTGCCCACTGGCTGTTTTAATTTAGCCACACTCAATAGGTAAAAACACAGATGTCTATTGGCTTGTCACCTATAAATTAAAGGACAAAATAATACATTGAATACACAAGTCTAACAGTGTCATTGCTTTAACTAAAACATTTCTGTACCTCTCCATTGCATAAATGATAAAATATCAATTATTTAAGTTAGCCTTTAAGGCTGTCTACAATCCACCGTCAATATACCTTTTTAGCCATATTTCATTCTAACAGTCCTCATTCAGTCACACATACTAGTGAATAAGAAATAATCTCTCTTATTCTTCTAGTATTATCAACAAGCTAGTACCATTGCCTGGAAGGATCTCTGACCCTGTCCTTGATTCTCAAAGATTTCTCATTCTTCAATCTAATCTCTAGGCCTACTTCCTTTGTTGAAAGCCATCTCTCCTTTTCAAATTTTTCTAAAGTTTTCTCCTTTCCTCTACCATAATATCTCATTTGTCATACTTACTGGTAGTCAGGTTCTATGTCTCCTGATGGAATGCAAGTTTTTGTGAGAGCAGGGGCTCTCTCTGCTCCTCTTTGAATACCCTATGGTTAGCATAGTACATTGCACAGTATAAGTGCCTAAGAGATATTTATTGAATTAAATAATATTTGAATACTAATTCAAAAGATAGAGAAGGACCCAGGTTTTTAGTAACCAACATGGACCAACATCATGAACTGGCTATAATAATGTATAATGACTATACAATTAATCATTTTCCCCAAGAAAATAGAATCTTCATTTCAGTGGTTGCAGGAGAGGGAGAAGAAAAGAAGAAAAGAAAAGAAGGAGGAGGAGGAGGAGGAGGGTCTTCAGGAGGAGTCAAATGAGGTCAGACTCCAGTAATGAGAGATTGAGGATGGGAAGTAGCTGGAGGCCACCTGGAGATGACATAATGGAGGGCTAGGCTAGTTTAAGGATAATAGATTTGGGTACGGATATTTTGGGAGGATCAAGGAGGAGGGGGTAGCTGGACAATGGAGCGTTAGGCTAGTAACAGAGATTTGGACCAAGCTATAATGAAAGGCTCATGCCCTCAGGCAAATGCCTCCTTAAATGGGAAGATTCAAGGAGAGTTCAAGGGGGTTCCCAGGGCCTGTACCTCATCATTATAAAATCTTATTAATTTGAGCTCCATAAAATCAGACTGTCTTTTAAACTTTGGCAATATTGCTAAATCTGGGAAATCAAAGGTCCCAAAATTATTTTAAAATGTGTGATGGGAAAGTGAGGGGAAGATGTCCTTTCAATTTCCTTGAGGCCTTGATTGAAGACACTGCCCTAAAATCATGAAGCTGAGATGAGAGACTGTGTCTCCTTTAGTCTTCCTAGGGTGATAGAATTTAGCAGATCAGGCACTGAGGTCAAAGTGACTTGATCAGGGTGATAGTTGCAAATGTTTGAGGTGGAATCTGAACACAGGTCCTCTTATCTTAAAGCTGAGTCTCTTTTCTCCTATTGATTTCAGTTTTCTCACTTGTAAAATGAGAGGTTTAGCATAGTGATCTCTAAGACTCCTTCCAACTCTAAACTTTGGCAGAAGTATACTGATATTTACTTTGAACTATACATGAAAGGGGGCTTATTAAGCAAATGAATGACATAGAACTGTTCAGGGGGCACGTCTAACCTGCTTAGGAGAACAAACTGTATTTAAGATTCTAGCATATTGGTTGTTTATATGCAAATTGATGCTACTAATTACAAATAAGTCTTATCTATTCATTAAAAGAGGCCTGAGAGGATTTCTGCTTAGAAACATTTGGTTAGAAATGAGTTTTGAGTTAGTTTCACTTAAGCATAATGCAGCTGAATGTCTTTAATACTATCCAATAATTTAGACGTTTTTATTCTTTAGAGCCCATCTCTCTCCCAATTAGCCTCCATCAGTGAAAAATTACATGATTTAGGAAACACTGATGTTATTTTCAGGTACTGTAATTTAGTAATTTCCTTGGGCTTTTGCATTATTGAACCTCTTCTAAATGCAAAATGAATGTGTAACCCCTGCAATGAGACTTTGAACCAATTGTTTCTTGCTTGCACATTTGATATGATTTGCTCAGGATGCAGGACCTTGTTGGTATACCTATATATGATGTTCTGATTGGTAACAAGACATGTTTGATCCTTAATTTTCCCACCATGGACCAGGATGAAATGTTTGTCTAATAATTATTCTATGTGTCAGGATGTCACCAATATTCTAAATAGTGGCAGCAGGCTCCTGCTCTTGCTCCTCTTCCTCTTCTTCCTCCTCCAGACCACCCCTAAATCCTCTCACAACCTTTTGGTATATCAGCTCCATCTTGCCTCCATGAGAGCCTGAGGATTACCTAGAGCAGACTCACTTTGTGTCATATTATTTTGGTCCACTTGTCCAATACAAGTGTCAGATATTAAGGCTCCTTAAGAGTCTACCCAATATGGTGAACCTTTAATAAATTTTGCCTTACTTTGGCTGAGAGAAGACTTGTGTTGAATGAATTTGGCACGACTCGTCATGTTGGTATTTTGGGGTCTCATGCACCCCTAAACCTTAAACCTCAACATTTTATTGTTCTCTGACTGCAACATTTTATGGTTCCCTGGCCTTAAACCTCAACAATGGTAATAATAATTATAAATAATATGTTGATAGTGCTTTAACATTTCTAAAGCCTTTTGCATATACAATCTCTTTTGATACCCACAATAACTCTGTGAGGTAGGCAGGTAGGTATTGCTGTTGTCCTCATAGATGGAATGTACTTTGAAAGTCATAAAATTCATCCATTTCAATTTATAAATGAAATTGTATAAATTTATAAATGCACAAGAAGTTAAGAGACTTGCCTAGGCAGGCACCTCTAATTAGTATCTAAGGAAGAATTTGAGCCCAGGCTTTCTAAGTCCCATTTTAGCATTTGATCCATTATGCCATGCTGATTCCAAAATAACACAATGATACTTCATTCCTATCATCTGAGGAATAGTCTAGTTAAATTGGAAACACTTATCACAAGAATGGATGCAGGGGGATGAGTATTCTGACCAAAATAACTTTAGAAAGTCTTATTTAATATGACTTTAACTAGGTCAGGGTGACCAAGACTTTGTTTAAAGTTGAAAATTGTCCTAAAGCCTGTGGAAATAAGGGCAAGTTCATTGTTGGGATAACACTACAAGAAGGAAGATTTCACACACACACACACACACACACACACACACACACACACACACACACACACAAATTGAGGTCCAACTTTAAGACCAGATTTTACCCACAGACCAGAGTTAATCTACTAACAACAGGAGAACTCTCTCAGAACACTTTCAGTTCAGGGAGAGGATACAATCCACTTTTTAGACATGCTTCAGTTTGCCCACAAACAAATCAACCCAAATATGGAAGGGGCCAGGAAAGAGTGGCAGTGTTAATTTTTCTAATAACCCAGAGTGCCAGGCTAGTGAAAAAGAGGATCAGGTTAAAAGCCTAATGGGGATTACGATGGGCGAAATGTGGTCACAGTTGTTTGTTTGTTTATTTATTTGTGAAGTGAGATCAATATCCATAGCATACACCTCACAGGGTTGTTGTGAATGTCAAAGCAACTATTATGAGAGACAGTGATGCAATGAAAAATGGAGTTAGATTTGGAATAAGAGGATCTGGATTTGAATCCAAGTTTTTCTACTTGATACCTATATGAGCCAAATTCCAGAGCTCCCAGGTCAAGGAGAAACAATGCAAGTATCATGGTGCCAAATTCAGAATAACACAAGATTTGGCATCTTTTACATAAAAAAGAATCAGAGGAATATAATATTCCAGAGGGCAAAGGATCTAGGATTACAACCAAATTATAAGGGAAGTTTAAAGAATGAGGTAAATTAGTCAAGGAAAAAAAATGAACATTCAATGAGATAGAAGACTTTGAAGCAATCTTGATGAAAAGACCAGAGCTGAATAGAAAATTTGCCTTTCAAAACAAGACTCAAAAGAAGCATAAAAAGGTAAACCGGAAAGAATAATCATAAGGGACTTAATAAGATTAAACTCTTTACATTGCTACCTGGGAAGATGATACTTCTAATTCCTCAGAACTTTCTCATTATTAGGGCAGTTAGAAGGAGTATACATAGGCATAGGGCACAGGTATGGGTCAAATATGCAGGGATGATATCTAAAACAATAAAATTAAGGAATGAGAAAGAAATATACTAGGAGATAGTAAAAGGGAAAGATAAAATGGGGTAAATTATCTCCCATAAAAAAGGCAAGAAAAAAATTTTACAATAAAGGGGAAGAAGTGGGGAGTTGAAGGGGACTGAATGAATCTTATTTTCATCAGAACTGGCTCAAAGAGAGAATAATATGAATGCTCAAATGGGTATGGAAATTTATCTTATCGTACAAGTAAGTAGGAGGGGAAGGGGGTAGGAAAAGATGATTGGGGATTGATAGAAGGAAGGGCAGATGGGGGAGGTGATAGTCAGAAGTAAACATCTTTTAGGAGGCACAGGGAGAAAGGAGAGAGAGAATAGGGGATAGAGGGAAATACACTTGACAAAAATTACACTTAGTGGAAAAAATGAAGCAAGTTTCTCTAATAAGACTCCATTTTCCAAACATAGAGAACTGAGTTAAATTAAAAAAAAAAAGCCATTCCCCAATTGATTAATGATCAAAATATATGAACAGTTTTCAGATGAAACAGTCAAAGCTCTCTATAGCCATATTTTAAAAAATGCTCAAACTCACTATTGATTGAAGAAATGCAAATTAAAATAATTCTGAAGTATTACCTCATATCTATTACACTGGCTAATATGACAGAAAAGGAAAATGATGAATAGTGGAAGGGATGTGGGAAAAATAAGACATTAACTCACTGTTGGAGTTGTGAACTGATACAACCATTCTGTAGAACAATCTGTAACTATGCTCAAAGGGCTATAAAACCATGCATGCTGTTTGACCTTGCAATACCACTACTGAGTCTATATCTGAAAAGAGATAGAAAACAAAAAGGAAAAAGACCTATATGTACAAAAGTATTTATAGTAGCTCTTTGAGTGGTGACAAAGTATCAAAATTGAAGTGATGTCCAACAATTGGTGAGTAGCTGAACAAATTGTGCTAAGTGATTGTGATAGAATACTATTGTGTTATGAAAAATGATGAGCAGCCTGCTCTTGGAAAAACCTGGAAAGACTCACTTGAGCCTATGTAAAGTGAAATGTACTATATACAAACAAATAGAAATACTTTGAGATGATTAGCTGTGAATGAATTTGTTATTTTCAGCAATACAATGATCCAAGACAACTCTGAAGCACTTTTGGTGAAAAATGCTATCCATCTCCAGAGAAAGAACTGATGATATCTGAATACAGATTGAACCATATATTTTCTACTTTCTTTATTTTTCTTGAGGTTTTTTCTTTTTTCTTTTTTTTTTTTTGGCCTATGTTTTCTTTCACAACATGACTATCACAGAAATGTTTTGCATGACTACACATGAATAACCTATATCCAACTATTTGCCTTCTCAATAAGGGGTACAGTGTGGGAAGAGAGGAAGGGAGAGAATTTGGAAATTAAAGCTTTTACAATAAAAGTTAAGAATTGTTTTTACATGTAACTGGGGGAAAATAAAATCCTAAATAAATAAAAAAATAGAAAATCTAAAAAAAAAAAAAAACCTCTTTGTGCCCTTGGCTGAGTCATTTATCATCATTGGACCACTGTTTCCTCATATCTAAAATGGGGGCAGAGAAGGTGGAGGGGATGGAATGCTGGAATACATAACCTCTAATGTCCTCTCTACCTCAAATAACTTTTTTTTTTCCCATTCCGCAGCTATCCCCATCCTCTGTGAACTCTCCTCTCTATTTGACACTTAATCTAGTGGTGCCAAACTCAAATAAGAGAAACAGCTAATTTTGGTTTCATATTGACTTATAAAATCATATATTAACATTATCTATGTTCTGTTGTATTTTATTTATTTTAAAAAATATTTCCCAATTACATTGTAATCTGGTGAAGGTCTTTAATCTGGTTCCAGACACAGCCCAGATTGTTGCCAAATGCATGCTGTCCCTGGGGCCCAGTTTTGACATCACTACTTTAATTCTTGATATAATGAAATGAATGATGCAAACTAAAATAAAATTAAAAAAAATTCTTGATATAATCTCCTCCCTTAAATTTCATAACACTACTTTGCTTTGATTCTCCAAATTCCTCTTAAGCACTGCTCCATCTCCTTTGCCAACTACTTATTACCATCTCTCCCTCCCATAGGTGTGCCTCAAATATCATTCTGTGATTCTTTTCTCTTCCCTCTCCTAATTTGGTGATGTCAAAGCCTCCTTATCTACATTTGCTCTCTCCTTACTTGTGGTTCACAGATTCTTATCTCCAATATAACCCCTCCTCAGAGCTCCAGTTCCATGTCTTTAACTGTTTGGTGGATAGCTCCAAATGGAAGCACTTCAGTCTCAGCTGGTATAAAATTTACCTCATCATCTTCCTTCTCCAAATTTTCCCCTTCCCCCTAATCTCTCTATGAGAACAATCCTTCATGCCATTCTGACTCAGAAACTCAAAGTTGTCTTTGATTCTTCCTTCTCTTATACTTCTTATACCTATTTTAGGTTGCCAAGTCCTCTAAATTCTATTTTCACAATACTTCAGAAATCCATCACTTTCTTTATAATTCCATTGGAACTATTTTATTGTCTTCTTTAATATAGAGTATATGATTCTTACTTGATCTTCTTGCTTCTCTCTAAACTATTCTTCATTCTGCTTTCACAAGAATCTCCCTATTGCCGTGTCTTCATGGTATGTCTTCTTTAGTAAAAAAAAAAAACAAAAAACCCTTCAATTTCTCCATTGTCTATGAAACAATGTTTAAACACTTGGGTCTAACTTTCTGAGTCCTTCAAAATCTTACTTCAAAGTATTTTTCCAGTCTTATCAAAACTCTTCCATGTCATACACTCAGCATTCTACCAAACAGGTGATATGTCTGTCCTGGTTTCTTATCCTTCCTTCTCCCTTCTCTACTTAGTCAAATATTATGCATGAAATGGATGGTTCTTACTCTCCCTATTTGAGACCAGTGGAATCCTCCCATGCCTTTAAGATCATGAGGTATGACTACATCTGGTATGTTCCTAACTGAAAAAAGATTATCTGTCCCCTCAACTTTCTGAGAGAATTATCTATGGTTCTCTCCTTGCTCTATATCTTATCATAGATTATTTTTCATATGTAATTCTTTCTGTATAGGTGATGAGATTCTTTACATTCTCTCATTTGTAGATGGTATTGTCCTAATTATATAGATAGGTGGTAAACAGAATAACATATGCAGTTGATAATCACTAAAGAAAGATCACTCCAGCAATTCTGGGACAGAAGGGTACAGGAGATAAAGCTAAATAAACAATAATGATGGTGAAGGCAAGAGGATAAGCATTTTGATAGCATCTGCTATATACCAGAGAATGTGGTAAGTGCTTTATAAATATCATATCATTCGATCCTCACAATAACCTTCCAAGGTAGATTTTTTTTTTTTACCCTTTTTGTCACCCAGGATTGCAGGATTGGAGTCCAGGTACTCTGACTCCAGAGACAGTGTCCTTTCTATTGAATTATAACATTTTCCTTAAAATTTCAGTGTTTCAATGGAAAAGCAGAATGGGAAATGATGCTCATCTTTCTCTAGCACAAGTCACAGAACTATGGGTCAACACTGAATGTATAGGTAAAATGATGACATTCTTGGACAGAGACATTAGCATAGTTAATCTAATTTGGTTCCTGTAACAAAAAAAAGGAAAAAAAAAGAGCTAGCTTACTTGGCAAAATGAAGAGGACTATTTAGTGTCATTCAAAATTGATTAAAGAAACAAATGGGTTTTAGGAATACGAATGTCAAATTGTTGTTCATTTCTTATAAGCAAGATGAAATATAATTACTCTCAACTATTTATGTGGTGCTTTATAAATTATATTGCAGTTTCTGTAGAATAGAAGTCCATGTAAGCTTATTCCCATTTTACAACCAAGGAAGTGTTCATACACACAAGTACACATATACATTTATATGTAAAGTACATATGTATTTATATATATATATATATATATACATATATATTCATATGTAATATTTGTGTATATATATTTAGGTGTGTACTTTCTATTGCATTCAGCAAAAGCAGAGCAACTGACACCTGAAACCAGAAGGTAGCAACTGATATCAATTGCATTTGTGTGGGCAAGTCTCTCTGCCTCTGTCTCTCTGTCTCTCTGTCTCTCTGTCTATCTATCTGTCTCTCCATGTCTCTGTCTCTGTCTCTCTCTCTCTTCCTTGGGGCCATGTGAAGGTAGCAAATTAATTCAAGGAGGGTTTGATTTGGGGACTGTTGTTTCGGTGGTCCATTATACTCTGCTTATTGAATCATAATTATTGCCCGCATAAGTATTCACATGTTCCCTGAACTTGACTAATCTCAAAATCTAATGTTGGGGATGAGGCCTCCTTATAGAACTGAGACATGAATTTTGAAAAAGAAAAATATGGGAAAACATAAGGGGCAGGACTCTCTGCTTTGGAATAGTAGAATGACTATTCTTACCTGGGTGTGTTTCCTTTGCTGTTGGTAGTTTGTTTTCTGATTCTGTGTGTGCTTTGTGTCTCCTTGTATCTTGAATTGTGCTACAAAAAATCTGAGGTCTTAGGTACACAATAAGCCTAGAGTCTGGGTAGTGATTCAGTGTTCTAAGATTATTATAACAACTGTGTCATTGGCAATAGCATCTGAGCCTGTCCCAATAATCTTGGGTATGTCTTTACCAAAGGTGGTAAGATTCTGGCAGTTAGAGTTTGAGGGGGTATTCCTAAAAGACCAAGAGAAATATGCAAAACTTGTGAACCCTGCATTCTTATAGTTTTGGGTAGACTAAAAGGGGCTGTGGATATTTTCATCAGAGTCTTTTAGGACATTTCCTAAGCATTTATTATGTGAAATTATGTGAAAAGCATTGTGTTAAGTGATAGGGATACAAATAAATGTATGACAGTTCCTGCTCTCAAGGTGCTAGCATTCTACTCTCAGAGACTACACACACACACACACACACACACACACACACAATTTTATCTTGTAATCAGGTGAAAGGGACCCATGGTCCTGTGGTACACAGGCAGAAAGTAATGCATTTTCTTTAATGCATATCAATCAATAAGCATTTATGAATCAACTGCTCTGTGCCATGCAATGTGCTAGGCAATGAGGGTATAAAGAAGTGGTTCTCAACCTTCCTAATATTGTGACCCTTTAATACAGTTCCTCATGCTGTGGTGACCCCCAACCATAAAATGATTTTCATTGCTACTTCATAACTGTAATTTTGCTACTGTTACAAATCTATCTGATATGCAGGATGTATTTTCATTGTTACATGTTGAACACAACCCACAGGTTGAGAACCACTAGTATAAAGGAATGCAGAAGACAGACCCCACTCCCAAGGAGCTTGCAGCATTATGGGGGAGAGAACATATAAGCATCAAGCTATGTAATAAAATTAGACATTATCAAGAGAGGGAAGGCACTAGAAACAAAGGGAAATAGATTATATCAGTTTCTGATGTTGAATCAAAAAAATTCAGAAACTAAAAAATTAGAATTGTATATGATGAAACGAGAGTGTGATGCCGTTAGAGACAGGGGACTAGTCTTATTCTTTTCATTACTCTCTGCACCTTCCATAGTATCTTATACATACATGTTTCACAGATTCTTTTAATGCACATTATATACCTAACATGAGCAAATCACTGTATGTACAAGAAAGCAAGGTTGTTCTTTTTATTAACTATAATCATTATTTGTAAACTTAATCAATTATAATTATAATTTATTAATAAAATAACAAAAATGTCTTGATAATAACATGCTTAACAGTTACAAATAACTTGTTTGAGTCTCAGAATCCTTTGATGGAAGTTATTTATAGAGCATTTCAAGGTTTATCAAGTACATTTCTAATAAGATTGCGAAGTACGTAGCACAATCTCCTGAGTTTATTGGTGAGAAAACTGAGGTTCAGAGAAGTTATGTGACTTGCCCAGGGTCACTTAAAAAGTGACCAACCCAGGATTCAAATTCTGGTCTAACTCTTTTTTTTATTACACTCTCTATGTTGCTTGTCTACAAAGGATCTCATTTGATCCTACCAGTGATTACACAATTATTAATAATCTAGTTTGACAGATAAGAAAATGTCAGGCTTATCCAAGAACAGTCAGGAATTAGTAAACAGTAAATTTGGAATTCAGAGCCAAGCCTTTGGATTTGATAACTCATGTTCTTCCCAGGATAGCTCAATGACTAAAATAATTAATCTATGTAACTATGTCATACAGAATAAACTAAAATCTTAGTTTTCTCTTTCTGTGATTGAGAATTCATTTCATGGTGATATGATGACTGTTTCTCTAGTGTTTTTTTTTTTTTAATGGCATTCAGCATTATAACTTTAAAACATCTTACGATGATGGACTGGGCAAATAATCTTACATTTCCACATTTATATTGTGTAAATCATTTTCAAATTAGGGTTGAGATGACTGTTTTTAACTCCATTTCTTCATTTATACAGTAAGCTTACAAGCATATAGAGTGGCAAGAGAGTGAGAAGGGAAATATGGAAACTATGACTGACCTTTAACTAGAAGTATTATCTAATTGTAGGCTAATTAGTCACTATAGGAAGCAACTAGGATCATTGTTATTCTAATCACAGTGCCCATTTGGTGCAGCTAGCACCTTCAATTGGCTCCTTTCACCCTGGACTATTTAGAATAGTTGCTGTAAGATGTCTGTGCCCTGGACCCTGTTGTGAAGGTTGACACTTATTATGTGTTGGCTTCATTACCCCACTACTACACCAACTGTTTTCAAACCTTGCTGACATTTTAAGTGCTTATATAGTAAGGCATTCACACTAAAACTGAAAATAATTCAAATAAATGAAACCAAGGCTCTGTGCTAAAGCAACTCCAGAAAGTCATGGGGGACAAAATTACAGTAAGAGGAGATGATGTCTCTTTACCAAATAATGTCCCATAAGCTGGTTTATCTTTTAAGCAACATCAAGCCAAACATTAGTTTTAGCTAATTATAATGCTATGTAGACAAGTCTATTGCTAATTTACTGTTCATTTATCCAATGACAATTTCAGTCTCCCTTGTGTCTGTTATGTGCATGAAACAATACAACAGGAATTCAAACAGCACCAAAAATTCCTTGCCCTCATACTACTTAAATTCTACTGTGTGTAAATGTGTGTATGAATAAAATATATATGGAAATAAATACATACTAATAATTAATGTAATTAAAAAAGAAGGTAATGTTCCATACAAAGCTGAGGAAAGATCTCATGTAGGAGGTATCACTTGATAGACACTTTAAAGAAATATTATGATTCTATTAAATGGAGGGAAAGAGTGAATAAAATTCTTATTTATTCATCTACTTCTGCAAAGGCAGGGAGGTAGGGGATTGAATATCAAGTACAGAGAGCTAGTAGGCCATGGTGAATAGAATAGAGAGTTTAGGAAAGAGAGTGATATGAAAAAAATCTGGGAGCAAGCAGAGCTGGGAGTGATCAGACCTAGGAGAGAGAATGTTTGTGATATTGGCATTCTGTTGTTCTGTCTTGTTCTGTGTTGATGCTACTTTGTCGGACTGAAGCATTCTGTCTGTTGACTTGTGTACTTTGTCAGATAGAAGCACTCTGTTGATTTGTGTTGATTTCTCAGACAGACAGTGAATTGAGATGATAGTATTGGTAATGTGTGTAAATATTGTTGTAACTCTGTTAAGCTTAATGTGTGAAAATATGATTGTAACCCTGTTAAGCTTTGTCTTCCTAGAAACAGAAACTGCAAAGGGCTTGGAGTTCAGCAGTCCCTTCTGAGCTAAGATATAGAACAGGAGTGGAAAGCTCCCTATGTGTGAATCCAGGCAAGAGCTGGTCAGCCCAAGGACTTTATTTGGATACTTTGTATTAACTGAAGAGATTTCTATCTTACTGTGACCTAGGGGTAGATGGTGTCTGTGCTTTCTGTTACCCCTTAAGAATGATTGGAAGCCAACCTCTAGTCAAGATGAAAGAGTACTTGGATGCTGTGTATTGATCAAGGAGATTATGGCTTACTGAATGATATGCTTTGTTTAAGACTATGTGGTCACCTTACTAATGATTTGTACATTATGCTGTTGTGAATGTTATGATTTAGGTTCCTGAATGTCATGCTTTTGTTTACTGCTGAATAAATAGAGAGTTGGTGATACTATGCAATCAGCAGTCCTCAGGAGACCTGTTTGTGATTGGTTTTACACCATTACAAGGCAACCTATTTCATTTTGGATATATCTAATGAAGTAGAGTCATCGTACATTAAAAGTAAATATGCTCTTTTACAACTTCCATCTATTGTGCCTGGTATTGTCCTTTCACTCTAGAAGAACAAATCTATTGCCTCTTTTATTATACTATTATTTCAAATAATTGAAGACAACTAAAACCTACAACACCAAACCATTCTCTGGTTCCTTTAGCATATATTTTTATGAGCTGCTCTTCATTTTCTTTATCATTTTGTTACCTTCTTGAAACAATCTACCTTATCAAAGTACTTTCTAAAATCTAGTACCCAGAACAAAACATATTAGATATAGTCAGTCCAGAGTGTTATTCACTATTACTTCTTTTATTCTAGATATTATATCACTTAATATCACTCAATTATTTTGAAGATAATGTAATTTTTTTAAGCAGCCACATAATATTGTTGACGTTTTGAGTTTGTAGTCCAGCTTCATGATCGCCAAATTTCTCCTCCAAATTACATGTGGAGATAAGATTTGATCCATTATTCTATCCTGTTGAAATCACTCTGGACACTTACTATTAATAATAATTCATGTTAAAATATTCTTTATTTGTAAAGCTTTATATATGACTCTTATTATAATCCTATTGTTCTACCACTTTCATCCTACTCTACACACTCTCGATTCATTTTAACTTTTGAATATCCTTCTAAAAATTAACACCCTTAATGCAGTAGTCTACTTGTGATCTGATTTTCTAATACATAGGTCTAACATGCAATTCCCTTGCTGAAAAATCTTCAGTCATCCTCTATTCCTTACAAAAGTTGTCTCTAACATTGAGTCTCACACAAATGTGAACAACTACTACAGAACTGCATTAAATTGATAGCATGTAAAAACACAGGACAGTATTCAGACAGTGAGCTATTCCTTAGATACCACAAAAAAAGAATTTCTCATTTGCTGAAAATAATATACTAGGTGAGAATCATGTATGTCAGAAGTTTGCAGCATAATTTCAAAGGATTTTTTAATCAACAAAGACTAAGATATGAAGATTGGTTCCATCCCGACATTCCCTAGATAACCAATCCTATATCCAACATAATCATACTTCACCTTTTCTCCATTATAACTCAGAGCTCTCACTCTCCACTCCTTACTAGCCTCTGATAACTACAGTAGCCATTAGCACCGTAGGGTCCTTATAACCTACAGACAACAACCAAACAGATAAAATCTCAAATCCCTATGAGCATTCTAGCAACCTATCCCTCAGATCACTTCATATCTGTGAAGGTCATCATTGAGCAGATGGCCTCTGGACTCTAGGTCAGTGATTAATGAGCAAAAGTTATGCCAAG
>CM053582.1:150823581-150849567 GCA_028627135.1 Pseudochirops cupreus | reverse complement strand
TTGACAACAAAGTGAATGAAATAAGACAGAAAATGATAGAGCCAGACTGTTGAAAACCTTAAATGGCAGTATCAAATTGATTATGATCATCACTGACAGTTATATAGGACTTACTCTGTGTCAGGCATTGTGGTAAGTGCTGTACAGTTCCTTTCATTTTGATCCTCATACTACCCTGAGAAGTTGGTGTTGCTATTATCCTTATCTTATAGATGAGGAAACTGAGGAATATAGGTTAAGTGACTTGCCTAGGGTTACACAACTAGTAAGTGTCTGAGGCTGAATTTGTAAGGTCTTCCTGACTTCAGGCATATGCTCTATAATCCACTGAGCTACCTGCTTAATACCTGCCATATAGAGTGCACTTAAAGGTTTGCAAAGCCCTTTAAGTGTGCTCTCTCATTTGATGTTCACAACAATCCCATGAAGAAAGAGCTACTGTTATCCCCATTTTACGGATGAGGAAACTGAGGCTGGGAGAGGTTAAGTTATGTGCCCAGAATCACATGGCAAGTAGTAGGTGAGTGAAGCAGGATTAAAATCCTGATTCTTAAAGTGCAGCCCTTTCCATTCTTCCATGCCAAGTTCAAATCCCCACAGTATAAACAGTGCCAGGTCAGCAACCATGTAGTTTTTTTTTTAAATGTTAGACTCTTTCTTCTTTACTTTTATTCCTGTTATGTAATTGAAGTAAATATGCCTTTTAAAAATATAATCATTATTAATTAGTTACATAGAACTGGGATACTAGGTCTAGGTAGCTGAGGGAGGAACAAAGGAGAAGGGATCTCCATTCCTTGTATTAGAGAAAGATAACTAGATCAACTCCCAGGTGAGTTAACTACTTGGACTTAATCAGCACTGGGAGGGACTAGTAACAAAAAAGTCTAGTAAGAATTGTTCTTTCCAGGGTTATTTGAATACAATTAAAAGAAATTCTAAATACTTTTAGTCACAGTCTCTGCTAATTAGGAGGTTTTGTATCTGCTTCCTGAGTGAAACCTGGCTCAGAATTTCCAACACTGGGAGTACATTTGTCAAGTCCCAGTCTTAGAGGACTGAATGAAATTAAAATGAAATTGAATTCCTGATTTGCTCCTATAGGGCAAACTGTCAGACATAATGTTCTAGAGCTTTCTTCCTTTGGGATGGATGATATCTGCTTCCTACAGACTGATTTTGTGTAGTTCACCTCCCATCATTTTAGTTATGATAGAAACTCACTCCAGTTTAGTGTCCGGAAATTTAAGGGTCCATTTGTCAAGCAAACCCCAGCATTACAAGGTCCAGATTGCGCAGGCTATCTCTCTCCTTGGATGACCCTTTTCTACCTTCTACAGTCATCAAAGCTAAGTAATTTGGGAGGCAATTTAATATTCCATTCCTCTAAGAAGATCAGATATCTGTAGCAGCTACAGTAACAGAGCATGAGGATAAAGAAAAAGAGTGGAGAAAAACAATGACCTGGAGACAAGGGACCTGGCCCTCGTCCTATCCTCATCATCCTCATCATCCTCATCATCCTCATCATCCTCATCGTTACAGCAATAATAATAATAAATAGCGCCTGTTCTCTGAGAGAAACTATGCTTTACATATATTATTTCATGTGTTCTTTACAACAACCCTATGAGGCAAGTGGTATTTTAAACCCATTTTACAGTTGAAGAAACTGAGGCAAAGATAGGTTAAGTGACATGCTCAAAGTCAGACAGCTTGTAAGTGTCTGAGATCATATATGAATTCAGGTGTTCCTGACTTGCATCTCTGCTCTCTTTAGACTGCACCACCTAGCTGATCCCATTCCCTGCTCCCTGTATTTTATACATAAGCAGCCAGAAGTGGAGTATCTTTTCCAGGGTCATGCAGCTTCCAAATTTTAGGGCTTCAGCTAGGACCCACCTTCTATCCTCTTAAGAACAATAATCTTTCCACTGTGCCTTGGGGTCTTTGTGGGGCTCTTCATTCTACATACCATATGAAGACCACTTTTTTTTTTGTTCTTTATATTTGTATGCAACTGGAGGCTTGCAACCAGATTCCATTGCATTATTTTCCCCAGGCTTAAGTATGCTGTCATTTTATGATAGGCCATGGTAATTTAGGTGCTGCACTGAATTGTCCAGAGAGATAAGACTGAACTGATTCATCAAATTGGGAATAATAAATGAAAATGCACTGTTAGAGACAGCTTTTTAGCAAAGCTACAGTCAGTTAAGCTGGAATGGAAGGAGAGGGGGCAAGCCTGGCAGCTGTCACTTCCTTGCTCTCTTCTGTCATTCAGTAGTCAACAGGCATTTATTAAGAGTTTACTCTGTGCCAAGTACCATGGGAAGTGCTAAGGATGTAAAGAAAAGCAAAAAACTGTCCATATGATCAAATAATTTACATTCTAATTGGGATCCCACATACAAATAAATAGTTATATGAAAGATACATACAGGGTTTGAATGGAGTCTATAGAAAGGCTTATATAATTTTGCAATTTCTATCCATTCATTATTTTTTTTATAACCTCTGGAGGCCAGAAAGTGAAAAAAATAACACAATTACAATCCTTTATTTGAGTGAAAGTTCTTTATGTGTTTGGAATCAACTTTCTAGATCCTCACAAATCTCCTCTTCTGGCTAAAAAGGCACATTTTTTTTTTTTTTAGTGAACAATTTGTGACCACGATGAATGAGCAAGCGTTCATCAAGAATAGGAGATCCAGTGTTCTTACGCCTTACATTCCTCTTGTATTCTGTGATCTAATGATCCTAGAATCCTTCATGTTCTTCAAACAGTATGCTACATTTCTGACTCCAATGTACTCCATTTTCACTGGCTCTCACCCATGTTTGGAATATTTTCCTTTCTCATCCATCACCTTTTGGTGTCTTCCTTCAAGACCCAGCTAAAATCTCACCTTTTATAAGAAAACTAAGTTTTTCCTCTATTGATCATCTCCAGTTTATCTTATATATTGTTGTTTTGCAGTCTAGCTTTACGCTATGAGCTCCTTGAAAGCAGGGACTGTCTTTTACCTTTCTTTGTATCACCAACACTTAGAATGGTTCCTGAATCGCAGCATGTGGGGAATTAATATTTATTGACTGAGCATATTCTACATAGTTGCATAGAGAAAACTTAATCTGACAAAATCTCTAATAATATCCCCATGGAAAAAGTTAGAAATATGTGGTTTGGATAATTGTAGTTTTGTGAATTTAGAACTGGTTGATTAAGAGAATATAAGAAGTGATAGTAGATCTACATTAGTCTTGAGGGAAGTTTGGGAACCTGGTCTTCCAGTTGGTGAGAATTCATCATATCTAGTTCAGAACCAGACTGAATATATTCCTTCCAGGCCATCTTCAAGGTTTTCTGTCCCTGGACTCTGGAACTCAAGCCCCCACCATGGGCTTCTGTTTTTTGAACATTCATTGGAACCCAGACATCAAAACATGATTCTTGGGCATCTTGTATCTCATAACTTTCTGTTATCTTTCATCATCTCCTTCAAACCATTCTCCCCTTTCAACTTTACCTCTTAGAATAGTAGTCAAATCAACACAACCATTGCTAGAAAGGATGTGTCAATCAACTTTTCTATGACTTTAATTACTATCCCTGTGACATCCCTTTTGCACACACACACACACACACACACACACACACACACACAAACACATACACTGTCTACCCCATCCAAATGGAAGATCCTTGAGGGAGGCAATAACTTTATTTCTTTTTTTGAGGGGAGGGAAGCAAAGCAATTGGGGTTAAGTGACTTGCCCAAGGTCACACTGCTGGCAAGTGTGTGAAGAGTCTGAGGTCTGTTTTGAACTCCTGGCTTCAGGGCCAGTGCTCTATTCACTGCACCACCTGGCTGCGCCAAGGAATATCTTTTTTGTTAGCATTTGAATCCACAGAGTTTCCCACAGTTTCTAACCCACAATAAGTACTTGATGAATGATTTTTCTTTCATTTATTGAAGTGTTTACCACAATGTTAAAGCACTCCATCCTTGGTCCAGTACTCTTATACTTTTTATCTTAATTTCTTTGAATAGTACTAAACCTAAGATATAATTTATAGACATAAAACCAGAAAGGGGAAGTATTAAAGAATGATGTAACTGGAATATAAAATTATCTTTACCGCCTGGACCAATGAGACAAATTTATAAAAAGTTAAGTCCTTAAGTGTTCAGAAATGAGACTGTAAAAGAATTAGTTTCGGAAAGCATAGCTAGATAATAGTAAATTCCTTCTCCACTCTCATTCCCCCTTCAAAAATGGAATTAAGAGACAGTTAACAACAAATTCAAAATCAGTCAATTATGTGAAAGATAGAAAAAAAAGCAAGCATACAAAACCCTAATGTGATCATATGATGTTTTGAGAGAAGCTTATTGTCAAGAACTTATGTTCTAACTGTAGTATATTTTGTGTTGATCAGATGATGTCTATAATATTGCATTGAGTTATAGTACCCATAGTTTAGAAAAGACATTAACAAGCTGATGTGTGTCTAGAGGAAAAAAGGGTGATTCAATTTAATCCAATATACTACTATATGCTTAAGCTCCAAGCTGGACCATGTTAGGTTTGTGTAAAGAAGCATATATGTTGAGTCTAAAGAAGACTTATTTGGGGTACTGCTTTCTCTTCAAATATTTGCTAAACTTTCATATAGCAAAGAGGTTATGGCATGTTCTATGTGACCTCAGAGGACGAAACTAGGAACAATATTTCAAAATTATAGAGGAAGATTCAGCTCAGTATCCACTTCAGGTATGGGTTGGAATAGTTGGCTCCTGAGCATCTCTGCCATTTTTCTGATTTAATATGAATGTGTTTTCTTTAACTTTGTTGCTGATTACAGATAAAAACTTGGTTCTCCTTTTAATTCCTATCGCTATGAAAAGATGCACAATTTTATCAAATTCCAAGAATTATATTCCCTTATTTCTTCAACCAATATTCCTCCTCCCTTCACCTTTCCGACTGTTTCTTTCCATGGGACAGTATATACCGTCTCTCTTCCTTTTCCATTTCCTCTCTTTAACTTCATGCACCTTAATTTTTGAATAAATATGTACATTTATATGTAGCTTTCTTTACACTTTGAAGTATTATTTTCATGAAGACCTGAATATCAGGAAGTACTTTCAACCTTTCAAAGTACAATTTGTTTTTTTTTTCTTGACAATGCAAAGCCTTTCCTCTTTTCTTTCTTTCATTTCTTCTTCAATAAAATTCTTATCCCCCTGTGATAATTTTTCAAAAAAAAACAACTGATTATACAAGTTGATCTCCAATTTCCTGGTTTTAGATTTTTTATTTTTTTCCTCAACAAGGTATACTCATTATGGAGAAAAGCAAATTTATAGTCAGTGTGTGATTATTTGAGAAAGGTCAGAGGACTAAAATGCTGGCATAATATTCCCCTTCTAACTGTATATTAAAGATCACCCACCAATTATTTTATTTTATTTTTTTTAGCAAAGTGCAATTCATCAGCTGAATCAAGCCTATCTGTATCCTGGCTACAGCCTGACCCTCACTGTGATTATTCCATTAAAGTTGGATTGGGGAGAAATGAAGAAATAAAAGGAGAGGATTGGTGGGGGAGGATTAAAAATGAGTGTGTATAAATGTGCTGGCCTATTTTTACAAATGGCAGTTTCTTATGAAGACTTAAAAATGTCACAGAGTTTGGCATGTGATAGCTTTTGACAAGTAAATTGAGGATTATTATTCAAAGAACAAATTAGATGGTTTCTTTAAATGTCCAGTCACTTTCAAACCTTTTGCATCAAGAAGGTTCTACAACTTAACTACGCGATGAGTGTTAAGAGGTATGGCCTCCCTTGGCAGAAAGCTTAGTCTTCTCTAAAAAGAAGTAGTATTTATATAACTCAGTGTGGCTTTAGCTTTTAGGTGAATGTTTCATCCTCTAAGATGCCTTCCTTGATCTCTTACATCTCCCTTCCCCCAGCCAATAAGATTTTGAAACCTCCTTGGATATTTGGTCATATTTGGTTTATTCCTGTCTTATGTACTCTTCACATTTTGCTTTTTATACCTGTATGGGATATTGTATATATCTTCCCAATGCAGTTAATTTATAAACTTCTAAACCCAAAATGAGTGATGTGGAAATACAAACACTGAAGGTAACCCCAAAGAGAAGATGAGTAAATGTACTAACTATCCCTTCTTTGTTGTGATATTGAAAATCATAGCCCACTTTATACTGTACTATTTTCAATTTAATATTATTAACGATCAATCCACTATGTATTTGTTGACCCCCTTATTATGTGAGTTTGAGCCCCTTTAAACCTGTGATCCCAGATGCCTCTTGTGAAATTATTTAGTTGATATATTATTCCATGATTAATCATTTCTTGAGAATGGCGTCTAGTCAGTGTATCTTATAAGAACCAATATTTGTGAATCAAAATTAAACTATCTCCTCTTAGTAAAATTTGTAAGAGTTTAATTTCCCCATTCTTATGGGCTATAGTCTAACCACAAAAATCCTAATCTTTGTGCTTTTGCTGACTATAGAGGGAGATGAGTCAATCTGGTGATAAGCTGTTTGCCTACAACAGAACTTTCCAGAAGATATTGGTCATGGGATGTTGGCCCACCTAGTGAGAAAATGATGTAAGGAGAATCAATCAATTAGGATTGAAATATGTCTATTTAATCATTATCTAAATGCTACAAAATAGTCTCTCTACCTCTCATTTGGATTCTTGACCACTGAGGGGCCTTAAATCCAATTTATTAGTTTTTGCTAGCCATACTAATAAATTGATCATGCTTGGGAACTTTGTGACTTAGTTTCTCTTTATTGCATATTTTTATCATGACATTACACAGTTGGGGAGTGCAGCATTTTATATACTTTCTGACATGGTTGATATTATATAGTTTTGGGGATCTGCTTTTCTTCTGCATTCTTTTGTTTATTTGTTTCTTTGGATTATGAGGAATGGATCTCTAAGTAAAAGAAAGGAGAAAGATTTAGAGGTGAAGGAAAAAAATTAAGATATCATTTTTTTAAAGGAAAAGTCACAAGTTCCTATGAGAGAGCTCTGTATTGTTGCTAATTCATTCTCCTCTGGTGCCTAGCAACATAACACATTTCTGGAATTCCCAACTTTTCCCTTTTTTGCTCTTCATGTTCCTAGCTATCTATTAAAGGGGGGGCCTATTTTCATCACCTGAGACAATCAATAACAATCTTCTCTCTCAGCCCTCACATATCAGCCACCACCACACCATCCATGTGTGGAACCATTGGTTCCAGCCAATGGAGAAGTTTTGAATGCTGTGGATAAGTTAACTTGCCTTGGTAGTGTACTTTCCAGGGATATAAACATTGATAATGAGGTTGATGGACAATTGCCAGGACTAGCTCAGTGTTTGGGAAGCTCTGAGGGAAAGTATAGGAGAGAAAAAGTATTAGACTGATTACCAAACTGAATGTCTACAGTCATTGTGCTGACCTCGCTGTTATATGCCTGTGAAACCTGGACAGTCTGTCATGCCAAGAAACTGAATCATTTCCATTTGAATTGCCTTAGGAATATTCTGAAGATCACCTGGCAGGATAAGATACCACACATTGAAGTCCTTACTTGAACTAACCTGCCAGGCATTCAAACTCTACTCCAGAGAGCACAGCTCTGATGGGCTGGCCATGTTGTTCAAATGCAAAACATATGCTTGCCAAAAAGATTATTTTATGGAGAACTCACACACAGTAAGCATTCACATAGTGGTCAGAAGAAACGACAGAAGAACACTCTCAATATCTCTCTCAAGAATTTTGGAATTAATTTTGTGACACTCATCATGGTGTGCCCACCTCAGAGAAGGGGCTGTGCCCTATGAGCAAAGCAGGATTGAAATAGCTCAAAGGAAATGCAAGATGTGCAAATTTAGAGAATCCACCCAAAATGTTCACATGGGCTATTTGTGTCTGAACTGTGGTAGAGCATTCTGAGCTTGTATTTGTTTCACCAATCACAGTCAGACACATTGAAACTTGGCTGCACCATAGTAATGTCATTTTGAGCATCTTTGAAAATGAAGAACATCAATCATTTTTATGTAATTTTCTATAATATATCTGTTTGTGCTCTTTTCTTTCTTTGAGTACAGAACTTCCATTTCCTTTGAACTTTCTATGTCTCTTAGTACAGTTATTTTCTCAGAATAAATACTTAATACTTATAGTAAATAATATAGTAAAATAAAAAATATAGTAAAAATAGTAAATAATACTTATAATAAATATGTATATATTACATAATAAATATATATAAATAAAAAAACAATAAATACTTAAACCACTTAAATGGTTGCTATATTCTACTGAATTAGGTGCTTAAAGTGTTATTGAAATGAAAGAGCCAATGAATACTAATTCAGGAAAAATGTGGCTTCCAATGTAATTCTATGACCTCATTTTATATATGTGCCCCTCTACCGTTTTACAGATGATCAGACCAATCTGATTGGAGTGCCAATTCTCTGGTATCTCAATTTGGGCACTGACTGTAAGGAGTGTTGAGTATTACACCACTGAAGCCTGAGAGAACAGCATTAGGAAGTATGAGAATGCTCCTTAATTCAAGAAAATGTTTATAGAACAGGCCCCTGCATCATTGCCCAGTACAAGAGAATAGAGTAGAAATTTGTCTACTTCTAATCCCAGCTGAAATTCTACCTCCTACAGGAAACCTTTCTAAATCCACTTTAATTTCAATGCCTTACCTCTGTTGATTATTTCCAGTTTCTTCTTTATGTGACTTAAGTCTAGCTGTTTACATGCTGTCTCCCCCCTTCAGACTGTGAGCTTTTTGAGAGTAGAGATTATTTTTTTCCCGTCATATCTCCAGAGCTTAATATTGTGCCTGCTATATAGTTGGCCCTTAATAAATGTTTATCATTTGATTGACACAAAAGAGTATGATTTCAAGTGGTATCCTATAGCCTGGCTAAGGTTCAGAGTGAATTATAAGCTGAATTTGAAGTCAAGAAGAACTGAATTTGACCTATCTCAGGCTCATTTTCCTCATTTGTAAAGTGATAAAAATAAACCTGTAAGTGCAGACTAGCATTTTAGATTCAAGACAATCTGGAACATTGAAGACTCTGGATTCAAATCTTGATCCTAAAAATCACTTGCTTTGTGACTCTGGATTACTCTAACTCTCCATGTCTTAGATAACTCTCAAAGTCTCTAAGTTGCAATATAGGTGTGGATATGTTTTAAGATAATGACTTTGCTTCTCAGGAGTCCTCTATAGGTCTAGTCTAATACATTATCTGAAATAACAATGCCACAGAGTCCTTGAGAGGGTCAAAATAGACAAGGTAGCTAAAATACAAAGCAAATTATATATTATATAAATGTCAGCTCCCGTTGGGCAACTCTAAGAGTCTTTGAACATTTCTTTGAAGAGGCTCTGTGGAATCTAGTTTCCATACTAGAATGAAAGAAAGTTAGACTACTTAGTGAGGCTGCAGAACTAACTAGTCATTGAGAAGCCTAGAAGGTTGTTGAAGTCTCCGCATTGAGGGAAAAGATCGCTAAGCAGTGCACTAGCCCATATCCTAAGACAATAAGAACTAGGAAATACCACCATGATTTAGGAACATCTATTGTCTGGCAGCCATTGCAAGTATCCTAAGGATTCCCCTGTAATCCAAAAATGTTGATCTTCTTGAGAGTTTTCAGCTGATTCTGAATGAGAACTAGATTCAGAAATTGCAACTGATCTAACAACTAACCCTGAAATTTGGGATAATCAAATGGGTATGGACCCAGAAAAAAAAGAGAGATGTTTGCCTAGAGGCTAAGAATTTTGTGATACAGGGGTGGCTCATTAGAGTGGGATAATTCACCTGTGTCCAGCTTTACACCCCGCCCCCCAAACTCCCTGTTCTAATTTCTAGCCTACCCAATTCGGTGGTTCACCCTTTAGGGAGAGATAAATTCAGTTCTATATAGCATGTTGTGAGCTATTGGCCATATGAAGAATGTAGCTCTCCAGGTGTGGAAAAAATGAAGGTGAAGCAAAAGAATTAGAAAAGAGTAGGGTTGGAGGAAAAGAATTTCATGAACATGAAAGGAAATTTCCAAGTAGTATACATTAACCAATTGGGAGAAAATGACAACATATACACACATATCCATACGTATGTATGTGTATGTATGCATGCATGTGTGTATATATTTATGTGTGTATGTATGTATGTATAAGAACAAGAGTTCTTAAAAATTTGTGTCATAGACCCCTTGGCATTCTGGTTAAACTTATGGTCCTATTCTTAGAATATTTTTAAATAATTGAAGGAAATGCTAAATATATCAGTTAGAGGTTAGTGCAGGGAAAAGTTATTTTTTCTCATACAAGTCCATATTTGAAATTTATCTACAGACTCCTTAGGGTTCCCAGGTTAAGAATTCCTACTTTAGGGACCTTTTTAAATTTTTTTCCCGCCTGATTCAAAAGTACAAATGTGTTCACTAAAAATTTAAATGAAATAATCCCCTGTTCTCTGGCAAAGTTGATTAGGAACTGAATTAATATTTACTAAAATTGACTGATTTCTCATGAAAACATCATCAAAGATTGGGGCAAAATTAGCATGCAGCATCATCATGAATTACAGAAATATTGACTACTAGTATCCCCCAGGGTAGCAAAGAAGCTCACTTTAACAGATTCAGCTATCCTGTTTAGAAATCACCTGCTATATAAAAAAGGTGATATATAATGCATCATTCCCGGAGAAACAAGGAAAAGCCTACACTTTTAAAGCTAGAGGCTAGTTTAGAGGTCATTTAGGTTAGCCTTCTCATTTTAAAATGATGGAAATTGAGGACCAGATGGATTCTAGCTGTTTGTCTAGCAGTACAAAGTGATTAAGTTACAGAGCTAGGATTCAAATCCACATCTTAAAATCACAGGATCATAAATTTAGTGTTGGAGAGGACAATAGAGATTATAAAGTCCAATGATCTATATTGCAGATGTGATAATAATGTTCCAGAGAAATTTAGTGATTTATTCCGGGTTACATGCATAAAGATTACCTGAGGTGGTATTCAAATTCAGTTATGCCTAAAATATTCTCATTTGACTAGTCCCATTCTACCTCTCACCTCATTCCTTCCCTGCAGCACCACAGAAGAACAACAATAGTTCACATTTCTAAGGACATTTTCCTCATCATGGTCCTATGTATACATACACAAGGTTATGGTGTATATTTAGAGAGTGTGCAGTGTCTCTCTCTCTCTGCCTTTGAATCAGAGATGTAATTAAAAAAAAAAGTACTGTTTAAACAGGACCATAGAAATGTGAACAATTGTTTTTGTTCTATAAAAATAAATGTGTGTATATATATATATGTGTGTGTACATATATAGACATACATATAGGTTTGTGGGTATATATACATATACACATATATGTGTGTATACTTACTTTCATATGTATGCACATGTACTTTTACATACACATGCATTCACATGTGTATATGCATATTAGTGTGTATGTATTTATATAATAAATTATGACTACATTATATATGGATATAACTTCAATAATGATAGCTGAGAAATTATGTGCTGCTTTAAAGTTTTCCAAAAAAATTTATCCACATCATCTACTTCAAACCTTAACCCTCAGAGGCAGGTAATATAGTTGTTACTAGCTCAGTTTTATAGATAAGAAATCTCTGAATCTCAGAAAAGTGAAGTAACTCTCCCAATCTAGAATAACTAGTAAGTATCAGAGTTTTTATGACTATTTTGCAGATAAGGAAAAATGATACTCAGAGAGGTCAAGTTATGTCCATATTCATGCAGCTCTTCAGTGATAGGGCTGGAGCTAGATCACTGGTTTTCTAGACCAGTGATTCTTTTACAATACATTGTCAGAATCACTAAAATTCCAAAAGCATATTCAAGTCACAAACATTGGTGCCATAGATGGATTCCTAGGAAGTTCAAATCAATGCTTTTTATTCCTTTATAGAAGGGATTTCTTACATCCTGACTTCCTGCTCAATCAAGATCTAACAATGTAGGGAAATTATCTATCTATCAATCTATCGATCGATCTATCAATCTATAGCTAACCATCTATCCATCTATCCATCTATCAGTTTATCGGTCTGTCTGTGTATGTGCTCCTAAAGTGAGCAGTAAAGCAGATTTCCCTATATGAAATCCTATTTAATGATTATTTTCTTAATAAATCCCACTTTGCCTCCAGGCTTCCTTCAAATCTTAGCTACAGTCTGACCTTCTGCAAGAAGCCTTTCTCAATCCCTTTTTATCTTGCTCCCATGTCTCCTATATATCACTTGGCTACACCTCCTCATTTATATGTTGTTTCCCCCACTGCACTGTGTACTCATTGAAAGTAAGGAAATTTTTGCCTTTTTTCCAGTTCTTAGCTCAGTACCTGGCACATAGTAAATGCATAATAATTTCTTGTTGACTAAGGTAGGTGCCACAATGTCGAGAGTGCTGAGACTGGAGTAAGGAAGACTTAAATTCAAATATGGACTCAAATACTTAATAGCTCTGTGACCCTGGGCAAGTCACTTAACCTTGGTCTGCCTCAATTTCTTCAATTGTAAAATTGGGTGAATAATACTACATATCTCCCAGGTTTTTGCGAGGATCAAATGAAGAATATATTTTTTAAAGTGCTTGGCACTATGGCTATCACTTAGTAAGTGTTATATGATAATAATTATTATTGACTAACACTGACATCAATGACCAGATCCTTGTGCTAATCACTGTAGGGTCTATGTCCACAGAAAGCACAAACAGTAGGAGACAAGTAGGCTAAGAAAAGTGGACCAGTAAAATATTATCCCTTAGAAACCAAGAAGGGGATGAAAATTTCCATAGTACCTACTATTTGCCAGGTCCTCTGTTATGTGCTTTTTATAAATAATGTTGCATTCCATCTTTACAAAGAAGTTGGGAGGGAGGTGCTATTATTATCCCCACTTTAAAGTTGAAGAAACTGAAACAAATAGAAGGCCCTTTCCCAGGTTTACCAAGTTCATAGGTATTGAAGCTGGATTTGAACTTGTTCTTTCTGATTTTGAGCCCTTGACTCTGTCTACTGTTCTATTGCTTGCCTCTAGCCTAAACAATAACCTTACTAGATTATTATTATTAATAATAGAAGCAGCAATAGTAATATTAGTGGTAGTAGGGGAAAGACTCGTTGTAATTGTGGTAATGGTAGTAGTAGTGTAGTATTGATGTTAATGGCTAATATATACCATTATTATTAACTTAGTAAATACTTGTCTGTAGGCACGTACAGAAGACAGGTACAACAATAGGATGGATTATGGCTTCAATAATCTTACTTGTTTGGTAAAATCAATGTTTTTAAAGTAAGAAAAAATCCAAATAAAGAGGCAATTGATATGCTTCCAACTGACATTTCTCCATTGCAGAGTAGTAAAAAAAAACAACAAAAAACTGCTCTGATAATTTATTTTTAATGTGACTCTGAAAAGATCTCTAGGAAAGAGAAGAAGATTTATGTCTTTTTCTTAACAATCCTATTTCCACCTAGTTCTTTTTTTCTCCTCCTTCTTTTTCTTTTTGAAGAAAATTTTCTTTTTGTCTAGGTTTCTAGTATCAGAAGTAGTATGTGCATTGGGGGAAAAAAGAAAAAAAAATAAGAAAAATCTGATTAAGACTAAGGTCCAGGGTTTACATCCTTTTGCCAAAATTTACAGGTTGTATGATCTTGGATAAGTTATGTGACATCTCTTTTTCCACCTCTACAAAGTGAAGCCTATATCACCTCTAAGGTATCTTTCAGCATTAACATTCTGTGCTCCTATTTTTCAGTCAATCATCAAGAATACAGATAATTTGTAACTTTTATTCAGCTCACTCCAATGTGTATAGTTTAGAAAATCAGATGTGTATTTGATAATTGACTCATTAAATCTCTTTAAATGTGGAATTAATTAGGCAAGCCCCATAGATTCTGTACAACTCATAGAGAAATGTGGAACTCTGCACAATACAATCAAAAAGAAGTGAGAAAGAAAGCGAAACCTTATTTAATTTTCTAGCTGTGAATTACTGGAAAGAAAATATTTCCTTTTAGTTTCAAAATTTGTTATAAACACAAGCAATGCAATAATATCATTAGTGTTTCAATTTATTATGGAGTCCTTATCGGCAATTTTGAATTTACATCAAAAGTTATGAAAATAAAACCTATTTCTGTGTAAAAAAAAAAGTTGATGTATGTTGAATGGCACCTGGCAGACACAAGCCATTTTTTCATAGATCATGTAATTTGATCCCTCTCTTCTTTCTGTTCACTATTTTTCTCTTTGTGATCTCATCAGCCCCCATAGGTTCAATTAGTACCTGTATGCAGAAAACCCCATATTCTAAATGTTCTGCTGTAATTTCTCTCTTAAACTCCAGTCCCATCTCATCAAATTCTTGTTGGGTTTTTATACAGCTTGTCCCCCTGGCATATCAACATCCACTTATCCAAAACAGGACTCATCTTCACCTCTAAATTGGCTTTTTTACAAACTTTTCTATTTTCTTCTAGTCATCAAGGTTCTCAGTCTCAGTCATCTCTGTATTTTCACTCCTCCACCTGTCATTCCAACAGTGAATTTGTTGCTAGGACTTGTCAATTCTAATTTTCCAATGTCTTCCTGCATCTCCTTGTGAGCATTCACTATCTCTAACCTTCTAATCATCCTCCTTCCTTCTAGTCACTCCCCTATTCAATCCATCTTCTACACAGCTACCAGAATAATTCACCAAAAGCAAAGGCCTCACCAAAGCATTATCATGTTTATGACTTTTTATGTTTTGTGAGTTCCTGTTTCCTCAATGTTAACATATATGCTATTTAGTCTAGAATTTAAAATCTTTCATTATCTGTCTCCAGGCTACTTTTTTTTTCCATTGTTGTGACATTATTTGAAGTCTTTAAGGAGTTTGAAAAAGTTTGTTTCATGTTATTGTCCCTTCACACCTTCTAAATTCTGTGGACATACTAAACTTAGCATTCCATCTCCCACACCTTCCTGAAATTAACCCTTTAGTTATCAAGTTCTAAATTTAAAAAAAAAAAAACAAACCTTTTCCAATTTTGAAAAAAAAAATCCTCAATCTCCTTTAACTCTCAACTTAGATGCCACTGACTGTAGGACGTGTTTCCTGATTCCGACCTTCTTAGTGATTTCTCTGCCTAAAATTCTGACATCATCTTATGCTTGTCTTTCAGTGTGGAGGTTTTAACTCCACAGCCTGTAACCCCAGTAGGTCCTTGAAGATAGAGACATGTTTTCTTCTTGCTTTCATATCCACAACACATAGTGGAATGTAAACTGATAGTGGGCATAAATTAAGCATTGAAAAATGCTTATGAAATTCAATTCATTTCAGTTCAGTTCAACTGAACACCACACTAACTTGGTGTGGTAAACAGGGTAGATATGAATATTCCCATATTATAAGATTCAGTAGAGGTTTAAGTTTCCCAAGTAAAAGCATTTAGAGAGTGACAGATCTGAATCTATTACCCACATCTCTTGACTAAGTCCAGTATTTTTTCTATTGTTTCTTGGTAGCCTAACAGAATATTTTCTTTATTCCATTACCTCAAATGAGATTTTCAACAGAGCTGAGAGAAGTACATTCCCAATCTCTTTAGGAATGCATGACTATAATTGTGATCTGAGTTCTTTCCTCTTTACAGTATGTTTCATATGGCATTTTTGTAATGGAATTGAAATGGAAATGGAATCTATGGGGCATGCTTAACTGATTCAGTTCTAAAACATATTTAATTAGTCATTTATCTAATAAACATCTGAATTCATAAACTGTGCACATCAGAATGTGTTGAATAAAAGTTGCAAATTGCCTATATTCATAACGGATGATTGAAACCTCATTAAAGGAATGCAAATGCAAAATGATTTAATTAGAACTTTAAGAGAAAAAAATTGCAATTAACAAAGAAAAGTTTTGTGTTATTAGGCACCTGTCTATGGAAAGTGTGATGGTCATATTTGCCAAAAGAAGGCAATCTCCCAGTAGATAGAAAATTATGTTTGGAGTCACAAGTCCTAGAAGATACCTAGCTCTGATGCTTAATACCAATGTGACTTCAGATAGGTCACTTATCCTTTCCTGACATTTTTTTGTTCTGTGTGTTTAATGATGGAATTAGATAAGATATACTACAAGGTCTCTTACAATTCCATATTTTCATCCTATTTAGCCACCAGACGCTCATAGGGAGAGTTTTAGTATTTCAATTAATTTGACCCCTGATGAGTGGAAACATTATGACATGATTAGAAAGCTGATCCTGGAAAGACTTGTGTTCAAGATTTGCCTTTTAATGCAATGCTTCCCAGGGAGAAACAGAGGGTCAGCATGGTCAAAAACATTGTCATAATTGTACTTAGACCTTTTAATTTCTAAATGACAAATACTAATTGCTATAACTCACATAAATAAGAAGTTCTCTAGGAGATTCTTATTAGTTTTTTGTTTGTGTCATTTATTTGTTTGTTTTATAATTTTCTTCTCTGGGAACAGTTTGGTGTTTTATTTATTTAATTTTTTTGGGAGGTGGGAAGGCAGGGCAATTGGGGTTAAGAGACTTGCCCAAGGTCATATAGTTATTAACTGTCTGAGGCCAAATTCGAACTCAGGTTGCCCTGACTCGAGGGTTGGTGCTGTATTCATTGCACCACCTAGCTGCCCAAATTCTTAATAGTTTTAAGAGTGTAAGAGATGATGAATTCAATGATCTTGGGAAAATACTGAATGATTTCCATGAAATAATGAAGAGTGAAATGAGCAGAACAAAGAGAACATTGTATACAGTAACAGCAATATTGTTTTAAGAATGGCTTTGAGTGAATGTCATTTTGAATATTATAAATACAAAATTAACTATAAAGAATACATGAAAAAAGATGCTATCTGCCTCCAAAAATAAAGAACTGATTAACAGAAGTACATACAGAGTAATTTTATAGTGTTATACCTACTTGTGTCTAATGGTAGTCATCTCTCAGGTGGGATGGGGGAAAACAAAGGAAAAAATGGAAATTTGAATGATAACTTTGTTGTGTAGTTAAAAGGAATAGCATGTTGTACATAGTGAATTTATGGTTTCATGTTTAAGCATCTTTTTTATTGTACTATGTTATGGAAATGCTTGTTTTATTCCATAAATAAAAAAATAAATTTAAAATAAAAAATGTTAAAAACAATAAGTGATGGAGGATTCAAACTCAGGTCTTCCTGACACTGCCCCCCCACCCCTCCCCCCCAAAAAAAGAATGTAAAGGATTGCTAAGACCAAAAAAAGTTGAGAATCACTTCTCTGAAAAATACTGGTTGGGGAGGGGGGCCGAACCAAGATGGCAGAGGAGAAGCACAAACGTGGTATGGGCTCTGGCTCCTACCACTACCAATACAGGTAAAAAAGAAATGACTCTATACAAACTTTAGAGCTACAGAACCCACAAAGAGATAGAGAGAAACAAATCTCATACTGAAGGCAGCCTGGTAGAAGGACAGGAAAGGTCTAATGCACCAAGCTGGGAGCCAAGCACAGTTCAGTAGGAGTTGCACGGTTCTGGCTCCAGGGCAGGCGAAAAAGCAACGTCCAGAGCAGACTTCAGGAAAGTGAATCACCAGCAGATGTGGAAGTTTCCAAACATTTCAACCCATAAATGCCAAAGACAAAGTAAAAATTCAGTGTGGAACTCTGTTGGAAAAGGGGAGAAATGAAAAGCGCAGTCTGGCCCCTGACCCCAGAGTGAGAAGCAAGGTAGGCCCAGTGGCTGTGCAGCTCTACCTTTTGCTGCCTTAGGAGCTTCTGGCCTGCACATGTAGTAGGACCATACCACCATTCAGAGGGTAATCGCTCTTGCTTTGACCTACTTGGATCTGGATTGCAGTCTTGGGGGGTGGTCCTGTGGTGTGTGACCAGTGAGCCAGGGCTTGTGGGAGCTGGAGAGTCGGCACCCACCTAATAGCTCCGATAGCTGTGAACACTCCAGCAATTTGGGACATTGCTCTCTTCATTCTGTAAGCAAGGATCTACCATAGCAAAGAGCTCAAAAGTCAAGTAATTGGCTGGCAAGATGAGCAAGCAGAGGAAGCACAAACAGACCATAGAATCCTTTTAGGGGGATGAAAATTATCAAAGCATGGAGTGGGAGAAAGACAGCAAAGTCAGAACTCTTACATCAAAATCCTCCAAGAAAAATATGCATGGAACTACAGACCATGGAGGAGCTCAAGAGGATTTTGAAAATCAAGTAAGAAAAGGGGAGGAAAAGTTGGAAAGAGAAATGAGAATGATGCAAGAAAATCATGAAAAGGAAGTCAATAACCTTCTAAAGAAGACCAAAATATACACTGAAGAAAATAACACCTTAAAAAATAGACTAACTCAAATGGCAAAAGAGGCCCAAAAAGCCACAGAGGAGAAGAATGCCTTAAAAAGTCAAATTCACCAAATGGAAAAATGAATTTCAAAAACTCACTGAAGGGAATAACTCCTTCAAAGTTAGATTGAAGCAATTGGAAGCTAACGACTTTATAAGAAATCAAGATACTATAAAACAGATCCAAACAAATGAAAAATAGAAGGCAATGTGAAATATTTCATTGGAAAAAACACTGACCTGGAAAATAGATCCAGGAGAGATAATTTACAAATTATTGGACTACCTGAAAGCCATGATCAAAAAAAGAGCCTAGGGCAGCTAGGTGGTTCAGTGAATAGAGCACCATCCCTGGAGTCAGTAGGACCTATGTACAAATCTGGCCTCAGACACTTAACACTTACAAGCTGTGTGACCTTGGGAAAGTCATTTAACCCCAATTGCCCTGATCTCCTCCCTCCAAAAAGCAAAAAAAAAAAAAAATTAGCCTAGATAACATTTTGCGAGAAGTCATCAAGTAAAATTGCCCTGATATTCTACAACCAGAGGGCAAAATAGAAATTGAAAGAATTGACCAATTGCCTCTTAAAAAAGAGCCCAAAAGGAAAACTCCTAGGAATGTTATAGCCAGGTTACAAAGTTCCCAGATCAAGGAGAAAATATCACAAGCTGCCAAGAAGAAACAATTTGAATACTGTGGAAACACAATCAGGATAACACAGGATCTAGCCACTTCTACATTAAGGGACCAAAGGCCTGGAATATGATATTTTGGAGATCAAAGGAGCTAGGATTAAAACCAAGAATCAGCTACCCAGAAAAATTGAGTGTAATGTTTCAGGGGAATATATGGTCATTCAATGAGGTGGAGGACTTTCAAACATTCTTGATTAAAAAAAACAGAGCTGAATAAAAAATTTGACTTTCAAATACAAGAAGCAGGAGAAGGTAAACAAGGTAAAGATATCCTAAGGAATGTATCAAAGTTGAATTACTTCCCCACATAGAAAGATGATAATTGTAACTTATGAAACTTTCTTGGTATGAGGATAGTTGAAGAGAATATAAATGTTTATACACACACACACATATGTATGTATGTATATGTATACATACCAATATGTCTGTATAGGAGAGTATATATGCATATGAATACATATGTGAGTATGTGTATATATGTGTACAGGTATACATAGAGAGAGGGTATAGGATCAATTGAATAGGAAGGGATGAGATTTTAAAAGGTGAAATTGAGAGGTGGGAGAGGAATGGAATGAGTGGAGACAGGGAGAGACAGAATGCAGTTAAGCATCTCATATAGAAGAGGAAAGGGAATACTGTTACAATGGAGGGGAATAACAGGAAGGCAAAAGGGAATGGGTCAATCTTACTCTCATTGAATTTGACTTAGGGAGGGAATGACATACACTCTAAATTAGGTATCTTGCCCTACAGGAGAGTAGGGGGGAAAGGGATGAGAGGTGGCATGATGGAGGGAAGGACAGGTTGGGGAGGAGGGTTTTTAGAAGCACACACTTTTGTAAAGGGACAGGGATGAAGTAGAGAATAGAACAAGTGCGGGGCAGTATAGCATGGGGGAAAATATAGTCAGTCCTTCACAATATGTGCATTGTGGAGATGTTTTGTAAAACTACATATACACGGCCTGTATTGAATTGCTTGTCCTTCCAATGGAGTGGGTGATGAGGGAAGAAGAAAAAGAATCTAGACTTTCAAGTTTTAAAATAAATTGTCATATATATATATATAGATAGATAGATAGATAGATAGATAGATAGATATATACATATACATATATAATTTTAAACAGGCACTGGGGTAGGGAGATCCATTTTGCCCTACTGGAAAGTCAGAAAAGGAGTTGGGGAGGTTATAGGAGAGAGTAAATTGAGATAGCTGTTTGGGGGTGGTGGGTAGGGGAAAGATGGGGAGAAAATTTAGAAAAACTAAAAATAAACAAAAGTTAATTTAAAAAAAGGACATAACCAGAGCTGAGCAAAAAATTTGACTTTCAAATACAAGAAGAAAGAGAAGCATGAGTAGGTAAACATGAAAAAAGAAATCATAAGGAACTTGTTAAAGTTGAACTATTTACATTCCTACATGGAAACATGATAATTCTAACTCATAAGACTTTTCTTAGTATGAGGATAGTTGAAAGGAATATATGTGTATATATACACTCACACATATATGTATTTATACATACATATATATGTATAGGAGAGTGTATGTGTATATAAACATGAATGTGAATGTGGCCATATGTATGTTCATGTATACATAGACAGAGGGCACAGGATGAATTGAATATGAAGGGATGATATCTTAAAAATGAAATTGAGAGGTGAGAGTGGAATTTATTGGCAGAAGGAGAAAGAGAGAGATAGATTAGGGTAAATTATCTCATATAAAGAGGCAAGAGAAAACTGTTACAATGGAGGGGAAGAGCAGGAAGGTGAAAGGGAATGGGACAACATTATTCTCATTGAATTTGGCCTATGGAGAGAATAACATAGACACTCAATTGGGTATCTTAACCCTACAGGAAAATGGGGGGTAGCAGATAAGAGGGGATGATAGAAGGGAGGGCAGATTGCAGAAGAGAGTAGTTAGAATCAAACATTTTTGAAAAGGGACAGGGTCAAAGGAGAAAATAGTATAAGTGGGGGGGGGTAGTATAGGATGGAGGGAAATATAGTTATTCTTTCACCACATAACTACAAAATGGAAATGATTTTGGTAACTACACATGAACAAACTATATTGAATTGGTTATCTTCTCAGTGGGGTCAGGTGAAGAGGAAAGAAAGGAAAAAATCTAGAACTCTGGAAGTTTTAAAAACAAATGTGTTTTTTTTTTAATGTTGTTTTTTACATACAACTGGGAAATAAGATATACAGGCACTGGGGTATAGAAATCTATATTGCCCTACTAGAAAGTTGGTTGGGTGAGGGGGGAGGATATGAGAAAGAACAGATTGGGGGAAGGGGTATTCACTCGGCTTGCTATTTGGGGGTGGGGCATGGGGGAAAGACAAGGAGAAACATTGTAAGTCAAAATCTTGTGGAAATAAATGTTGAAAATTAAAAATAAATACATATTTAAAAAAAAAAGAAAAAGAAAAAGAATGGGTATGTGATTATGGGCAAGACAACGAACCTCTCAGTACTCTCTGCAAAAGTGTCAAAATGTAAGCTGCTAAGAAATTGCTGACTAACATAAATACAAAGATTTTCCTCAACATTCTCCATACCAATGAAATCACTGGTCCATTTCCTACCCTAATATCTAACATCGGGGTATAACCAAATTACATGATTATATAGTAATATATAACAATCACAATCAATCACTAAGCACATGTAAATATCATGTATCAGTCAGTGTGCTAAGCATTAAAAATACAAAGTCAAAAGTAAAGCAGTCCCTGCCTTCCATGAAATTAAAAATTCCAACAAGGAAGCTGATATATACATGTCTGCAAACATGCATGTATAACCATAATATATGTCATACAATAAAAGGTAATTTTTTGAGGAAGTATTCTAGGAAATGAGGGGAATCTGGAATAATTTTGTGTAGATATTTTGCTCAAGTTGAATCTTAAAGGAAACTAAATATTCTGAGAAGCAGAATTGAGAAAAATAGTAAGGGCATTCCAGGCATGCATGCAAGCCAGTGCAAAGGCCCACAGATGGGAGATGCGACATCTAATAACAATGAGAGCAACATTAATAATAGTGATTCACATCCATACAATGATTTCCCTCTAACACCCTTATAATAATGATTGGGCATATATTTTGCCATGTGAATTTTATACATGAGAGTATAAAACTTACACTGATGGAGAGGGTGAATTTTCCCCATATATACACTAAGTGAAGGTGACAAGATTTTGAATCAGTGTACACACAGACAGCTGAGTCAGAAAGTCATCATAAATTCTATTCAGGGGTATTCTGGTGAGTGTTTAATTTGTTCAGGTCGGGGACGTACACTTAACACGCATTTTAGTTCAATATGCATTTTTCATATTTTCTCCATTACTTTCGTAAGTCAAAATATCAAAAAAACTATAAATAATTCCCAGATTTGTGACATTTGCCTATTTCTGACGTATATATGTTCAAACTGAAAATTTAGTGATCATTTCTCAAGAGCCCAGAAGCACTGCTTCCAGCATACTGCTGGCCCTGCCCAAGATCATGCGTGTAAATAAGAGCAGAATAGAACAATGCCAAAATAACAATCCTTGAGATTTGGTAAATTAAAGAATTGGACAATTTGTAAACTCATTAGCATTCACAGATGTCTTGAATTTAAACCTCTGCCTGAAAACTGGTGTTATACTCTGCCTCAGAATTTAGATTTTGATAATAGAGACAAATCAGTATTGCAAGGATTGATGACTTCCTCAGGGTAGGAACTCTCCCCATTGAAACAGATCAGACCCCACCTTTACCTTACTCTTAGTTCCTTAAATCTTAGGTAGGTTAAACAACTTGCTTGTGGTCATCAGCTAATAAATGTTAGAAGAATGATTTTATTCTATTTCTTTGGGTCCAAGTCTAAAACTGCAACCACTATGAATTCTGCTTCTCTGAATACCCTGGCATATAGCTAGCCTGTGTTTTTGTTTATTATTTTTCTTCTACCAATTCAGACCCAGCTTCTTCAACCCCATGAGATAACCACTTTCAATTACCTAATCATGAATTCACATCAGCTAGGATTCAGGTAGGTAAAACCTAACACATGTCTCCTATATTTAACTGCATCATTCTTTCCCCTAAATCAAGCCCAGTGAAACTATAGTTCTGAGATATGAAATTTTAGGACTTGTGTGCACCCAAGACACCCTTAGTTAGAAAATGGATGTGATACACAGGAGGAAGACAGAGAGTGGTGGTGGTAAAAATGTGCCCTAGTAACTCTTAGAATATTGTAACAACCTATTATATGCCCTCACACTCTCTGTTTTGGTTGCTCTATCTCATCCTTTATTCCTTTGGCAGATTATTATTCATCATTTCCAAATCTTATCATTGTGATAGAGTGATAGAGGCAAAAGTACTCAAACCCTATTGAAGTGCTGTTGGTGGGTAGGCTGACGTATGGGCCAGCCAGGAGAGTAATATAAGATGTGGACAGAGTGACACTGGCTTACTATCTAGTATGTCATTATTTTAACTAATTATGCTTGATAATTATGTCCTAAATTGTCTTTTTTCTATGCCACTGAAAGAGTGCATTATGAAGTTCCCTAAATTAAGTGCCCTTAAGCAAAACCCCATTTGTCCTGTCTTAGTTGCAGCATTTTTATCAGTCTTCGTGACATGACATTCAAAAACAAGTCATGCCAGACTAACTTTGTTATCTCTTTTGGATGAAGTAATTACAGTGGAATGAGAGCTCAGAAAAAAAAATGCAGATAAGATATACTTAGAATTCATGTAAGTAAAATTTTATTTAGAAATATGGGTAAAGTGATAAAGAAATTATGTGGGTTTGGGGCTAGTTGAATTACATAGTCAAAGATTAGTCATTAATGGAAAATTATCCACCTGAAAGGAAGTTCCTAGTAACTATCACTGACCCTGTTTTGGTCAATATCTGTTAATGACTTGAATGAAGCCCTAAAAATTGTTTGGTAAATTGGAAGTTGACATGTTGCATGGACAGATGACTCCCACATTGAATGGCAGCGTCTGGATCCATAAAATTTTCAGAGGCAAGATCAATGGACCAAAATATAGAGGAGATTGCAAATTTGAGTTTCATATTTGTTTTAAATTTTTTTAATGTCACAAATACAGAACGGAAAAGGCATGGTTAAACCAAAGTTACTGTGAAAAATCTTGATCAGTCTTAATTCAATGCATGATATCAGTGTATCACAGAAACTTCAAAAGCTATTGCTATAAGTATCTACAGGAAGAAAAGAAACTCAACGCAGATACTTGAAAAATATATACCCATATTTCTTTTTTCATGTGATCTTTCATCTCTTTTATCTTTAAATATTTGACATTGTGGTATACTTTAATCTATAAATGACTTCAAAAGTTTATGTAGACTTATGCAGGGTATAAGATAAGATGTGCTCCCAAAGGGGATAATACAGATACTTTTCTTCCTCCTCCTCCTCCTTTTCCTTGTCCTCTTCTTAATTCACATTTCTATAGTGTTCTGTCATTTACAAAATACTTCCCTAACAATAACTTTGAGGTAGATGATAAAGTTATTATTTTTAAAGATATCACGGTACACAGAAAAACTCACTATACTTTGAGTCAGGAGAGATCTGGGTTTGAATCCTGTGTCCAACATTTACCAACTGTGTGACCACATGTAAGTTGTCGCTTGTTTCCCTGAGCCTTACCTTGAGAGTCTTAATATATATGTAGTTTTGTTGTTGTTATAGTTGTGCTTATTGTTGTTTTTCAGGTCCAGGCCTGTTGTTGAATCTGAACAGTGAATTTCTGGCATGGAACTCACCTACATTAATAAAGATTGTGAATTTTTCTATAGCTTGTGATTTTAATGAGTCAGTCTGGTAGTCTCAACAAATATTTATTAAATTCCTACTAGGTACCAAACATTTTGCTAATTGCTAGGGGTTCAAAGAAAGTTAAAAAAAAATACAACAGCACCTGTTCTGCAGTAGTTCTTAATCCTATGAAGTATTTCCTGATGACTCTGAGAAATTAAAGTATTTGTGTACCTTATAATTAATATAATTATATAATATACACATATGTAATATAGTCTATATTTTAAGTAATATGATATGACATATAATATGATATGATATAACATAATATAATATGATATATGATGTAATGTAATGTAATAGAATAGCATAGCATAGAATAGAATAGAATAGAATAGAATAGAATAGAATAGAATAGAACAGAATAGAACAGAATAGAATAGAATAAATATATAAAGTAGGAAATGGTCTCATAGTTAATATATTTCAGAGGCAGAACTTGACCTCAGGTCAGGATTCTAATGATGGCATCTCTTTCTACTATACTATGTTGAAAAGATATGTATTCAACTAAACTAGAATTCCCAGCTGGATGACCACTCACCAGAAAAGTTGGTCAGAGAATTGTTTTTCAGATATGGGAAAAAAGATAGCCTCTGATGTCTATTATAACTTTCAGATTTTGTAATTATGTGAATCTTAAGTCAGGTAGTCAGCTTCTGTTGATTTTATTACCTCCACCTCCTCCCCCCCCCAATTTTCTCACTGCCTTCTGTCTATGATTGAAATACCTATCTTTTTTTTTTTTTACGATTTTATTTTACATTTTTATCAAAGATACTCTTAATATATGTATAGGCCAGTAAGCCAATCTCAAAAATGATTTTATAGAAATGAGAATGTCAGTAAATGAACTCATAGCTATAAATGTCTTCTCAATTGTCAT
>CM053582.1:150795547-150823081 GCA_028627135.1 Pseudochirops cupreus | reverse complement strand
TGCCATTTGAGTTAATCTATTTTTTAAGGGGTTAATTTCTTCAGTCAGGTTGTTGACTCTCTTTTCATGATTTTCTTGCATCATTCTTATTTCTCTTCCCAATTTTTCCTCCACTTCTCTCATTTGGTTTTCAAAATCCTTCTTAAGCTGATCTCTAGCTTTTAGACAATCTTCATGTTTCTTGGAAGCTTTTGGTGCAGGAGTTCTGACTGTGTTGTCTTCCTCCCATTCCCTGCTTTGATCCTTCTTTTCCCCAAAGAAGGAATCTAGAGTTTGGTTGCTATTCTTACTTTGCTTCTTTTGCCTGTTCATGGTTGACCAGTCAATGATTTTTTAGCTCTGTGGAACTCTGCTTCCAGAGGGGAAAGCTCTGTCCCAAATCACTGGGGTTTTTCCAGCTGCTGGAGCTTTTAGGAGGCTGCTGCCACCCCTACAAGCTTTGGCTCACTGAAAACGCACTCCAGGTCCACCACCCAAGACCATGATCCAGATCCAGGCTGTGCAATGCAAGAGCACTTGGCCTCTGAATGATCGCTTGGCCCCCCTGCAGTCTGCAGGCTGAGAGCTCTGAAGCAGCAATGTGGAGACAGCTGCAAGGCCTCCACTTCTGTTGCTTCCTTGCCCTGGATGCAGTTTGGCCAGACCTGCTCTTCTCCCCCAATTTTAGCCAAGTTCCACTGACCTTTCACTTAGTCCTTTTTTTCTTACGGCTTGATCATTCTGGAAACTGCCACAGCTGCCACCGATCCACTCTCCTGATGCTCCAGCTGCTGCACGGCTTGTCAGGCTGCCCCCAGGGCCAAGCTGCCGTTTCAGGCTGGGCTGGTTTCAGCTCCCAGCACTGAGATGGTCCCTCCTAGCCAAGCTGCCTTCAGTGGAAAGTATATTTGTGTCCATTTTAGAAATTTAGAATTTGTTTAGGGTCATATTTTATGGGTATTTTGAGGTGGCTGTATGGGAGCTGCCAAACCTTGCTGCTCCTACGCCACTATCTTGGCTCTGCCCCTGGGATGGCCCTTTTTTATATGTCCTCAGGCTTGCTCAGCTGTGGCAAAATTTCGGATTTTATAATGGTTTGACATGTCAGGAACAGTCTCCCTCCTCAGTGCTGTCCCTTAACATATTAGCTTCAGTCAATTCTCAGATCAAATGCCATCTCCTCTAGGAGGTCTTTTCTTATTTTCTCTGTTAGTATTCTACCCTTCTGACTCCCCATTACTTTTTTATGTGCTTGATACATAATTTGTGTATACTTATCTATGTGTATGTCCTTCCACTGCACTGTGGAATAAATTCCTTGATGCCAGAAACTGATTTAACTGATTTAATTGTAACTCTAAAACTTAGCACAGTGCTCAGCATGTAGTAAAAATTCGATACATGCTTGATTGGATTGGACTGAATTTCAAAGAATATGCATTCCATCTACATTTTTTTTTAATTTTATTTTTACTGATGGGGAGAAGTTGTGGTAAATCAGGTTTGTTTGGTTTTTTTGTTGTTGTTTTGTTTTAGTCTTCTTGTATCAAATACAGCAATTTTTTAATATTTGATGGTACAGTGAAATGTTTATATAAAAAATATATTTTCAGGAATCCTAAAGGGGCTTCCTAGAATAGGGTGACTATTCTGTACCTTATTGAACTACTCAAATCATCTGTAATTCAAGATGAATCTTAAAGTTATTTTTAGAGGCTTAATTACCAACTCTTATGCCAGTGACAACTGTGATCACAAAAATTTAAGGATTAGAAGATATTTTTTAAAAGTTTAGCTAATAACACATAAAAGTTGATCTCATGGAGTATATAGTTCAGCTGATTGATTGAAAATGTGAATGAATGAATGAATGAATGAGTACAGTTAAAATATTAGACTAACCTCTAAGGGGCCAGTCAAATCTAAGGTGATTTTTTTTCTATGAAATCTCTATCAAGAAACAGCATATAGGTACTAAAAGGAATGAGTACTATTGATAAAAGAAACACAGTAGTCAGTAACAGTGTTCACTGCGTTAAAGTAATCATAACATATATGTGTATATGTATGTATACACACACACACACACACACACACACACACACACACACACACACACATATATATATATATATATATATATATATATATATATATATATATAGCTTTTCCAAAATTACCTACATTTCTTATCCCATCCTCAAAAAATCCTTATTAGGAGATATAGTTATCAATATTCCACATTTTAAGATGAGGGAATTTGAGATACAAAGAATTAAAGGGGTTTGCCCACCATCATATTGCCAGGAAGTGGTAGAGCTGGATTCAAAGCCTTCCTTCTGTTTTTAAGACCAGCATTCTTTCCATGACAACATGATTCCTCTACTCCATATTAAATATCTCATGCTGCAAAATGGTGCAATAAGGAATATGTGAGGAACAGAGAACACATGCAAAGTAAGATACAAGAAATCATATATACTTATCATGTGTACTTACCATGCTCTCCCATCTTAGACTAGCAAAAATACAATTATAGGAACTGAGTGATGGGTAGTCTGAGTCCTTTTTATATTTGGATTCAGTAGGAACTTGGATCTGGGGAAAGTGGGCATATTTAATAAGCCAGGTTTCTTCTTCAAGTGAATAGTGCATCCATGAAGTAGGCTTAAAAGTACCTGTTTGGCATGGAATCTTCCTTATGGAATTCCTCAGAACTTTTTGTTCAATGCAGTGTGTCCTATAAGATAATAATGATTCCAGTGCTATTTTACCTGTTTAGACATTGCATCTAAAGTCATATAAATATTGGAAATGTATATTATCTGTATTTCTATATGCAAATATTATTAATTTTAGTATAATTTGCTCCAAATCATCCTTAACTGCCTTCTTTCATTCATCTGAGTTGTATTCCTGTCCCTCATATCAATTATATTGACATTGTAGATTCTCTCAGTATATTCAAGTCATTAAAGTATCCCATAAGCAAGTTTATTTAAGAAGTGGTAGTATATTAAATTGATCTGTATTCAAAACTATTGAGTCAATGATGTTATCTGTTGAAGAAACATCTAGCTCTGTGACATCTTGCACATAATCCCCTTCTCTCCTCTGACATTGTTACAACCTTGATGCAGGCCTTCATCGCCACATGCCTAGTCTGGTACTTCTCTCCCTTAAGTCTCTCCCCAATGCATTCTATCCTCCACTCAACTGTCAAATTCATCTCCCTAAAGCTTAGACCTGACTGTGTACTTTAATTATTGTTATTACTATTTTTCAGGTTAAAAATATTGAAATTCAGGAAAGAAGTGTTCTGGTATATTCAGTAGTTTAGCTAATGGAAAATGGTATAGCTAAGTCATAGACAAATGACCGATTTTCACTGAATTAGTAGGTAGTAAAGTACTTCAGATTTATAGTATACCAAATGTATTCACATTCTCATAGAATTAAAGAGTCATCATAAAGAACACAAATTGTTGTTGGCTGAATATATTACAGAGAAATTGTGTTTATATCAATTCCAAATTGGGGAAACGTTGGTGTCTTTGACTTTATTAGCATTATAATTTGTACTTGATTATAATATTAAAGTCATAGAATCAAGCATTTTGGAGGAGGAAGGGACTTTGGAACAAAGAATGTTAGAATAGACTGGAAGGTTAGACCTGTAAGAGGCCTTAGGATCAAGAATGATAGAACACAGAAAATGCAATGTTAGAGCAGGATACATTCCTAGTACAAAGAAAGTTGCAACACAGTTCACAAAATCACTTTTTTACAAATTTTTCCTGACTGTTAAAGTTAGTGCAATCTGTCTGTTGAATAGCACCAATTTATCATATACAGAGATATATCTATAGATAATACATTTCTCTCTCTCTCTGTCTCTGTCTCTGTCTCTGTCTCTATCTCTGTCTCTCTCTCTCTCTCTTTCTGTCTCTGCCTCTCTCTCTGTCTCTCTCTTACTATCTATCCAACCTCCTCACTTTTAGAAAAGGAAACAGACCTAGAGAAGAAATGCCTTTCCCATGGAAACACATTGCCAGAGTAAAGAATGTCTTTCCTCATTCCTATTTTTTTGTTTCACATCAATTTCTTCATACAAAGTGAAATAGAAATCTCCTGTTTTTATTTGAATCTAGTCTTTTACTTCATTTTTATGGGCATTTTGGGAAAATACTTTTGAAAATCTTAAATGCTGAAAAATATGGCTAATTGTTTCTGTTCTATCCATGCACTGGTCACTGTAAAACTAATATAAAAACATCTTATCTGAGTTCTAACTATGGGTGTTCTTTGCATACATGAATAATACTTATATTCATATGATGGTCTCAGAACATATTGAACGCAACATCATTTGTGCCTGCCATCTGGTGTATAAGTAGAGAAAATGACTTTTCCAAGCAAAGAAAAAGAGTAAAGGCATTTTATATCAACAAAGTTCCTTAGAAAACAATTGCATAAATTTATCCATCATAAAATTATATATAAATATATATGTATGTATATATATGTATATATAATAGTTATATATATATATATATATGTACGCATGTATGTATGTGTGTGTGTGTGTGTAGGAAGGGAACAAAAAGAGAAAGAGAAGGGGAGGAGCAAGAGGGGAAGGGAGAGAGGGAGGGATGAAGGGGAGAGAGAGAGGAAGAGGACATATATGTGTGTATATACACACATATATATCATTTATGCATAGATGTATGGCTAGAAGGATCTACAGGATAAACATATTTGGTAAAAGTCTCTGAGGAAATGTGATTCTGAGTCTCTATGTTAAAAAGTCTTTCCGTTTACCAACATTGGAGCTGATTTATTTGGCTTAAACTAAACTGATACATTATTCATATTAGCTGGAGCTCATAAATAATGTTGATTTTATCTCTGAAAGAATTATTTTTTAAAAGAGCTCACTAGAAAGCAGGCTATAATTCATTGCCAATGCATTCTCGACTTATTAGTGTAGAGGATGGAACAGAAATTCTGCTCAACTCACTGGAGAAGGAGGTGTGATCATTGCTTCAATGTGAAGGTGAATACTAAATATATTCCTGCACATTTAAAACAGGGTCACAAGTAAAAGAGATAAAAAAGAAAAAAAAAAAACCCTTTTCTCTTCTCTGCCCCCTGTTTTTTCTACTTCTGACATGTAGAATAGGAAGATATTTAATCTATCCAAGCAAGGAAATTTACATTTCAGTGTTGGAGAAGCAAAGGTGCCATCATAGTTATATTCCTGTAGAAAATAATTCGGTGAAAGAGTGTCTGTTCCTTGTCTCTTCTTGATATCTAAGCTTTTGCCCTTTATAAGAGGTTATGTTTGAGGAACATGATCACAATTACCAAATGCGAAGGGTCAAATATCCCAAAACTTTTAGAATCTATGCACATCTATGTTTGAAGAAGACAGAATTCTACCTTGAACTTCACAATCAGTTAGTCAACAAGCATTTATTAAACACCTATCGTATGCTAGGCATTGTGCTGAGTGCTAAGGAATCAAAGAAAGTCAGAAAAACCATCCATGTTCTCAAGAGTCTAATGTGAGAGAAAACTTTTGAACAATAATTAGGAACACACAAGGCATATACAGGATAAAGTGGAGATAAACCCAGGTAAACAACATTAGCGTTAAGGAGAGGGGATGTAAGGAAACGCTTTTTGGTAGAAGGTGGGATTTTTGCTGAGACCTGAAAAACCCAGGGTTTTTCTCGGGGAGTAGAAATAGGGAAGAGGAAATTCCAGGCATGGACAATAGCTAGTTAAAAAAAAAAAACAAACCCTAGAGTTGGAAGATGAAGTGTTTTGTGGAAGGGACAAACAATAAAGAGGACAGTGTCATTGAACTGTCTCATACATAAAAGGGAATAACTTGTAAAAATGCACAGAATTCCAGTGAGCATCAAAGAGGCAGAGGAAGGAGAGTGAGATTATAGCAGGAAAAAATAAACAAAAATAAAACTGAAATCCACTGCATCTGCAGTCAGAAGACTCAGATTCTTTGCTTCTTTTATATGCTGTCTTTGATCTCAGACAAATCACTTGCTAAGAGACAACATAGCGTGTAACGGTAATGGGATTTAGAGATCCCCTTCTATTGGCTTAGTTTTTGGGTTGCGTGTTAAAACCCAGAGCTTGTTCATCCCACTTGTGGGATGGACTTGTTGATATGAAGAGAGAAGGCTGAACTGGGAGGAGCTGGTGCTTTGGATTTAGAGAGAGGTGCAAGCAGAAAGAAGGCCCAAGCAAAGGAGGCCAGAAGAATTTCCGGGAAGCAGTACTATGGAGGCAGAGAGAGGAGAATTTCTGGGGGCTAGAGTTGCTGAAGGAGAGACTACTAAGGGCCAGTTGGAGCTGCCCAGTACTTTTGAGAACTGCCACCTGGAGCTGCCAAGAACTGAGGAGGCATGGCTGTAATGCCAGTATTTTGTCTGTCTGTTTTGATGTTGTTTTGCCAGATTCATGTGCTGGTGAAGGACAGTGCTGTTGTTGCAGAAGTCCCGGAACCTTGATGTTGGTTCAGAAGCCCTGAAGAAGGATTTTCTTGTTGTATGTTTACAGGAATCCTGGAAGAGGGCCTTGCTGTTGTTTACAGGAGTTCTGGGACTATTCTGCAGGCAGAGAGTGGATTGATGAAGACAGTGGTGATGTATCTCGTGGCTTTGTTACGCTTCGTCTCCCCAGGAATAGACATTGCTGAGAACTTTCCTCCTGTCAAGATGAAGACAAGACCTCTCCTTGGGTATTAGATGCTGTGAAGATATCTTAACCTTGTTGTAGCTTAAGGGTGGATGGCCTTTTGTGCTCTCCACTGCCCTTTTTGAGAAAAGTGCTTGGCATTAATGGATGATTTTGTAATTCCATTGTGAATTAGGGGTGGGAAACTTTTGACTTTTTGTGCTCTGTGACTGACCAAATGAATGTACTTTGTTTATGATTGGAAATTAATCTCCATTTGAGAAGAGAGACTTTGTTGACTGACGAAATGAATGTACTTCCCACTGGTGGGATACTTGGACCTTGGTACTTTGCAATTGAATTGAGGACTTACTAAATTACTGAGTTATGCTATATTTTGATTTTCTGTGAATGTTTTCCCTTAATTTGTCACTAAATAAAATTGAGTTACTATGCTGGTATTCCAAACCTTGGAAGTTGCCTTTGCTTGGCATTATATAGTGTTATAGGCCAAATCTTTTCATACTTGAAGGATCATAGATATATACTTGGAAAGGATAGCAAAGATCATCTATTCCAACTCCTATATTGTACATATAGGGGAAAAAAAAGAAGATAAAAACGTCATTTTTTGCAACCATTATTTTTTTTTTTTACAAATATAACCTCTCTCTAGTCCATGAGCACCAACCAAGTTCAGACTTTTATCATCATCACTTGCCTGTACAAATGCCTTCCAAGTCATGTCATTGCATCAAGTTTCTTCTGTCTCCATTCCTGTCTACTATAAGGAGACAAAGAGATTTTCAACAGTGCACATCTAACCACGTCCCATCCTACTCAGTACATGCCAATAGACTCTAAGATTAAATATAAGCTCTTATTTTTATCTTTGAAAGCCCCTCAAAACCTGGTCCCAACTTCTCTTTACAACTTTATTATACATTAGTCCCCTTCACATACTCTACAGGACTTTCTGTGTTATTCACTCTGATGAAATCACAAAAAGTAATTGATCCTCACCTTCCTCCCCATACATTTATTAAAAGAAAATTTGAAAAATTAAAATATTGCAAATTTACTATTCTTGTTTTAAATATTGAGACTATATAAAGATATACATATATACATACATATACATACAAATACACATATGTATACATACACATATACATATACATATACATATGTATATTTCCCATATGGAGCTTCCATTTCCAGTCATCAATCTGATGTCGTGATGCTTAAACAGTTCATATTATATCACAAGTAGACTCTGACATTAACACAAATTAACATATTGCAAGGAAAAGTGGAATGAGGGAAGTAAAATATACAGGCAATGTTTCAATACGCAGAGTAGAAGAAAGATGTAGGAAAGAATCTTAGAGGGAGTGGTCCATAAACTAAGACTTGAAGAAAAAGATTTTCAATAAGAGAACAAAAACAGATGTATTAGCATTCACTTGCAGACAATTCAAAGCTTTCCACCTTAGCATAAATGCTTCTAGAAATTCAAGAAATATCAAAAAAAACCTTGAATCCTCATGTAACAGTAATTAATTTAGCAGGTATTTGGTCCTTAGTAACTAAGGACTAAGTACTTCTGTGAAAGAAGCAGAGGGTGTGTATTCTGTCTCCTGTTGCTGACATGGCAGGAGGGGGTTGGCTGAGACAGGAGGCCAGTGCATGTATATAAGAAGAATTCCAGAGACAGAGAATCAGAAACAGGAATGTTCCTCCTGGTGGTGGAAGCAGGATTGTTCCAGCATCTGGGAGCTAGGCCTGCTGGACTGAGAACTGAGTTGGGGTTTTCTATGAGACCAGAATCTGGTGAAGGCTGAAGTTGCTGCCACCTGGAAGGCTGCCTGGAAGGCTGAGATTCCTTCTGGGTCCTAGGGCCAGCTGAACTACTGGAGGACTGAAGAAACATGACGGGGATGCTAAGAATTTATTTGTTTGTGGCTTGGTTGATCCTTGAGTTCCTGGCAACAGAAGTAGTGAAGGTTTTGAGATGTATTGGACTCTGGGAACTTCAGTGTGTAGCAGAAACTGCCTGGAGGACTGGACAAGGACCTGGGAGCTGTCTGCCTCTGAATCCAGGTGACTATTTGGTGGATTCAGGTATGAGCTGGGACCATGGAAGGAGATCCAGGGAATCTGAGAGACCACCCTGAGTCAAGATGAAGAAAAAGTGTCTCCTTGGATACTGGACACAAGATGAAACTGAAGTGTACTAGACATTGAGGGCTGGAGGGTTTGTGCAATTTTCTAATGATTGTATTTAGTGGCTGATTGCTGGATAAGTGACTGAATAAGTTAATCTATGATTGCCCCATGAGTGGAACATTGATTATTGTATTGTGAAATGACTGAATGATTAAGTAAGGAGGGTTTCCCCCTTAGGGAAATCAGATGATTATTCTTTTGTTCTTTGTTCTAGATATTGTGGCCACTGTAGTGAAAACTGTGTGGTCATTTTAATGCTAAGCTGTTGTGAACACTATATTGTGACTTTCTTTGATAAGATGTAATGTTATGAATATTATATTGTGATGTGTTGTGAATGTTTGCCTTGATTTGTAATGGAATAAATGGAGTGTTCACTACACTATGTAGTCAGAATCTTAAAAGCTGTTCACAGTAGCATTCTTTTAGGTATCTGCTAGTGCATGACATTACACCTCAAGAAGAATCTGGCTAATTATCCTAGACAGTGTATAGCTCAAGTCTGAATTTTCAGATTTGGCAATCAAGGCTTAGAAAGGTTTGAGGTCTGAATCCATCACTGAAGGTCAGAAAGCTTGAGGCCTTGACTAAGGTCACATAACTGGTAAATGCCTAAGCTTGGGCCCTAAACCCAGGTTTCCTCACTCCAACCTCACAATTAGAATGTATCATAAAAAACACATATATGCAACCACATGCACAGGTGGATTTATACATGCATGTGCATACATATATGTTTGTATATATACATATACATATGTGTATATGTGTGTATATAACATTAGAGCAGATAGGGAAATTTTTTTGTCTTTCTTTGTATTTCTAGCACCTAGCATAGTTCCAGACACATGCAAGTATTTCATAAATCTTTGTTGACTGCCTAGGTGACTGGATGGCTAAAGGTCAAGTCTGGTATTTATATGTAGAACTCTTGTTTAAAATTTTGCTCTTAAGAATAAGATTGTATCTACCTCTTTTAAAACCTGCCCTCAGAGTCCCATTCCACCCTTATCCCCATGACTTGAAGTGACCCAGCTCCATCTTGGGCCTGGGCTAGAATACCTGTTTCAATGCCAACCAAATTCCCAGCCCAACACCCCTCCTCTTATCAGCTTCTCTACAGATCTGTGATGCTTCATGAGTTTATCATTTCATACTAATTGTTTGTCTGTGTGAGTTCCTGCCTGACAGACTAAATCAGAGGTGGTGGGGAAGCTGAAACCTGAAGGCCACATGTGGCTCTCCAGTTCTTCAAGTGCTGCCCTTTGAATCCCAACTTCACAGAACAAATCCTAGTGAAGTTTAAATTCAGTCAAAGGGCTGCACTTGAGGACGTAGAGGAATACATGTGGCCACTAGACCACACATTCCCCACCCCTGGACTAAACAAACACCCTGTGTCCAGGTGTACCAATCTAGAAGTAGTATAGCTATAGACATCTACCTCAGACCAATACTAACCCAGATTTTTCCCTCAAACACTCAATCTGACACACAAACACCTGAGGGGATTCCTTATCTTATTAGCAGCAAGTCAAGGAACAAAAGGAAGTCATGCCAGAAGCATTAGGTCACTTCATCCATCTCTTTCGCTTACACAGGACTGCTTTTTCCATCATATTTTTCAATGACTCATTCACTTCTTTATTAAATGACTCAAGTGATAAAGACTTCCCCACATCCCTTAAGTAGTTCAGTCAGTTCAAACAATGTAAAGCATAAATTGCATCAAGGACTTAATAAAAAAAAATGCCGGGGTCACATCACTGAGCAAGATACTAATCTTTTGGAATATATAGCGGGTGATTGAGGATTGCCACAACTGGTGTCCTCGATTTTTATCTGTCATGTCCAGGGTTTTTCTAAATGAGATAACATTTTACCTATAAATTTAACTTAAAGGCTTTGGATTTACAGGATCTCAGAACTTGCACTGGACTTCAAAAAAAACAACAACATTCTTTACCCTTCCTCATTTAATAGATAAGGAAATTGAGGCTCAATGATGGTAAGGGACTAGCCCAAGATCACAAAAGTGGGAAATATAAGAACTAGGATAAGAATCAAATTATCCCAAAAGTCAGTTTTATTGTTAATCCTTAATTCTCAAAGAGGAACAATGACATGATGAGGGTGAGATCTTGACTTGCCCATGAATTGGATATGAGTGAAGTGAAGCTGTGCCAGTTCTCTCTCTCCTCCAGAGTCAGCAGTGTCCAATGCCAAGACAATGCCCAATCTACTCTTCTTCCCATCATATAAGGCTAAGTAAAACAACTTATTTCATGAAAATAAATGAAAAAAAAAAGGGCAGTTAGGTGGTACAGCAGATAGAGTATCAAGTGAGGAAGATCTGAGTTCGAATCTAGTCTTACTAGTGACCATGGACAAGTCTCTTTTTTTCCCTCAGCTCTTCATCTGAAAAATGGGGACACATGGGAGAAGGAAATAGAGAACTGCTCCAATATCTTTGTCAAGAAAACCAGATAGACACTGTCATATAGACTTGAAAATGACTAAACTACTAAACAAGAAAAAAGAGGATGGCTGTAACACATTCCACTGCTCTAATCATATGGGATAGGATGCTTAGGGAAAAGTTGAGTCTTAGCTTCATGGTGACGGGATTTAGAGTGTGATCAGTTTGTCTTGGGAGGAACATAGTAAAGACTGTTATCCATTCTCTCCATCTGGAGGAAGGTACTTACCAGATCTCCAGAAATCATTCTTCCTACCACTTTGATATGCATCCCTGGGGTCAACTATCCTTTTTTTTTTTAATTTTTTTTTTTGCTTTTTTGGAGGGCAGTTGGGGTTAAGTGACTTGCCCAAAGTCACATGGCTAGTAAGTGTGTCAAGTGTCTGAGGCTGGATTTGAACTCAGGTCCTCCTGACTTCAGGGCCAGTGCTCTATTCACTGTACCACCTAGCCACCCCCAACTGTCCTGATCAGGCATCATGTGAGTAAAAACTCATCTATCTATATCTAGCCAATCCAAGACTAGATTTATTCCATTCAATCAAGCACCCTGAAAATAGGATGTATTTGGCACCTTGCAATCTAATGCTTTAAAGTCTTTCACATTCTGGCTACAATCAATAGTCAAATCAGTCAAGCTAGTCTTCTCTCTATCTCTGTTTCTAACTTGGGCACTTCATCTCTCAATTTCTCTACCTTTGTACTAGATTCCCCATACCTGGAATGAACTTTCGTTGCCTTTGACACCAAATTAGTGTTCACTGCACCATAACAAAGATCCTTCCCCAAAATGTGTGAAAAAGTTGTAGAAATTCTATCTCTATCTCTACCTAGATTGAATTACAATAACTAGAATTGCTACTCATACTCAGCTAATTATAAATTTATCTGTGCATATGTGTCTATGTGTGTGTGTGTTTGTGTATATATATATGTATGTATATACATACATACATACATATATGTTAATAAAAGGGATACCATAAAATGCATGGATCCATTTGAATGTGAGGTCCTCCAACACAGAGACTGTCCTTTGCTTTTCTTTCTATCCACAGTGCTTAGCACAGTAAGTGACGCATTGTCGACACATAGCAAATCCTTATCAACTGAGGTGAAGTTCAGTGAGGTTCTATTGTGCCACTCAGAAACGACTAAGGGACCTGGGGCAAGTCACTTAGCTTTTCTATTCCTCAAATTTCTAGTCTACGAATCAGGGCTAATGACACTCACACTATCTTGCTGGTGGGTTTGTTTTAAGGACCAAATGAAATAATGAATCAGAAGATTTCCATAGTTTGTAAGCAATACGGTAGAAAGGGAATAGCATTGGCTTTGGAGTAAGAGGATATAGGTCCAAATACTAGATCTGTTACTCAATAGCTTGATAAGTCATAGCCCCTCCAAGACCTTCTATTTCTTCAATTTTAAATAAGGCATTTGGACAAAATGGCCTTTGAGGTCCTTTCTAACTCTAGATCTAAGATTCTCTGACCCCATGAACAAGGAGCTAATGGTTCTTTTTGGCTGGCCTTCTAAAGTTCAAATTTCTCATGCATGAAAAGCTATCATCACTCACTATCTCACATTGGCTTATTCAATTCATTCCCATAAGTTAAAGCTTGCTCAGATAATATTTTTTCTAGGAAGTATTCCCTGAACCTTTTAGAGAGGGTGAGCCTTAGGGTGAGGGATCTTTCCTCCCTTATTTCACAGCATAGAACTTTTATGTCTCTGATATGCTAGTCATATAGTAATAGATATCACGCATATGACAAAAAATCATTCTGGATTACTTTACGTTTATCATATATTATACTAATTTAAAATTTTCTGTGTACCATGTCTCCCTTTTAGATTGTAAGTTCCATGGGGACAGAGATCAGGCCATAATTAAAATTATTATCTTCTCGAATTCCAGAATAGAATTCTATATCCAGGATAAGATATTTTTAAAAAAGAAATGAAATAGCAAAATGATTATTAGTATAAATGAATTTAATGGTATAGCGCTATAGATAAAACTTTCTCTTAACCTTTTTTTTTCCTTTTTCCATGTTTTCCCCTGAAGCAAGAGTTTCCCCTAAACCTAGGCCTCATGGATAGATTACAGGGTATTCGTGAACTTGAGTGTGAAAACACACATATTTCTACATGTATATACACCTTCATGTGATATATAAAATAGATATATAATTATAGAAATACATATTTATGCAAACATATATGTTCTCTCTTTGTTTTCACTATCCTCTAATTGAAATTCAGCATTTTCTTCAATTATGAATTTTTAAAAAAAGTTCTGAGAAGGGTCCGTAGAATTTTTGTTGTTGTTAAGTCATTTTCAATTGTATCTGACTTTTCATGACCTTGTTTTGGCTTTTCTTGGCAAAGAAATCTGAGTGGTTTGCCATTTCCTTCTCCAGCTCATTTTGCAGATGAGGAAACTGAAGCCAAAAGGGTTAAGTGACTTGCCCAGGATCACACAGCTGGTGTCTGAAGCCAGATTTATTCTTAGATCTTCCCAATTTCTGGTTTAGCTTTCTATCTTCTGACCCACCTAGTTGCCTTTCATGGACTTTTGCAGACTTCAAAGGAGTCCATGATAACAAGACAAGTTAAGATTGCTTGTCCTAGACAAAGTGACCTATTATCTCACATTTCTCCTTGCTTACCATCAGTTACTCTCAAAAACTCATACAAAAAGCTGCAGTCTATAATCTGATATAATCATGTGATTATATCCCCTCCCAAATCAGATCATAAGGCCCAAAGAATCACAGATTTAATGTTATAAGAAATTCAAAGGTCGACAACTCCATTCCTCTTATTTCATGGATGAGGAAACTGAGGCAGAGAGCTGGTATGACCTTCTATTACTTGAATTTTAACTCTTTGTTAAAGTAGGGCTCTCCTTTTTTCCCATTGTTTACTCCATTGGTTACAACCCTGCTGTACAACCAGACTAATGTCCAATGTCAAAGTATTTGAAGATCCTATACTTGATTGCATGCTGCCATGGGTGAGGGGAAGGGGGAGATGAAGAGGAGAAAATTTGAAACTCAAGGAATTCTGGAACTGAATCTTGTAAACCAAAAGTAAATAAACAAATCAATTAAAAAAAAAATAAAGTAGGGCTCTGTTTCCAGGGTGGAGGGAACAGTGTCTCCAGCTTCAGGGGTTTTGTGCACGGTTTTCAGAGATACTCCCACAGACCTGCAAGTTTTCAGTTTGTCCATGGTGGTATGATCTAAGGAGAGGTATTTACTGCTCTCCTGGCCTGTGCTCTTTTCTGTTAGCAGCCACAAACCCTCTTTCCTGCCCTGGAACTTGAGGAGGGTCCCACCTCCACTGTGGCTACAAGGTTAGCTATACTAGTACACTCCCTTGCCCTGGGACTGCCAACTGGATCTGACTATGGGCAAAGTTTTTAGAGTCCTGCTTCAGTACTAGCAAAAAGACCTCTGAAATCTCCTTCTGACCAGTTGTTAGACCCCCTTACCATCTGTGGTCTGAGACCTTCTCTGGGAACAGCCACTGCTATTGATAACAGTCACTCTCAAGGCCTGTTCTGGTTTGCTGGCTTGGAAATTTGTTTCACTCTGTCTTTTTGTGGGTTCTGTCGTTATAGAATTTATTTAGTCATTTTTTTAAAGGCATGTGATGGTAATAGAAATTTGAAGATCTTCCCTGACCCTTAACAAGCCTAAATTGAACTTGATATCCTTGTCTGATTGGAAAATATACTCTGCCCCCTAATAGGCTGCATGTGCTCACCCAGAGCCTCTGGTGGGAGGCTTGTTTTTCAGGAGGCACAATTTTTGTTACTTTGTAGTTAAGTGGGTAAGGAGGGTTGTGATGTTCTCTGACCCTGGAGAAGGCTATATATAGGTCTGATGCGAAGTTTTGCTTTGGGGCTCACTTTGGGAAGAATTGTGTGATTTGGCCAGAAGAGACTCTGGGCAGTTGTTGAAGCCCCCACCCACCCCAGCTTTGAAAACCCAGTTGTTGGTGCTTCTCTCTCTGGTGACTAGCTAGGTATAGATGTAATGGTCAGACAGCTAGAAGCCCTGTCTGCTGAATTGTGTTACTTTGTTTTCTAACTTCTCTTTGTATTCTCTGAAATATAGCACCCTGACTTTTCCCCTGAATTAGGTAAATGATATGTGTAGGATTGATTAAAGTAAGATTGTTAACCTTTTTTGAGTTGCTTTCCTTTACAGAAGCAGATCAAAGAACTTGTGCAAGCAGCCATCCTGGGTATGCAAGGGTACTTGTTGCTACAAGGTATCTGGTGGGGATTGGGGGAGCACTCAAGGGAGGCCCTGCCTTTACTCTGCCATCTGGGTTCAGCCTCATGGCATGAACATCTGATGATCACACTACTATTAAATACTTAAGACTTAGTTTTTTTTTTTCACAACTCTTTTTAATTAGTTTATGTAAAACATCAGTTCCATTGCCTCCCATACTGAAAATAACTCCAAATTCCAAAGCACTTTAAGATTTAAAAACCTTGTATTGTCTAAGGTTATATGGTGTGGGTGGGTGGTTGTGGGACCTTTACAAATTGTAAAGAGTTATACACATGTCAATTATTGTTAATAATATTAGACACTGTTCTTAAAAACAATCGGAGGAGAATTGTGCTGAATTCAGGGTATGGTGGTGGACACACAAGACAAGAAGGTTGAAATTATGACTCTGAGAATCCATTTGATTAAGTAATTTGTTGACTGTGATAAGAGTAAGAGAAGAAAAGAGGAATAGTAAATTTAACATGTGCATCAGGTCAAAGATCAACTATAAAGAAAGGCAGTATAATGTAATGCAGATAATCCTAGATTTAGAGTCAAAAGAAAATAGTAGAACAAATAATTGGTTTCAACTTTGTTAAAAGCTGCCACAGGGAAGAGAGATTAGTCTGGTTTTACATTTACTTTGGATCTGGGGTTCTTCTCCTGAGGTCCATGGATCCCTTTGAATAGACTTTAAATGGTCTTTAAACACAGATGGGATATGTGTGTGTGTGTGTGTGTGTGTGTGTGTGTTTACTTTCACCAACTCTAACTGAAATTTACCATTTTTTTCAATTATCAATGTATATTACAAACATTATTTTTACCAGACTGTTGAAGGGGTCCACCAAAAAACAAAACAAAAACAAACAAACAAACAAAAAACAGAAAAAAACAAACAAAAACATAGAAAAGGATGAGAACCTTACCCTAGAGAACAAGGCTAGAAACAATGAATAGAATTCTATATCTATGAAATGTCATATCTAGATTTGATGTCAGAAACAAACAAAAACCAAATTAAAAAAAAAAAGAGCTCCTAACAACTAGAGATAGCCAAAAGTGGAATGAGCTGATTTTAAAGGTAGTAAGGTCCCCATTATATGAGGTTTTCATGTAAATATTATATCATTACCTATTGGATCTGTTGTTAAGGATATCCTTATTGAGGTATCTAACAGAAGAGATTCTATAATCCTGATTTTGTCCTTTCCTAACCTTGGGATTGTCATTTCTTACTTGAGCAATACCTCACACACAGTAGATACTTAGAAGTGCTTTTTGACCTAACAACTTGAATTTTCTCATCTTTAAAATGGAGATAATAATCTGTTTTCTTCCTACTTCCTGTATTTCCTGAAATCTCCAATGTCATACTGCTTATTGAAGTGTTTTGTTAAGTTATAAAGCACTATATAAATGTTAGTTATCATTGTGACTGACTGCTTTATTTTTTGGTAGTTAAATTTTGGTCTTCATAAGGTTCTACTTGCAGAGTAACTTCATTTGGGACCACAATGCATTTTTATGTGTTCCAATCATGAGTAAGATATTAAAAATGACTTCTCTATTAGATACTGTTCTTCTTTCTAAAGGTTACAATTTAAATAATGGAAACACTGAATAGAGCAATAATTGTTTTGAATAAAAAATGCTTTGGTAGTTTCCCTTAATTTACTAACAGCTGCTATCCAAATATTATTTATCTCATAGAGATTTACCATTAGCATCAGCTTGCTATTATTTTGGACCTAATTATCCAGTTGATTACCCACAACTCAGCACAATGTCCTGAATAACATGGCTGCAATATCACGTTTGTTTGACTGAGCATCTAGGCAAGGTGGGTTATCCAATAGGAGAATAAGGAATTTTCCCATTGACCTTTGGGTTAACTCATTCTTTCTACACATTGATACTTCTATAATGATAAAATATGAGAACTGAAAGGAATTTTGGGGAGCATTTAAGACAAAGCATTCCATTTGCAGAAAAACATGGTGCCCAGAAAGAGGAAATGATCTTTTCAAACTGATAACAGTTTATTATTGGGAGAATTAAAACTACATAAATCCACAAAACTTAAAAAAAAAAAAGATATATAATTTGCTATCTAGTCCAAATGGCACACCAAAGCAATCCCACCTGTAACATGCCCAACAAATTATAACCCTACTTCTTTTTGAATACCCCTTTGGGGAAACAGGGAATGGGTAGAAGCATTTATTAAGTACCTACTACATGCCACATCCCCTAAGTACTTTACAAATCTTATCTCATTTGATCTTCAAAAGAAAGCTGAATGGTAGGTGCAATTATTATCCCCATTTTACAATTGAGGAAACTGAGGCTGGGAGAGATTAAGTACCTTTCCCAGGATCACAGAAATGGGAAACATATGGGACTGTTTTTCAACAAAGATCCTACTGACTCTAGGCCCAGTGTGCCACCCAGCTATCCTCATAAGGAGAGGTCACCTGTCCCCTCAGAAGGTAGGTTGCCCATTCTACTTTGTGACAGTCCAAATTTTGAAGATGTTTTTATTACAGAATTGATAAAAAAAATGTGAAGGAAGGTGAACTAGCCATACCAGATCTCAAACTTTTTTTATAAAGTGGTAATTACGAACACCATCTAGTACTGGCTAAGAAATAGATTGGTGATCAGTAGAAACAGTTACCCAATACACGGTAAAAAAAGACCATAGTAAACTAGTAATTGATAAACACAAAGATCCAAGTTTTTGAGATACAAACTCATTATTTGACAAAAACTACTAGGAAAACAGTATGGCAGAAGCTTCATATAAACCAAAATATCATACCTTATACCAAGAAAAGGTCAAAATGAATACATGATTTAGACATAAAGGGAAAAATCATAAGCAAATGAGGAGATTATGAAATAGTTTGCCAGTTAGATCTATAGATAAGAGAAGAATTTAGGTTAAAACAAGACATAGAGAATGTTACAAAATGTAAAATGGACAATTTCAATTATATAAAATTTAAAAGGTCTTGCACAAGCAAAACCAATGTAACCAAAATTAGAAGGAAAGCAAAAAAGTGGGAAGGGGGAAGAATTACAACAAGCTATCTATATTAATATAAAATGCTCTAAATCACTATTGATTACAGAAATGAAAATTAACAGAACTTTCAGATACCACCTCACACCTATCAGATTGACTAATATGACCAAAAAGCAAAATGATAAATGTTGAAGGGAATGTGGGAAAGCAGGAACATGAATACATTCTTGGTGGAGTAGTGAGCTGATCCAGCCATTCTGGAGAGCTATTTGGAAATATGTGCAAAAGGTTATTAAACTATGCATGCCTTTTCATCCAGTGATACCACTACTAGGTTTGTATCCCAACGAGATAAAAAAAGGATGGGTTGGGGGAGGAACCTCTTTGCTAAATATTTATAGAAACTGTTTTTGTGGTAGCTAAAAATTGAAAATTGAGGGGATACCTCAATCAGGAAATGGCTGAACCAGTCCATAGAAGTAAGGAGATTTACTTAAGTAGTAAATAGTACAGATGAAATTCAATCCAGGTCCTTTGATGAAAAATCAAATATCACTTCTACTCTACAATCATACTTCTTAATGATTCTTTGCCTAGGCTCTATGAATTTGAAAAAAAAAGTTAATTATTTCAATTTTATTTATTTCCTTTGGAATTCTATATTTTTTTATACACTTAAAAGTAATGGTTGAGAAAGGTACAGGGGTGGGGAACCTGCTGCCTCAAGGCCACATATAGTCTTCTAGGCCCTTGGGTACAGGCTTTTGGCTGAGTCCAAGATTTACAGAACAAATTCTTTAAACAAACAAACAAAAATCAAGTCCTGATTTATTTGCTTGTTGTTTCTGATGCTGCATGGACTTTTGTCCATGAGGTTTTCTTCACAAAGATACTGTAGTATTTTGCCATTTCCTTCTCTAGTGTGCCCCCCATCTTATAGAAAAAGAATTAAGGTAAGTAGGGGTTAAGTGACATGGCTGGGCTTACACAGCTATTAAGTGTCTAAGGCTAAATTTCAACACAGATCTTCCTGACTCCAAACCTGGTGCTCTCTCCACTGTGCCAATTAGCTGCCCCCCTGTTGTTGACCAGTCATTCAGTTGTAGCTTTTGTGAGTTTCCAAGGTATAAATGTATTCCCTGAAAAGTTAACACTTGACTCTCTTTAGGCAGCTCAAGGTGGCTCCATCCTAACCCTGGATGGTGAAAAGCATACTGGACTGACAAAATCAGAAGACAGAATGCTAAATTCTCTAAATCATTTGATTTTAACCTGCAATCTATGGATATAAGGGGTTTTGTGGACAGGTTTCAGAGGGACTTTTAACTTGGGTAGGGAAAAAATACATCTTCATTTTCGGAAATTTATATCTGAAATTTAGCACTTCTTTTGGTTATGATTTTAGAACAACAACAACAATAACATTGCTCTGTGATAAACTATATAAGTTCCCCCTGACTGACAAAGGCATCCACAACATACAAGAAAGGTTAAGAACTGTTCCTCTAAATGAGCTCAAAGGTAGTTTGCAGTTCTAACAGTCTATGTTTAGTGTGATAATATTTCTAAATACCTTGCCATCACTAACCGTCCTAGATCCTACATTTCTGACATTTTGTGTTAGATTCAATTCAACAAATTTAATAAGGGCCAGCTACATGTTAGGCATTGTGCTAAGTCTTAGGAATATGAAAACTATTTTTTTAAAAGTCTTTATCATGAAGGGATTTATATTTTACTGAAAAGAAACATAAAATAATTATTTATGAAATCTCTATAAAGCCATTTCTGGTTTATGATCTAAGTATTTATTGATTTGCATTTTTACCTGTCCCACTTCAGAGATTCCCTGGAATCCATCCAAAAAGCCCCTGGTGATCTGGGGATTCTAGATTAAGTTCTAGATTAATTAATTCTAGATTCTTGATTAAAAATCCAGGTTAAAGAACAGGACAAGCCAGCTAAATAGCATAGAATCTGAGTTCAGAAGAATGACTGGTATTATATGAAGTGGAAGGGAAAAGACTGTACATAAAAAACATGCACTATTCTTGGTGGAAAATTTTAGAGAATGAATAGAAGAGGCAGAGAATAAAAAAGAGTTAAGAAAGATTCTGAGGCTGATAACATGGATAACTAAAAGATCCACAGTACTTTCAATAGAAATAGAGAAATAAGAATGAGTAAATCATTGAGGAGAAGGAATTAATGACTTCTATTTTGGGCACATGGAGTTTAAGTTGCTGATGGGGCATCCACTTAAAGAGAATAGAAACTTAGTATTAAGGAATGGAGTTCAGGAGATGAATGGGACAGTACATATAGATTTAGTAATTATATAAATTAAGGTGATAGTTGAAAGTTGGAAAATGATAAAATTATTGGGAGAGGATGAAACACAGAGAAGAAAGAGTGAATGGAGAAAAGAGAAGAGGAAGAAAAAGAGGAGGAGAAGAACAAGAAAAAGAAGAAAGTGTGGTAGGAACAGAGCCCTGAGGTACAACCAAGATCAGGTAAAGGGTTGGAAAATGTTGATGCACAATGATGGGCAATGATAATAAAAGATCCAGAGATGAAAATACTGAGAAGAGAAGTTATCTATGAGTAGGGGGCTCCGGGATTATTAAATCCTTCAGAGAGGTCAAGAAAGAGAAGGTATTGGAACAGGGCAATTAGGGAATTATAAGAGTAATGAGGTCAATAAAAAGATAATTCGTAATCTTGGAGTGAGTACTTTCAGTTGTTTGATGCCAGAGTCAGAATATTGCAAAGAATTGAAAAGTGAGTATAAAATGAGAAGATGGAGCCAATCAGAGTGCACATTCTCCCCCCCCCCCCCCATCCCACCCTTCACCCCTCAAGAGCTTGGCTGGGAAAAAAAGAAAGGAGCAATAAGGAACAAGTAGCCTATGGCATTATGAGATCAATATAGTTTTTTAAAATTATTATCTATGTGTTTCTTTTGTCTTATTTTAAAGGATGGAAAAAATCTTAGCATATTTTTAAGGAGATAGTGTGACATAAAATATTCAAGAGACATAGCTGCTGGGTAATTAATTATTTTATTAATCATGATAGTAATAATCAATAAAAGGGGTCAGTGACATTGTCAAATGCAAGAAACCCTTCATAGAACCCAATCAACACTTACATGCCTTTGAAAGAAGGGTTGTTCAATACATTCTGACTAATTACCAACTAATGAGAAAATTAATGTTATAATGAGGGCCTGGGGGATATGACTCTGATCACTTGCTTTAGGATAAAGAGACATCTCTTATTCAAACTACCCCATCTAAGGCAATCTAGACTAAAGAGGGCCCACCTGACTGACTGGAAAACAATGGTCTAGAATTCACCTTAGATTAAATTCTTTGTAAGCTTCTCTAGTTGGGTGGGGTTTTCTACCCAGGATTGAAAGGCATGTACCCTAGGCATTTCAATAATCTCAATCATCAACAATGCCCTTCAAAGACTGAAACTACAGGCTTCTGGAAAAAAAAAATCTTGGCCCTATTTTAATAACTGGCCACTAATGTAACAGAGAAATGTCCCCATTTCACTTCTTCTGACCACAATATGTCTTCTGACCACAAATGTCCCCTTATCACTTCTTCTGGACACAATGTTTGCCCTATGGGAGTTCTCCATAAAACAGTCTTTTAAGCAAGCATCAGAAAAAGTGATATAAGGAAACTCTCAAAGTCTTTTTTAAGAACTTTGGAATTGATTGCATGACTTGGGAAACACTGGTTCTTGACCTCCCAGCATGGCTTGCCCTCATCAGAGAAAGTGCTATGATCTATGAGCAAAGCAGAATTGAAGTAGGTCAAAAGAAATGCAAGATGCCCAAATTTAGAGGATCCACTCAAAATGCTCACAGGGAGTATTTGTGTTAGAATTGTTGTAGAGCATTCTGAGTTTATTTTGGTCTTATCAAAAGTCAGATGCTTTGCAACTTGACTCTAACATAGTGATGTCATTTTGGTCCTCTTTGAGAATAAAGGATGATGACTGAAAGAAAAATGATCATTTCTTTCAATAGGAAACAAGAAAAATTTTTGGTCTGGGGAGAAAAAAAATGATAATATAAGAGATGAAGCCTCCTCAAGAGATTGAAAGGGAAAACATGAAGGGGAAATGTAGAATGGCTATAATTTAAAGAAAGAAACTATTATTTTTCTGAGACTGGAACAAAGGAGGGAATAGGCTGACTTTGCTTATTGGGACTAAAGAACTGGAAATAGAGTGACATTATGACCAATAATCTTACGATTTTTTGTTTTGTTTGTTTTGTTTTTCACTGAAGTATTTGGTCAATATTTCTCCACTGAAATGACTGCAGAAGAAGTAGAGTAGATAGGAAGACAAGAGGTTTAGAACAGATGTTCAGGGGAGTAAGACAGAGAGTCAATTAGAGAAGAGTTAAAGTACAGGTGAGCAGCAATGAAGGCACAATTGAGATCATGTAACATGAACTAATAGCAGATCAAGTCATCATAGGTCTCTTTCCAGCTCTGATATTCTTTGTTCCCACCATCTGTTAACTCTAAACATCTATACTCTGAGGTCCATTCAAATTTTGTGATATAAAGTAGAAACAAGAAACAGTTTTTTTTTCTATATCTCCCGGAACAGTGGTTCTCAACCTTCCTAATCCCGCGACCCTTTAATACTCGTATGTGGGCATATCTGCATGTGGGCAGACCCACCTGGAGACGGATAGAAGAGTAGTGTCTCAGTTCCTAAGACCATCGGAAATATGTGTTTTCCAATGGTCTTAGGCAACCCCTGTGAAAGGGTTGTTTGACCCCCAAGGGGGTCGCAACCCACAGGTTAAGAACCACTGTCCTAGAAGAAAGTAGTAAATATGCAGTAAATGCCCACATCTGTCCTTAGAATGACCTGCACTGTTGCACAAAGGTTGAAGTAATAGCCTCCTTCCTGTTTCTTCAACATTTTCTGATTGTTCCTTTCTAATGAAATGTGTATCCTAGGACAGTGGAGTTCATGATCATTTTGAATGTCTTTCACACTTGACATCTCGACTCATTATAGTTTCTTCCTTTGAATGGCAAATCCACCTCCATGTTCTTTTCATTTCTCTTTTTTTAAAGATGTGCCACTATTTATAGCCTGGCACTACCCATCTGGGTCATCTATTTTCCAATTTTGACAAGCTTTTGCTAAATCTGTAACCAAGCTTCATTTATCCCTGTTCTGTGGCTGTGTTTAACATGAGCCTGTCCCATTTCACTTTTGTAACTGGTGTTCCTTGTCCTTCAGTGCTCTATTAATAGCAATTATGTGACTCTTCCTATATTAAAAAAAAACCTATTGGAAGACCTCGCCTCCCAATTGCCACAAATAGAAAAAATATTAAGTATTAAAAGATAGAAGTTGTATGTGGTACATTTATCGCATGTGTGTTTATACATGTATTTTTTATGTCACCTGAGAGAATATATCTTAGAAGGTAGAAACTGTTTTAGTTTTGTTTTTGCACCTCCGGGATTTAGCAAAGAATCTTGGACATAGTAGATGATTAAAAGTAATTTTTGATTGATTTCAGAGGGGGATGTACAAGGGGATATGTGTACAGAGCAGGGAGTGTCAAGGAGTCGTCATGCCATATGCATGAAGTTTAAAGAACACAGGTTGGGATGTATTCATTGAACCTAGAATCATAGCAAGCTAGTCTCATGTGGGACTATAGAATAGAAAACAGAAGAAACCCAAACACCAAATGTAAGAGGAGGAAAGAAGCTTAGAATATAAAAAGTCAGAGTTAGAAGGCACCTTAAAAGAGAGAATGTTACCTTTGTTTTACAAATGAGGTCTTCTGACTTATAAATTGGTACATTTCTCACTTCATCCTACAACTTCTTAGTTAAACATCTGAGCAAATATCCAGAGTAATACATTTTGAAGTAGTATTTTGCAATGGCATGTGAGTCATTTTAATGGTATGTGTCCTTTTTTCTGCTGCTTTTTAAAATCCAGTGATTTAATAAAGTTTTGCAAAGCATTTTCATTATAACATTTATGTGAGATAAGTTGTTAAATAATAATAACATATTATTTTAGTTTTTATATCATATTCCTCCCTTATACCTTCCTAGAGGATCATATTTTATAAGTAATATTTTTCAGGAAAAATAAAGAGAAATAGTACAGAAAAATTCATAAAGATGTGGAAAATATAAGATATTATGTGCAATGATTCATTGAATCCCTCATCTCAAAGAGGCAAAAGGAAATGTCTTTTCGTATATCTTCTCTGAGTCCAACCTTGGTCATTATAATTTTGAAGCATTTAGTTTCAATTGTTTTATTGTTGATCATTTTTTCCATTTGTATGGAAATTTGTATACATTTGTATACAATACATCATTTGTATACATTTCTTTGATTGTGCTGACTTCACTTTGTAACAGTTCAGAGAAGTCTTTTATGTGTCAATGTATTCATCATCATTTTTTTTTTCACAGTAGAGTGATATTCCATTTCATTAATGGATAATTTACTTAAATATTCCCAAATGGTGATATTTAATTTTCAAGTTCAGGTTATACAGAATTCACATCTGAGGTCTTGCCATAAACCAGAGGCAGTGGCAACAGCTGTCCAAATAGTAATTGCCAATGACATATGACATGTATCAAGATGCATAAAGACAGTGACCTGAAAATAATGGAAGACTCAGAGATCATGACCCTTTGTGAAAGAAAACCCTTGAAATATTCTAATCCTCAGAACCCACCTAACCAAAATTTCATGAGGCTTCTACTAAGGGGGAAAAAAGGTACTTGAAATAACCAGGAGTTATAAGCTACTCCTTTGGCACATGTGTTCTCTACAAATAAGCTTTCGTATCCACCATCGTACTTTAAATTTAAATTTCCTCTCCACAAGGACCTTGTGTATGCAATGAGAGCATGAGCTCCTAGTTTGAGGGAGGTGTGGAGGAAAGAATATCTTTATAACTGTTGTTCTTCCCATTACCAGCTCAGTAAACATGTTGGCTTAAATTCAGACTACTGGAAAATAACTACAATTATGATGAAGATTATGATTCATGGTTTTCAAACTTAACTCATTCAATCTTCACAACAATCTTGTGAGTCAAGTTATATTATTATAGCTATTTTATGGTAGTGGAAAGTGAGGTTCATAAAGGTTAAGTGATTTGTCCAAGGTAGGATTTGAACTCACTAATCTTACTGACCTCACTCCCAAATTTGCTATACCCTTTGTATCTCTGACTGACATGATGGAAAGCCCATAGGTGAAGTTTATGAACATCACTATAATCCTTGTTACACCTAGAACACTGAGGAGAATAATATTTAACCTCACCCTGGGAAACCAACGGGAATATGAGTGCCCAACTAGGAAGAAGCAGCAGAATAAATGCTACTGTTCAAACTTTATTAAAGACATGGTCTCAAATAGTTTAAGTTTAATTATTTCTGATTCTTTATTTGTATCAGAATTTTTAATTGTTCTATTTTTTCTATTAAAATATACAAAGTTTTTTTTTTTATAATTTCTGCTTTATAATATCATTTAAGATTTGGAAAGGCAGTTTTCTGTGAGCCCTACCTTTTTTCATTATTGTCTTTACTATTCAAGGATCTTCCTCCAAAGGGAATTTTCTATTATTTTGTCAATTATTTTCTATTATTTTGTCTTTGTCTTTGATTGGTAAATTGTCAAAGCCATAAATTAACTTTGGTGGAATTGACATTTTTATTATATTGGCACCTCCTTGTCATGGAAACTGAGGTATTTAAATTGTGCATTTGATCCTTGAAGAATACTTTGTAATTGAATCTATAAAGACATTGAATGTGTTTTTTGTAGAATGAATATCAATTATTTTATCCAATCTGGAGTTAGTTTGATTAGGATTTTTGTTTTCTACTATTATCTCCTGGGTTTTGTAATTATTATATAGAAACTCTTCCAGATTTTATGAATTTCTATTAAATCTTGGAACTTTACTAAAACTATTATCACAGTTAGTTGCTTTACTGACTCCTAAGGATTTTCTAAATAAAACATAATTTAATCAGCAAGTAGGGATAGCATTGTTCTCTCTTTCTCTACATTTATGCCCATAATTACGTTCTTTTACCTTATAGGTTTTGACAACATTGCCAGAATTATAACATATGAAAGTTTACAAAAGTAGCTACTTGACTTTACTCCTCTGGTTGTTGGAAAAGTTTCTGATATATTCCCCACTACAACACACACACATACGTACACACACACACACACACACACACACACACACACACACACACACACATACACATGTATGTGCGCGCTCGCACACACACACACATCCATCCATCTACACACATATGTATGTGTATACTTGTTCTTAATATAGAGATTGTTTGATATTAAAATATCTCTTGATGTCTATAATTTATTGTCTTTTAGCATAAATTAGTGTTAATTGTTTTCTCATTAAAATAATCACTTGGTTTTGACTACTTTTCATAACAGTATGATTGATTATATAAATTATTTTGCTAATGTGAACTTATTCATCTATCTCTGACATAAATCCAATAAGATCAAAGTAAATAATTTCTGGACAAATTTTATGCAAATATATGTGTAATCTATTAAATATAATTTTAATTAAATTTTGAGTAAATATTCATTATGTTATTTTATGATTCTTCCCCCCCTTATATTTCCCAAGATTAGGTACTGAGACTGTGATTTTGTATTAAAATATGTCTGAGAGAATACCTTCTTTCTCATGTTCAATAACTTTTGTGGAATTAACGTATTAA
>CM053582.1:150767032-150795047 GCA_028627135.1 Pseudochirops cupreus | reverse complement strand
GGAAAGCTCTGTCCCAAATCACTGGGGTCCTCCCGGCTGCCGTAGCTCTCAGGAAGATGCTGGGAATCCTCCTAAACACCTCCGGCAGGCTGGATAATAAAGACTCCAAGATGGAGGCCCAAGACGGCGATCTGGATCCAAGCCACTCACCGCAAGAGCACTGGCCTGAAAACAATCGCTAAGTCCCCCTGCTGTCTGCAGGCTGCGGGTGGGAAGCTACAAAGCAGAGGTGGGTGCAAAACCTCTGCCTTTTTTCGCTTTTCCACTCTGGAGGCCTTTCACTGGACTGCTTATCTCCCCCTTTTGCAAATCCCACTCCCAGCTGCTGTTAATCTGCTCACCTGAGAGGGTACTCCACTCCTCCCATCCAGTCACCCCCGGGGCACAGCCAGGGCTTCAGGGCAGGCTGGTTTCAGTTTGCAGTACTGATATGGTTCCTCGTAGCTGAGCTGACTTTAGTGGGAAGTATCTTTGTGTGCATTTTGGAGTTCTAGGATTGGTTTAGAGTCCTGTTTTATGGGTATTTTGAGGTGGCTATGTGAGAGCTGCGATATGTTGCTGCTGCTACGCCACCATCTTGGCTCCGCCCCCTCAACATTTATATGTTTTAAGGTTGTAAAGCACCTTCCTTACCAACATCCTACAGAATAGTTTTATTTAGGGTATATAAGGGGTGTGTGGGTCTGTGATTTCAGTGGTACAGAGAACATTTCACTGAAGAGAAAATCCCATGTGTTTCTGTGAATCTCCAGCTTTCTCGAAATTAGTCTTAAAAAGTGGTGCACTCTGAGGCTAAGTGACTTCCCCAGACTCTTATAAATGGTACCTGTCAAAGACACAATTTGAACTGGTCTTAATGATTCTGAGGCTAGCTAAGGCTCATTGCATCTCATAAGGTAGATAGTGCAAATACAATAACAGCAATTATGATAATAATTCAATACTTCAGGTATGATGAAAATAATTCATTTTTATGGCAATTTGAGGTTTAAAACATTCTTTCTTCTCTTGGGGAGTTCAATTATCACTATTCCCATTTTACAGATGAGAACACTGATTAACTGTGCTTTCAGAGGACGTGTGGTAATGAGAGGCAAAGTTCAGACAAGAACTCAAGTCTCCTAATTTTGTTTGTTTGTTTGTTTGTGTTTTTACTACTTACACCAGGCTTTCTGATGAGGCCAGTATTAGAAGTAGGTCACAGGTCCCTTGTTATTTCTTTGGACTGCCCTTTCCTTTTACTAGTGCCTCTTTGAATAGAAACATTGGCTTTAAAATGTCATGCAACTATGAGCCTGGTTTCCACTAAACTAGAAAGAAACTGGTTTCCTCCAGTTACTTTGCTCCCATGGGCCAGCAAGATGACAAGATATTGATATTACTACTTGCTCTAAAGCAATCACATAAAAATTTGACCTGCCATCTTTATGGGAGTTCAAATTTTCATGTGATTGCTTTGGGACAAGTATTAATATCCTACATACACACACGCCTGTTTTATATGTGTAAGTATATATTGTACACCTATATGTGTATATGCCTATTCTTGCATGTATTTATAAACACACATGCATACATGCATATATAATCATTTGAAGGAAGAGTTCATGTCTCTTTATTTTGTTCTGATATTTGCAAGTAAAAGAAAAAAGAAGGGAACAGAGAGAAGCTCCCAGAAAATCTTGACCTATAAATAACTCACTTTTCCTTTTCTCACTTTAAAGCTTGCTTACAACCATACTGTAACATATATGGGGGTAATTCTTATTTTTCACATTTTACAGATTAAAAAACTGAGTCTGAGAAAGCTTACCTGACTTTCCCAGGGTCACACAGTTACTGTTTTAGAGTTGTATCTCGAACACGTCTTTACTCAATCTCTATTTCTGCTATACCACACCTCCTCATTCCAGAAGCACAAAGATAAAACATTATTTAGTTCTTTCATAAATGCTCTGCTATTAATGACTTTAATCCTGGATTTATTTGGTGGCAACTCATTGATAACCATAACTTTGATTACTCATTAATACATATTTTTAACACTAAAAGTAACAATAATTAGCATCATGTGTGTAATACTTTATATTTCTCTTTGATGTAGAAGAAAGAGACCAGAAATCAGATTCAGGAGGTCGGAATTCAAATCCCTCTACCCCTCTTTGTCATTCACTGCCATTTTGGGAAAGGGACTTCAGTCACTTTGGATTAATTTACTTTCCTCTGTAAAATGAGAGTGTTGAATTAGATGAACTAATACATTTTTCAATCTGACTGACTTCATCTAGCTTTAAAGTCTATGAAAAAAGAAAGTCCATTCATAACTTTTCTCCTCAGAAAATCCCAACAAGGTATCTAGATTTATTCATGTAAGCATTATATAGTAAAAATAAAAAAGTACTGACGGGGTGAGAATCAGGAAAAGGTAATCCTCAATTCTAGTCATGAATTTACTATATTAATTTGGGAAATGAAAATCATTCTCTTATCTGAGGTTCAGTTTCCTTTTCTGAGGAGTGAAAAGGCTAGATTAAGTGACTGGGTGCTTTCAATTCTAACAAATTATCTTTTGTAAATCTATTAGTCCTGATAAAAAGAAATGACCTTACCAGGAGCATGTGGAACTGACAGTCTACAGATGATAGTCAGACTTATACAGATTGCCATTGTAAAGTGATGGAGGACAAAGTGTTCTGGACTTGAAATCAATGGAAACTGAGTTCAAGTCCAGCCCTAGCCAACTCCAATGTCATCTTAGACTAGTCAGTCGATCTCAGCCTCAGTTTCCCTCTCTATAAAATGAGAATAATAATAGCACATAATCCCCACAAGCTGTTGCAAGAACCAAATGAGATAAAGACTGTAAAGTGCTTTGGAAACTTTAAAGTGCTGAACAAATATGAACTACTATGATGACAGAAATGCTTCATGTGGGAGTTGAATTCTGATGAACTCTGAGTAACTTTTCAACTCAACAATTTTTATTCTCCTATCAAAATACATAACTTGCCCCAAGATCACGTAATCAATTAGTGGCAGCGTTAAAATTAGAAGCTGTTATGCCAGCCTGTAGCCAGAAGGAAGAGGAGGAAGTGAGGAAATGGGAAAAATAGAGTTGTTTTAATTCCAAAGATGTATGTCTGTGGTGTGAGAATTTAACTGTTAGTTAAGTACACCTTTAAGACTGTTTAGCCTTTTTTATATTTGCTGGCATTTTACCTTCTGATGAGAAATTACTCTTGAACTCATGCTTTAAATAGGCCTTTTAGATACCAAGAAGACAGGAGATATCCCCTAAAGGCCCAGGAAAGCCAAACTTCAAAAGACCAGATGAAGAAAACTGGCAAACTCTATATGTATGCGCAGGGAGAACAATGACAGGGTAAGAGAGTAATCTGTTTCCTCCAAACTTGGACTGGGTATGTTTAGGACTTTACTAATGTATGTAAATATTATAATGAGAATCAACGATAATAGCAGAGTGACATTCTGGAACCTGCTTGACTTAGACCTGGGGAGTAGAAAAGGAGGAGTTTCTTCTCCCTTCCTGAATGTATCATGGGGAAGGGAAATAGTAGGAAGAGACAATAAAGAAGTCCTGAATTTTTGAAGGGCACCATTGGGAGAGTTTCTGGGTTTGCAGTAATGATATTCTGTGCCACAAGACTATAACCCATTGAGGTTTGGAGGATGGTACATGGGTAAATACAGTTTTGATATAGTTTTCCTTTATGTAACTTTAATCTTGGAATGTCTTGATGTGGATAGTGATGAGACCAACTAAATCCAGCCCTCTAACTTCTGATTCTCTTTCCACATTTAAGTTTGCAAGTTATGAAACAAGTTAAGTCTTCTTGACCTCTGAGCCATAATAACTAGGCCAAGTCAAATGAGAAATTTGGAAGGTGCTGACAGTATCAGCAATGTTTCAACTCTATAGAAATAACTAAGCTGGACACCTAATTAGCAGAAATAGTTAGAGCTAGGTCCAGATTGATGTCAGCAAAGAATCCTGTGAAGTGGTCACATTATTCAAATTTATACTGCATATTCCGTTAGTATAGAACCAATTTTTATTTATTTAATTTTTTTATATTTATGTATTATATAATATCTATTACACATACATATAATATTCTTTTGGCTGGAATGATTTTTATAATTGTGTATATTTTATATAATAATAACTTTGAATAGTTTGAATTCAAATATGTGCTGTGACGTCACAGGATTTATTATTCATACTAATCAAGTTTTAGGCATGTTTAGCATTAATAAGGACATCAGCAGGTTAAAACAGAAAGGGGCTAGATAAGTTAGAATAATTAAATAGTTTCTTTCCCTAGGGGGTAACACCACACGTGAACTCTTTCACCATCTAATCACATAGATCTATAGCCATCCACTCATCCCTATTCTCTGAACGTCCTGGAGGATGCTACCTCCACCCATGCAAGTGAATTTCTTCTCCGACTACCTCATCCTCCCTCATGCCTATTTCATGACTCTTGCTCCAGGTGAAAACATTGCTAGTTACAGCTCTGCTTGACCCCAACATCAGAAGGTTTCTGAGCAACTTATCTTCAATTGATTTGGTGTCTGCAGTCTTGGGAAATACTCTCCCAGATAAAAAATGAAGCAGTCAACAGAAAATGTCTCCCAGGGAATACCAGCTAAGGATTTTTTTTCTTTTATTCTACAGCATCATCATCTTAACCAGCACCTTTGAAAGCTGCTGCTCCTATTACCTGGAGACAAGTTTCTCTATCCAGAATCAGTACAATGAATGTCAATGCCTTCAAAGGGTGAATAAATAGCATCCACATCTTGTTTCAATAACACATCTAACATGTCATGAGTGATAACTGAGCCACATATAGTTCAACAATTCTTTTGCTGGATTCTGCCTTGCTCCCTTGGGCTGAAAATATGATGTGTTGTTCTAGCACAGACATGTAAAATATGTGGCTGGAATTCATTTCAGTGTACAGTGAAGCAGATTTAAATGTAATTGGGAAATATTTAACAAAACGAATTAAAATACAATAGAACATAGATAACATTTATATGGATTTTTACATAAATAGGTGGCCCATGGAGATCCTTTTGTACTTTTAGTGTCCCCTTTTTATTTGAGTTTGATGCCACTAATCATGATAAGGGCTTAGAAAAATTGAGTTCTATTTCCAGGCCTAGTCACAGAATGACCATTAGCAAATTACTGACTTTAATGGTCCTCAGTTTCTCCATCTATTAACAAAGATGATAAAAAGGAGGTAACAGACCTATTTGAGATAGTGATAGAACTAAAGTCTGGAGAATATGCATTCCAGCTCTGCATCTGAAACATACTAACTGTATGGTCATTGCCAAATTCACTGTCCTAGGAAAACGACTAAAATTTATAGACAAGGCGGCAATCTGCATTGGTGAAGGGAATTCCCATGTTGAAAATTCCCATTTTGGGGGTTAGGAGATGAGGAAATCAGAAATTGTGACACTGCCATAGCAGACCCCTACCCCCAACTCCCAAGTATATGGCATTTATCTAGGGCTTTAAAATTCAAAATATTTTGCATATATTAGCTAGTAAAATGTCTGGTTAAGTCTAGCAGAGCTTGAAGGTCTGGTATCAACATTTAATACCCTACAGCTCCTTCTCTCTTTTACCCTCCACTCTTCTGTGCTTCTCTTTTGTCCTATCATATATGACTTCTACAGGCCTCTATAATTCTCTGCTCATAATGAAACTTTTCTATTTGAGAATGTTATGTACATGATATCAGAGAAAATAATATAGTTGTGATATAAAAACATATCATTACTATACATATATACATGTACAAGTGTGTATATACACATACAACTACATATATACATATGCACACATGGTCACATGCACAGATAAATATATACATAGCAATGTGACTATATACACATCTGTATAGATTGTCTTGTCCACATGTGTGTGTGCAATGTGCATATATATGTAGAGTGGGCCAACTGGGATTTTGTTCCAGGATGCTGAGATTAGATGGGGCAAATCTTAGAAGGCACTGTCAACCTTTGCAGTTCTTCTGCTGCATGGAAACAATAGAGATTTAGCACTTTCTTATCAAGAAAAATTAATTAAAATAAAAAGCTAGGAATTGGAGACTAAAGTGAGATTTTCTTCAACCCAAATCCAATCATATTTCCTCCCTTCTCTTTCTAGCCTTGTTGGCAGCAGCCACCCACCTAAAAACTTTTTCTCTCTCTCTCTCTCTCTTTCTCTGTCTTTAGAGATCTGCTTTCAAGGAAGGATATGTGTAGAGGTTGCATATAAATTGGGCTTTGTATCCTGGGAGCCTCATGCTTTAGAACAAAATGAAATTGTTTTCTATTAAAAATGCCCATGCTTTAGTTGGCCTACCCTCCCAATGTGTATTCTGAAAACTGGCAACCTAAATTGTCTATAGTTTCCCAGGATGTTTACATGTTTATTTTCAAAATAAGCCATGAACCTAAAAGGACATGTCTCCTTACCCATGGTACACCATTCTTGCCAACTGATAATTGAAGCTTTTCCTTTTTGTATTAGGTTCTCTGTCAATTAGGGAAAATCTTTTCTGGCACACAGTTACATAAATAGCAGTGCAGAACATGCATTCTGCTAAGCATGAGCTAATTCGGTTTGTCCTGTAAAAGGACAAAGAAACTTTTCAAGAATTGAGGATCTCATCACTTCAGGACACTTAGAATGATGAATGGTTTGGGAAACTGTTCAAAGGCAAGAGGTTATGTGTGTTCCTTTGCTCCTCCTCCCTGTGTTTTGCATCAATTGTGACAGGCATGTTTTCCCCCCAGATAATAATACCTTGTTCTTTGTAGTGCCTTTGAGAATGGAATCTCAAAATGCTAATTAACTAATTTACAAACATTAATTAGCCAATTCTCAGAAGATGCCTGGATAAAAATGTAGGCTATTCTAACCTTATTCACCAATAGGGAGATTCTATCAAGGTCACATTGTAAGTCATTACTGGATCTAGAAACCAAAGAATTATATTCTCAACTCTAAAGATGATAGATTTATAAATAAGAGTTTCTGAAGTGCTTTCTTCACAGTCACACTGTGAGGTACAAAGTCCAAGAGCAATTCTTCCCAACTTGCAGATGGTGAAAACAAAGGCTCAGAAAAGGAACAAGGTAAAGCAGAATTTGGAGCCAGATCACCAGGGGTTGAATCCTAGCTCTGCTAACCATGTGATTTTTCTAAGACTACTCTTTCTATATATGCTTTTTTTCTCCTTTTCTCCTAGAAGATCTTGAGTTCAAGGCCTACGTCTTAATTATCTCTCTGAATTCCTTAGTGCCAAATGTAGAGTATTATACATGGTCATCATCCAGTTAATGTCTGAAAAATTAATCCTATTCTTGAAAGACTAAGATTATTTTGTTACTTGCCTCTTTTACTAAGCACTTTTGTGATTCTTAAGATAATGTGATTTCAAAATGATTTCTTTTGTCAGCAATAACTAAAACAGATACTGTATTTTCAACTTTGCAAAGTGCTTTACCAAGATTCTCACATTAGATGCATACAACTACATGGTAGGTTATTATTTGCCCCATTTTATAAATAAGGCTTTTGTGGCCCTCATAGAGTAAAAATCCTGATCATATACACTGTATGTACAACAGGTAGATTTGACCACAGCCCTTTCAGGTTCCAAGTTTAGTACCGTAAGCACTACACAAGTACTGCTTCTTAGTTTTTATTTTTCACATTGAACTCAGGACAGAATAGCATAGGACATCGAGTTTAGAACTAGAATGACTAGGGTTAAATCCCTCTTCTGACAAATACTTGAAGTGTGAACTTAAGCAAGTCATTGGATTTATCATTGATCTAGAAAACTCTGTAAGACTAAATTGCTGAGAAGGTACCATTTGGTTTTGATAGACATCTCTGCATTCAGGGAGTCTTTGTAGCATTGAAATCAGAGTCCTTATCTGTACCCCTATATCTTTCCTATATAGATGACAAACCTGTAGCTCAGACAAGTTAAGTGGTTTGCTTAATTGGCAGATTCGGTACTTAGTCATGTCAGCTCTTCAGACTTGATTGCCAGGGCTTCTTCTTTTATACTATGCTACTCTCTGAGAAGATCTGGACCTCCTCTTTGATTGCTTACCTGTACTAAATGACTAACTGAAAGGGTGATATGGTGAAGGGAGACTGCTCCTTCCATTACTTTGTTGATCTTCAATCATAATGAATAATTGATTTCAGATCATTGCTTGGAAATCATTGGCAAAGTGAAGGCAGCTAAATGAACCACAAGCATGTTAAGCCCTGAAAATCTAAAATGACATATTTATCTGCATGTATGTGATCCTGTATATCTCTCCAAGACCCTAAATATGCATGCCCCGGACTTTTTGGATCTCCACGGGGTTTATAGATAGATGTTATGGGGTCCATGAACTTGGACAAGAAAAAGTACATATTTATTTTTTATCAATCTCTAATTGAAATTTAACTTTTCCATCAATTATTTAAAAACATATTTTTAGGAGAAATTTTCCAAATGCTTAGCCAGAGAATCAAAGGGATCCAATGCACATAAAAAGGTTAAAAACTCCTGCTGTAAGACAAAGAGACTCTTATTGTCAGTATTAAAACCATAATCCTGCTGCCTCTTTGAATCTTGCTTCAAAAAATTATTACCCAGGGTCATAGGCCAGAAACTTGTCCCTAAAAAATGTAAGCCCTATATGTCATGAAATTGAGTCACAAAATCTCAGTTCAGAAGGGTCTTTTGAGATAATACAGTCTAACTTCTACTTTGAACATACATTATTTCTAGAATATGCCTGAAGAGTGGTCACTAGACTCCATTTGATGACAGACTGGCCATGCTGGGGGAAATCCATTTTCTCTGGAGATAACCCATTCTCCTTTTGATCAGAGCTTAGAGGCCAAAGAAGGGAACAGAAACCAAAGACAAGCTAAGATTGTTCTGAAAGGCAATTTCCTTGGAACATATCATCTGATGAAACAATAATCACAGGCCAGAAATGAAACTACAGTCATTTTCTATGGCACACACTCTGGGAATAATAAGTAACAAGTTGTATGCAAGTTCTGTCCCCATCTGTCCTTTCTTAGAAATTGTTGTCGTGGAATCATATAATATCAGAGGGAGAAGGTGCCACAGAGGCCATCTGGTCTAATCTACAGCAGCCCATCTTGCCCTCCCCCATATAACAAAACCAAGTTCCAGTCTCTGGCTAGACACCATTGGTGATAGCGAATATGCTATTTTGCAAGAGAGTCAATTTTACTTTAAAGCGTTCTAATAATTTATAAGTTTTCTCTTTCCAAACTTCCTCAACCTCACTTCAAACCTATATATGCCTCTGTCACTTAAACCTGTTGCCTTTATCAGCAGTTCTCAACCAGTAGGTTGCAACCCCTTTGGGGGTCAAATGACCCTTCCACAGGGGTCACAGGGATCGCCTAAGACCATCAGAAAACACATATTTCCGATGGTCTTAGTAATCGAGACACCACTCCTCTATGGGTCTCCAGGCAGGTCCTCCCACATGCAGATATGCCCACATACAATTATTAAAGGGTCGCGGCATTAGGAAGGTTGAGAACCACTGCTCTAGTTATTCCTTCTGGAGCCAAGCAGAGAATTCATGTTCAGCATGACAATCCTTTAAATACCTGAAAACAACAATAACATCCTCACTAGGTGCCTTTAGAAATTGCATATACCTGCATGGAATGGAAAACTCATAAAAACACACTTTACTTATTTCACTGCTTGAAGAAGTCATGAATCTATTGATGTGAATACTCCCTCCACGAACATAGATCAAAACTTGTCTATTCTTTAGTAAATGGCCTGCAGAAGTTGCAGTGGCCAAATAATTCATTACTTTGCTGCCAGCCTTCTGTTGATGAGACTCACATTTAGTTTGGCTGGTCTTTAGACAGCAGATATACTGAACTCTTATGGGACCTATATAAACTATGTTTGCACATGCATGCATGAGCTTACACACAGAATATGATTGTGGTATATAGCATGGAAAGAATTTTCTTTTAATGTCAACGGACTTTGGAAGAGAGGAAAAAAAAACATTAAGTATATATAACTTGACCAAATTGGAAAAAAAATAATTAAATTTGCTTTTATCACAAAACTGTGACAGGACCATCATAAAATGAGCTGAAGGCAGTCCTGTAATAGTGAAACAGATTTCCTCCAGAGTTATGATTCTTTCTATTTTTTTTTTAAGGGGGAAGGCAAGGCAATTGGGGTTAAGTGACTTGTCCAAGATCACACAGCTAGTAAGTGTTAAGTGTCTGAGACTGGATTTGAACTCAGGTCCTCCTGATTCCAGGTCCGGTGCTCTATTCACTGAGCCACCTAGCTCCCCCAAATTTTTGTTCTGTAGGTTGGCAATGAAGTAAGTGAATATACACAAAAATTATGTCAAGATATAAATACAGAAGCCCACCTGGCCCTCGGTGTCCTCCATGTTGTATGTGTATGTGCTGTCACTCCTAATGGAATGTAAGTTCCTTGAGGACATGAGCTATTTTCATTTTTATTTCCAAATCCCTTGCATATACTTGTAGTACCATGCCTGACACACAGTGGGCATTTAATAAATGCTTTTTGAGGGGTTAATTCCTCACTACGAGATATGGATACAGATGCATGCTGTGGATGTTCCCAGTGCCTAATGGCATTGCTACCACCTTCCTCTTTAGACCAGATATTACAAACAACCAGACGATGTGATGCCTCTGCCAACTTGGTCCCAGTGATCATGGCATGGGATGAAAAGCTAGTTGGGAGGATTTAGGAGACAGTACATCAGTTCTTAAGCCAATATGTTATCCTACAACCACTCTTTGTTTTTTTCTTTACTCATTTCCTTTGCTTTGAAGGACTAATAGATTGTTATGGCATATTACACATGCATAGTCTCATGATCTCCAACTTTAACAGAGGTAATTCTGGGATACTGACCATTTTTGTCAATAGCATCCAATGACATGTGTTAGAAGGAGATTTATTGAAATAGAGGGGAAGTATAAGGATGGACTCAATGAGGTATGAACAATGAGATGTGCCTTGTAGATGTTACCTTCCCTGGAGATGTTTCATAACAGGATAAACTCAGATCTGTCTGTAAAGTGGTTAAAGAACAAATGTGTCTAGAGGCAGTATGATAGGAAAGATGAATTCTGCAGCTATATCTCAACCATAAGACCCACTTCATAGAACATAAATACTTCACAGGATATTTTATTTTTGTCTTTCTATACCCAATACCTAGCAAAGAACTTTGTCCACATTTGGATCTTAATAAATATTTCTTGAACTAGTCCATCCAAAATTCTGTCAGGACATCAACTTATCCAACATTCTGTCTGGACATTGGTCCGTCCAACAGTGATTTAAGTGGAGGCATTGATTGGTATGCTTAACACATTTTGTAGATGGCACACCTACAAATGGGAGAAACAGCCAATTCATTGGAGCAAAAATCAGCATCCAAAAAGATCTTGGCAGACTAGAAACTAACAGAATTGAATCGAATAGGCACAACTGTAAGTCAAAAACTCAATTAAAAAAATACACCTACACACATAAAGGATGAGGGTAATATGACAACAAAATAGTTTAATTCAATTTGACTTGACAAACATTTATTAAGCAGCTTGTATATGCTAGGCAAAATTTATGTGTAAAGGCCCTGGGGGGGAGGGTTGATGATTTCAGGCACCATATGGGTGAAAGAAAGTAGCAGACTAAAAAAACAGAAACAAAATCTCATGCTATCTTGGTCTGTATTGTTAGAAATGCAGGGTGCAAAATGATGAAGCATCTTTCCTCTGTCCTGATCAGAACATATTCAGAGTACTGTGGTGAGTTCCTGGCCATTATGTGTTAGCAGATAACTAAAACATGTTGAGGTGAGATTTAGAGACCAAAGTTTATCTGTTCTCTGCTCAGGAGAGCACAAGTTTGTTCCTTTTCCCTCACAGAAAAACTTAGTATAATGCAAAGAGCATTAGACTTGAAGCCAGAAGAACCTGATTTATATCTCAACTCTGTTTCTTGTTTCCCAAATGAACTAAGGCTATTCACTTTAAACTCCTTGGGGCAGGAAAATTTGGCCCACTTCACAGGATGGATTTGATCATCAATCGATGAAATAGATACAAATCAAATGCTCTGCAAATCTTAAAATTAAGAAAAGGAGGAAATAAGAAAAAGAAGAGAGGGAAGAAGAAAGAAAGGGAGAAGGAAGAGAGAGAAAGAGGGAGGGAAAGGGCATACATGTGACGATGGGAAGGGAAGATAGAATGCAGAATGAATCTAAAACTAAATCACTGTCTGCTCCAAGGAAATTAAAGCAGTATAGATGAATATCTAACACTCTCTTCTTAACATCACCCTTGAGTGTCTCACTCTTGGAATGGCACTTGTCTGGTGAAAAACAATCATTATAGCTTTGATTCACCGCTACATACTTGGCAGCCCAAATTTACAGGCCTCCAGGAGGTCTCCTTATTTTTTTTTTTTTTAAATCTGAACTTTGGTATTTCACAACTTACTTTATGCCCCAGAAAACTTATCTAAATATTCCATTTGTGACAGTACCCAGATATTGGAAACGTATGTTGAACTCCCAATTGGATTTGGAAAAAATCACTGGACTAGGAGTTAGAAAACCTGGATTTTAGTCAAGGTTCTTGTACCTAAAGTATGTAATGAAAAAACAATTTGGCTTTCTTGGGCTTAAGCTTGCTCTCCTGTAAAAAATAGACAAGACTAGTAACTCTGACTACATAGGGCCATTGTTATAATTCAAATGGAAGCAATATGGCATAGACCCACTGTTTAGGCATAGGAGAGACAAGAATTCTTAGCCTGACTATAGCACTAATAATAAGAACTCATATTCTTATCATACATTAAGCCTTACAAAGTGTTTTTTATTCAATGGTTCTGTTAGGCCACTACTGGAAATGTTATGTCTGTTCTTTAAAGCTGAGAAGAATGACAGTCAAAGAGGCAGTAACTTGCCCACATTGCTAGTAGTGGTGAAGGCTGGACAATAACTTGCAACTTGAAATTGGGCAAATCATTTGCTCTCCATACATGTTGGTTTTCTTACGTGCAAAATGAAGGTTAGACTAGATGAGAGATTATAAGCTTGGGACCATTAAGCTTTAAAAATATATAGATATAATAAACATTTAGGTAGATATATTTTAATATAAATGATTTTCTTTTTAATACCATTTATATTATTTTATGAATTTAAAAATATAACTACCAAAAAGTCCATGACAAAAAGACTAGGCATATGTTGTATATGCATATGCACACATATACTGCATTTTCAACTTTGTAAAAGTTGAAGAAACTCTGGACTAGGTCATCTATAAGGACCTTTAACAATAGCAACCATTTGTATAATGGTTTACATTCCCAAGTAGCTTTTATACATTATCTCCTGGAATTACATCTTCAAACCTTGAAAGGTAAATGTTAGTTCTTATTATTCCCATTTTACAGATCAGGAAAAAAAAAGAGAAACAGTGTGTCATGGTAGAAAGAACATTGTGTCTTGAGTAAGAAAACTTGACATTAAAGTTAGCTGTCCCACTTTTACTACTCTCTGAGGGAGATCAGGTGGGTCACTTAACCTCTGTGTCCCTCCCTTGTTTACTGGCCTATTAGACACCATCAGATTAAATGATATCTAAGATATCTTCAAGTTTATCTAAATTTATGCTCCCCATTGCTTAGACCCTTGCTTGTAGACACATGACTAAGAGAACAAGTGAAAAGAAAACACTATGAATCACAGCATTTGCACTGTGCTTTACAAATATTATCTCAAATACTCGTGGTGAGAGTGATGATGATAATGGTATTGATAGTAACTGTAATGACCCACTTATATAGCCACTCATGGTAGAGTAGAAAGAATACTCAGTCTGAGATCAGAAGACCTACGGTCTAATCCCAGCTTTGCCATTTACTACCTGAGTGGCCTTGATAAATTACTTAATCTCTTCAGGACTCAGTTTTCAAACATCTGAAAAATTAGTCATTGGACTACATAGCCTCTCAAGATTCTTCCAGCTCTAAATCTATAATTTCTGATTCATATAGTATTGTAGAGTCAATTTTTTATGTGATTTCAATGATCATGATGTGTGATAGATAGGACAAGCATTTCTCATTTTATAGTCTAGGAATCTGAGGCTTAGAGATAATATGGGGCATGGCCCAGGCCACATAATTTGTTTCAGTGCTCAGGCTTTTAGATAATTTTTTAAATATTACTTTAGTGACTATATGCAAACCTGTTTTTCAGTGTATAGTTTTCTAACTCCACAAAGGGCTCAGCTTTTTTCCTCCCCCTGCTAGGTCCATAGTCAGTTGCTGCTCACAGCTGTTTCATGTCTGAGCTCATCCCACATACTGTTACTCATCTCCAGAACATGGGCATCTTTGTTGGTGAATCAGTCTCATTATACACCCACATGCTTCTTCAGAAAAGTATTATGAGAATATCATGGAAAATTGGCAAGCCTGTTTATTTCCCAAATAACTTGTCTTGAAATGTGCTAGAAGGGACAAAGCAAAAGCAAAATAGACCTAATTAAAAGAGATAATCACATAGACAATGAAGTAATATAAAAAACATATGTATAGCAAGTTTCTCTTTTCAGGGTCTCATTTCTTAAATATAAAGGAGACTAAGTTAAATTTTTTAAAAAATAATGTGAACCGTTCCCCAACTAATAAATGGTAAGAGGAGAGGAACAGGCCATTTTCATAAGAAGAAATCAAAGTTAGTCAAATAAAACAATGCTCTAAATCACTATTGATAAGTAAAATTAAAACAAAAACAGCTCTGAGATACTACTTTCATGCCTATCAGATTACCTTACACAACAGAAAAGGAAAAAGGCAAATGGTAGAGGGGATGTGGAACAAATTGGGACACTAATGCACTGTTGGTGGAGTTGTGAATGAGTCCAGTCATTCTGAAAAACAATTTGAAACTCTGCCCAAAGGGCTATAAATACATTGATATCCTTTGAATCATCAATGACACTACTTGGTCTGTGCACCAAAGAGGTAAAAGAAAAAGGGAAAGTATATTCATATCCAAAAATATTTTGTATTTTTTTGTAGTAGCAATTTGGAATTGTAGTAGCAATTGGAAATTTAGATGATGCCATCAATCAGCAAATGGATGGACAAATTGTAGCCTATGATTGTGATGGAATGCTATAAAAATGAAGTGAGGGATGGTTACATCAAAATCTGGGAAAACCGATATGAATTGATGCAGAGAGAAGCGAGCAGGACCAGGAGAACATTGTACACAGTAACATGGATATTGTAACAATGACCAACTGTGGAAGACTTAGCTACTCAGATCAATGCAATGATCTAAGACAATTTTAAAGGACTCATGATGAAAAGATCTATGCACCTTTAGGAAAAAAATTGATGTGCTCTGAGTGGAAATTGCAATATAATTTTCACTTTATTTTTCTCATTTTTTGCTACATGGCAAGTTTGGAAGCAAGTTTTGCATGATTTCACATGTATAATTGATATTCTACTGATTGATTTCTCAATAGGTGAGGAGAGGGCTGTAGGGAGGGAGAGAAAATTTAAAAATATCAATGTGCTGGAAGGAACTGAAGGAAACAAACCCAACCAGAGACAATTACATAAAAGCCTGAGTAGGAATGTGTTTAGTGAAAAGAGTTTGGAGATCAGTCAGGAAATACAGGTTAAAGTCTAAATTCAGATTCTAACTTGTCTTTCAGCAAATTACTTACCTTCTCTGTGCTTCAATAATTTCATCTGTCAATGGGGAATAAAAATAATTAACACTATTTACCCAGTTGGATTGTTAGAAGGAAAAAAAATATATGGGGAGGCAGAGGCAAGAAAGCAGAGAAAAGGTAGCTACCCACCTGAGCTCTCCTCAGAACCTCTCTGAACACTTTTTAAAAATGCCATAAAACAATTCCTGGAGCAGCAAAGCCCACAAAAGGACAGGGTGAAATAATTTTCCAGTCAAGGACAATTTAGAAGGTTGGCAGGAAACGTCTGTCATACCTGAGAGTGGCGCAGAACTCAGAGCAGGTCTTGCCAGCAAAGACCCCCCACACCAGCAGGGCAGGAACAGGCCTTGGGAGCTCCTAAATCATCATCATTAGCAGCTGTTTCCAGTGCTCTCAGCCCACAGATGGTAAGCCCTTCCTCACTGAAATCCAATTTACTTGCAATTTATGACATCATCTTCCTGATGTCATGGTCGTCTTCAAGAAAGGACAAACCACAAGCTGTGAGTAGTCTGAGCTACCCCACTGGGGACCCAATTGGTCAGTTTCAGTTGGGCAACTCAGCTCCTCCTCTCCTTCCCTCTCCCTCTCCTCTCCTCTATCTCCTGTTCCCTCCCTCTCTTGTCCTTTGTCTGCATGGGCTATCAAGGCCTTACCTGAGGGTGCTCTGCCCAAAGGAAGGTGAATTTTGAAGGCTAAACCTACCTATATATCTTGAGGTTTGCTGGTTAGATTTCTTTCTTAAAGCTATGCCTTAAACCCAATTCTCTCTGACTCTTTGATTAATCAATAATAACTCCCCAGCCACACACACACACACACACACACACATCTATGATCCTGTGGTTTTTTTGATTCAAGTACCTTGCTCTTTGCATGATATGCTGCCCAAGGTGGCTATGAAGTTATTGCCATCAGGTCTTTCCTGGGTGGAAAGGGAAGATGAGCCCCTTTCATTCCTCCAGTTCCCTAATGTGCAGATTGTCCCCTTTTGCTCATTCTCCAGGGGACCTTAGAGAATACTGATCTGGCACTCTTGACAGAATTCCAAGGAAGAACAGATCTGATCTGTTCATAATTCCACTTCTTAAAAGTCCAGGATGCAGAAGTCAAACAAAAAGTAAAAACTTAATAATGGCTGCTAGTGTGGCTATATCTGTGTTTCAAGCAATCTTAACTCAGCAAGATATAATATCCAGTTCCCTTGTATCTCTTGATTGACATTCATACAGTGCCTTACTTTACCAAAAGTGTCAAATCCCAGTGATGTTAGTTTTCAAATTTCTGTCCTTAATTGAGCTCAGCCTCCTTCAGAGCTCAGACCACCTGTGGATGACAGCCAGATGAGTTACTCAAGCCTCAGGGAAGTCGGAGACAAATAAACATGATTAGGGGCAAATTAAATTATTCTCAGTTAGAATATGATCAGCTTTCTGCTACCTGTTGTTATGGCTTTGGTCTTAAGAGCTGAGTCCTTGGGGGGGGGGGGAGGCATTGGGGGGCAGGAGGGCGGGGGAGGGGAGAGTAAGTATCTGACATAAGTTTGGAACCATACCAGTGAAGAGGATTATAATTCTATTTTTAAGGAAGTTAAATGAAGGGAACTCTAGTAATTAAAAGACTTTATAAATTGTCTATATTATATTATCTAGAAACAATGAGGTCAATTTCTCTGAATAAACAAAAATGGAATCATAACTAGTAATTTTGAGGGGTAGAGGAAGCAGCAGTAAATATACTCTTAAATCAACTATGGAGAGAAACAGGTTAGACATGGTTCTATTGTGGATAGACCAAGGCCCTATTACACCAACCCCAGGAGGGTCAGAGTTAGGAAGGTGGGATGCTTCTGGAAAAGGTTGGAATGAGAAGAAGAAAAATGTGTCCAGCCTTGGTAGGAACTTACCTGACATTTGGCCACTGTGTCAAAAAAAAAAAAAGCCTCATTTACTAGTTTTGTAATTGAACCAATTAAGCATGATTACTAGTCTCTACTTTGCTAAAGGAATAAAATTACTGTTAAGATGTAAGTTAAGTAATTTTAAAATTTCACACTTTTAAAATCATTATTAACATATTTTGTGCACTGGGAAACAACAGGGATAGAGTAAAGTACACTGGAGCTGGAATGAGAAGATTTAGGGCAGTGGTTCTCAACCTTCCTAATGCCTGGACCCTTTAATACTTGTGTGTGGGCGTATCTGCATGTGGGTGGTGGACCTGTCTGGAGACGTATAGAAGAGCAATGTCTTGGTTCCTAAGACCATTGGAAATATGTTTTCCAATGGTCTTAGATAACCCCGGTTACCCCTGTGAAAGGATCATTAGACCCCCAAAGGGGTCGCAACCCACAGATGGAGAATGGCTGATTTAGGTGGGTTTTTTTGTTTGTTTGTTTGTTTTACTGGTTTTAGTATTTGCATGTCTTATGGCCTCGTTTAAGTCACTTAACCTCTTAAGGACTGAGTAAACTTATCTATACTATTGATATAATAATGACTTTCTACTTCAGTGGAGTAATATGAGAGTTGAAATAATATGTATCAATGAGTTTATGAAACATCATTATAGAAATGAGAGATAAGGCTATCACCACTACTATTATTTTTATTAAACTAATATAATAATACTAAGCATTCCGTCTTTCAAGGATCTCACTTTTGCCACTTATCATTTCACTAGTATAGATCACAACCCTTCTATACCATATAAATTAATGGATTTCCGTGGCCATACATGATCCATCATCTGGTCGTAAATCCTTAAGTAATGAACTTTTTAAAACTTAGCTAGGCTAACTCTCAGTTAACAGATGCAGCTAGTCATTAGAGCAGAACTTTTATCCTTTCCAATTTAGTAGGACTTGGCCAGAAATCTTCTCCACTAACATACTTACTGCCCCCAAAATGTCACCTCTATACCATGGATAAGTAGCCAATGAGAAGCTCTTTGCAGATATCAAAAGGTTACATGAATGTTAGCTATGCTGCTGTTATTATTGTCAGAGTTCTTGTTTCTCTCAGAGTAACCTTTTTTTTTTTAAATGTTGGTTCTTTTAAATTCCTTTACTTCTCCAAGAAGCTCACCAAATATACAAAAGATCTGCTCATTTGGGATCAAACAGTAATTGATGGTAACTTTCTACATGATTCACATTTGCAATGTTTCAGTTCAGGAGACACAAATCTATGTTGAATCGAATTCCATTAAATTATAGTAAAGATCTTGGTCATTTGTTTTGTGAGTCAAATTCAGAAAGTGTATACAGAGCAAGGAAAACATTTTAGTGTAGGTGACATTTGAGTTGGGCTTCAAAAGATGGGTGGAAATGCCACAGGGGTATGTATGGTCTTTCAGGAATCATACCACCACAATCCTTGCTTTAAAAGTCAACAAATTATAGAAACAATTATAGAAGATAAATAGATGGCCTCTCATTTAGTCATTTGTCAGTCATGTCTGACCCCATTTATCATTTTCTTAACAAAGATACTAAAGTGGCTTTTCATATCCTTCTCCAGTCTATTTTACAGATGAAGAAATAGGTAAATTAGGTTAAATGACTGGCCCAGGGTTACACAGCTAGTATCTGTAGCTGGCTTTGAACTCAGGAAGCAGAATCTTCCCAACCACAGGTCCAACACTCTATCTGATGTGCCACCTAGATGTTCTGATAACCTCTTAGGTAACCTAGAAGATAACTATTGAAAGAAAGCTCCAAAGCACTAAAAATCAAATAAATGCAAATTACAATTCACTCAGGTTTTATCTCACACCCAACAAATTGTCAAGGGGGATAAGCTTAGAATCATTAATGTTGAAGGGGTTGTAAGAAGATAGGAGCATTAATATGTTATTTATGGAGCTGTCAATTGGCACAACCATTTGAAAATCAATTTGGAAATATGCAAATAAAGTGATTAAAATGCCTGTGACCTTTGGTCTAGAGATTCCATTACTGAGCCCATACCTCAAGGAGGCATTGATGGAAAACTTCCCAACATAAATCAAAATATTTATTGAAGGATTTTTTAGGGTGGGGGATACTAAAGAATGAAAAGCAAAGTAAATGCCCATTGATTTGGGAAGAATAAAAAAATTGGTCAGTTAGGTGGTACAGAGTATAAATACAAGGTCTGGAGTCAGGAAGATCTGAGTTCAAATAAGGCCTCTGGTATTTACTAGTTAGCAATATGACCCTGGGCAACCCATTTAGCCTCTCTTTGTCTCAGTTTCTCATTACTAAGATGTGGACACACTGGAAAAGAAAATGGCAAACCACTCCAGTGTCTTTGTCAACAACCCACATGGATGAGGTCCATGGGGTCATATAAAGTAAGACATGACTGGAGAAGTGAGGTATACGAACATAATAAAATACTAGTGTTTTGTGAGAAAAGATGAATATGATAAATATTGAGAAGCACTAAATATTCTATATCAACTGATGCAAAATAAAATGAATAAAGTAAAAAAAATACAAAAATGACTACAAAAAAGTAAATGGAAACAACCACACATAAACAGTAAATGTAAAATTTTAAAGAACAAAGATAACTCAAAAGAAGAGAAATAAGAAGACATCCCAGCTCACCTCTTCATGTGTTTCACATTTCTCCTATTTTCAGACTTTTTTGATATACTGATCAGTTACGGTGATTGTTTCTTTTTCTTTTTTTTAATCTTTAAATACATACTATTTCATATGTTACATAGCTCTCTGGGAGTAGGAGGGAGAGATACACTGATGGAAATTATGATGGTGTTAAAAAATACATCAAATCACTATTTGTTAAAAACACCACCAACAATATATTACTCTCAATTACCTAGATGGATCCTTAATCTAAACCATTTGGGAGATTCCCTCCAATGACGCAGATCAAAATTCATCCACATGTGCCTATCATTTTATTTTCCATGTTCTCCCAAATGTTTGCCATGATGGATCATTCCTAAATAATTTCTGATGTTATTCCGACATTGCAAGGATCTCATTAGAATATTATGGACGTCTACCTGCTATATCTTGTTCTTGACACTCTCCAGCCCCCAAAATATTCAAATTCTTTTCACATAATTCCTAGATATTACTCTTCATTCCTGCACTTGAGACTTCAATGTTTGTTAAATTTTGCCACCTATTCACACTTACCATGTGCCTCCCCATTGTCCTTCATGTGTTTGTCATCTTTCTTAATTCAAAGGCACTCCTATTCCACAACTTTGTGTTGAAAATGTGGGCCTTTGCTTTCATGGATCACTAAAAGAGCTTAGCAATTTCTAAAAAGCCTTCTAGTCAAAATTTTTTGTCTTAACTTTTTAAACAGTTTAGTTTTTGTTTTTCCATTTTACAGCATTTCCCAAGTATGCACACTGTAGGGTAAGCTCTACGGCAGCAGTTCTTAGCCTGTGGGTTATGTTCAATTTGTAACAATGAAAATACATCCTGCATTTCAGATATTTACATTACAATTCATAACAGTAGCAAAATTACAGTTATGAAGTAGCAACGAAAACAATTTTATGGTTGGGGGTCACCACAACATGAGGAACTGTATTAAAGGGTCACGACATTAGGAAGGTTGAGAACCACTGCTCTACAGGATGTCCTCTCCAGTGCATGCCGACTCTGTGCCGTAGTTTTTCTTCATCTACTTGGTCTTTCCAAATGTGGATGGACAAGTAAAACTCTTTTGAACAAACATAGATCTATTTCAGGAGACTTTGCAGTGTATTGTGGTTTGATGCAATCAACAGATTGTTATCCACAAGCAGGACTATGATAGAACTAGTGATTATCATGCAGTCAGAACTTCTCAGCCTTGGTGGTGGTGCCTGATACCACCAGAGAAATAAGGACTAGACTCATTTCAAGATGTAAATTGGGGTGTGAAGTAACTCCAGAGAATTTAAGTGTCCCTCAATATCCTTGCTATGTTTGGGTGAAGTAAACCACCTTTGTTCAATGCCTCATGACTGCTTCATTTTATCACAACACCAAACTTGTACTAAAAAGGTGAGCCATGTCTACACATTGAACCTTAACATTCACAGGGAAGCCCTCCGCAACCTGGACTGAGTAATAAATCTCTTCCATCTCAGATCTGAATACTTTTAAAAAGCTTAAATTTCCTTGATTTACATCTCATCCAATGTTTATGAAGGGTCATAGGATGACCCTTCTCCTATTACATTTTCAAGAGTCTTAAATGAACTTGGATGTATGGCAAAAGTGTGTTTATACAAAAGTTGTCATATGATGTTATTCTTTTCAATTAAGTTAAATGTTTTTTTTTTCATCATCAACAAATAATAAGCAAAATGGTATGTTAATTTTTGTGCAACCCTCAGTTAAAAGATGGGGTGGCCATGTGCTCCATTGTTTAAAATAGCATTCTAAAGACTGGTTTTTTTTCCTAATTGATGAACCAGTATGCAATTGGCTTTGAAAGATTTTGCACAGATGGGAAAGTAAGGACTTAGGCAAAATGTTACCTATATTCTTTTGATCATCTTTTTTTTTTCAGGCTCAAAAAAAAATCTGAATTTTTTCTTGAATATGTACTTCTCCCTGTTCATATATCTTATACATCAGTCCCTCAATAACTTCACAATCATATTGCTTCCAGCAAAATCTTTCCTACATGTACTTTGTCCAAACTATCTAATTTTACCATCTTACTTGTTCTCTTTAGTGCCAATCTTAGTACCTCTGTAAATTCATTAGGCTCTGTGTTGCTAGAATCTAAGTGTAGTAGCTCAGCTATCATTATTCAAGAAATCATTTGGTTGGAGCAGCTAGGTGGCACAGTGAATAGAGTACTGGCCCTGAAGTCAGAATGACCTGAGTTCATATTGAGGCTCAGACACTTGACATTTAATTAGCTGTGTGACCGTGGGCAAGTTACTTAATCCCAATTACCTTGCCTTCCCCTCCTCCAAAATAAAATCATTTAGTTGAAATATTTTTGTTTTGCTTTTGTTTTTTGCAAATATTTTCTATATTTTCTGCTTTTACTCTCTCCCATTTTCATGCTTGAATAAACTTGTGATGATTTCCTTAGCTAGATATATTTTCAAATGTGCCTTTAATTAGTTTTATCCTATTCAGTCCATTACATATCTTCTTCTGGATCAAGAGTGGCAGAATAACAGAAAAGGAGGGAGATGGCTCTAAGAATCACATAAGTTAATTTTATGAAAATCAACAAGAACTTTCAATCTAACCATTTACATTATATTGTGACCTTCACAGGATTACGTATAAATTAACTGTCACTAACTAAAGAGGTTAAATTTACTGCTATACACTAAAACTTCCAAGTTTCTGTTTTATTCAAATATTTTAAAATGCAACATGTCCTTCCTTGGCTCTTGGTCCCTGTTTTACATAATGTGGCATTGGGTTCTAACAACTTTGACTTCTCCTTTAATTCTTCATCTCAAAATTATATTAAATATTAATTACTATTTAGATGAACAGTCTATTCTTCCAACTCTAGTCTTCATTAGATCCCATCAATATAGTTTTAGATAAGTGTAGCTCCCAGGCTATTGAAAAATATTTATCTTTGTCTGTTGAATAAACTTCTTAAGTTTAAAGTTCGTCATTCTATCATTTTAACAAGAACCCCAGGTCCATTAGAAGTGAAAATCGCCAAAGTATTTTTGAGCAGATGTTTTTATGTCTGATATCAATGGTCAAATAATAAAGGTTTACTTGGTCTTCTGATAATAGTTTTAAAGCCTTGAATTTAAAAAAAATGGGCTTCACCACAGGAAAAAACAACAACTTTTTCCCCCAGAGCATCAGTATTCTAGTCTTTGTATTATCTTGTCTATGACAAGCATTTTTTTTCTTTATAACAACAGTTATCACCTTTTTTGGTTTTGTATTTAGATCACCTTCTTAGTGTTCTTCCAAGGTCATGAAGCCTATAGGGCATAGTTCATTCTAGAATATTTAGTAATAATTGTTCTCGAGTCCAGCTTCATCCTAAATTTCTTTTACAATTTTTTTTTTGCAGATTTATTCGACTATTTGGCATGTGTGTGTGTTTGTGTGTGTGTGTGTGTGTGTGTGTGTGTGTTTTCTGTTCTTGGTGTCTAATTTTTGTTTGTTTCTAGCTATACTTACCTTTATGTTTCGGTATGACTTATCTTACTTCATTCTGGGCTTGAATTATTCTTGAAACACTTGACTTTCTTACATCAAAAGCCATAACAATGTCTCTAACAACTGTTGAAGTATTTTCTTTAAGAGTTTCATCTTTTGCTTGTTTCCTTATTGTAATATTCATTAAGAGCAAAACAAAAATTGACAGTAAAGAACATCTGTGCATCATGAAGTTCAATGCTCAATTGACAGTTAGTTAAATATGGAAACCAAATAAATACATATTCATTTGGTAAAGGTCAGAGGTTGTAAGTTAACCTAGTTTTGGAAGAACACATACATGACTATTACTATCACAAAATGAAATCATATTAAATTATTTTTCATTCCCATAGTTTGTAGATGGTCATAATTTGCATAAAGCTTGAAGTCAGCCTTGTCAGTGATTAGTGAAGGCATACAATAATGGATAAATATGAGATAATAAATGAATGAAGCTCATAGCTGTAAATGAAAGGCTTTACTGATAGGGAATGATCAACAGATTTGCATCGAATTGAATAAATCTGATGTGCACTTAAGAAAGTAGAGGGTAGGGTTCCTTATGGGAGAGTTTCTTTAAACTTCTCAAGAGAATTTCTGCTTAGGAGCACTTGATTATGGGTACTTACAATGAGTGGAGGCGATAGATATAGGGATGATATAAAAACATGGTGACAGAGATCTGCCCCCAGTCCTCTTCTGTAATGGGAAGTTAGTACCAAGTACCCTCTAAGTTCACTTTTGTTTCTAGCTTTCCAAGGTTTGAGGGTTCAAAGAATGCATTTTTGATATTTAAGTCTAAATATTTTATTTCCCTGATACTTCTGAAAATTTACTTTCCACCTTAAATTTAGTCATAGATGAGCCAGATATGATATATACCAGCATATGCACTTGTGTGAATCTTGGCTTCTTATAATATGAATCAGTTAGGAGACCTTAGATCTTTATATACCTAATCGAATCTTATAAAACTTGTAATAATGAAAGAATTGCAGAGACCATAGGGATATAGCATATGTTATGTGCCTAATGATATTTTTGGAAAAAGAAACTGTATTTTTAATGGTAGAGGTTTATTAGTTTTCCTTTTAAGAGGTGATGGTGTAGGTCCTTTATAACCAATTCGATACAATCCAACAACTACTTACTTATCACCTATATAAAATCTCTTGTACTTGGGAATGGGGGAACAAATAGAAAACAAAATAAAATATCCTGAGCCTCAAGAATCTTGCATCCTGCTGAGCATGTATGGAAGAAGAAATGGTAAATGTAATTTAGAAACAAATGTTACTAATGATTAACCCTGATATAGTTTTGATGATATTTTTAATGAACCCAAATGTTTCTTTTATATGTTTTCCAATTATATTTGAATTCAGAGAGATTTATAACAACAGGCTGATGTTAAGAAAAGTGACAACCTCTGTGAAAACATACATCTTTGCTATCCTTTTAAACCATTTAAAAAAAATCATAGGAATATTATAAACTGGGGTAAAATTAAAAAAAAAAAACAGCAACAACAATGACAAAACAGTGAGCTTTTTCTTGAAACTCCCATGCATAATTTATCTGTTTTAGAAAGGAAGATCCAAGATAGCAAAGATAAGAGCTTTTGATTTAATTGCTATATCATCCACACATTCACTATGTAAAAGATGATGGTTGTCGATGAAAGGGATGTTGGAATAATGGGAACACAGAGAAGTAGAGCTGAAAGGAATTTTGGGGATCATCTCATCTAATTCTATCCTTTTGCAAGAAATAAAACTTCTCTAGAAGCCAACTAGTTAGCAGTAAACTGGACTCAAATCTAGACCTCCTAATTCCCAGTTGAGTGTGCCATAGATTCTTAAAATCTTAAAGCTTAAGGAATTAAGATCTCATAGTATCACTGCATAGATATATTAGAAGGGATTTCTATTATAATCAAGAAACCATTTTAGAGTAAGGCAGGGGAGAGAAACTTACACTATCAGTTAAAACAATCAAACAAAAAACATTGGAAGGGCAGATTGAACCATTGTTTTTTTTTTCAGTGATTCAGTCAACAATCATTTATTTATTTATTGGATCATAAAGCTAGGAAAGGGTGGTAGAAATTATTTAGATCCACCCCCTCATTTTTTTATTTTTTAAAATAAATTGATTTATTTATTTTCTTGTTTACATCATTCATTTCTGCTAGATTTTGAGTTACAAATTTTCTCCCCATATTTGCCCTACCCAGCACCTCAAAACAGCCATCCCACAGTATACCCCCTCCCCCAATCTGCTCTCTCCTATGAGATCCCGCTCACCCCTCTAACTTTCTGGTAGGGCAGGATGAATCTTGCTACCACAGTGCCTGTATATCTTAATTCCCAGTTGGATGTAGTTAAGAAGAAAAAGAAGAAGAAGAAGAAGGAGAAGAAGAAGAAGAAGAAGAAGAAGAAGAAGAAGAAGAAGAAGAAGAATATACATATATGTTTTTAACCTTTGATTATAGAACTTTAAATTCTATATTCTTTCCTTTTCTCCCTCATCACCCACCTGCACTGGAAGGACAAGCAATTAAATACAGGCCGTACATGTGTAGTTATGCAAAACATCTCCACAATGGACATATTGTGAGAGAACAATTTTATGTCCCTCCTTCCTATACCACCCCCTCTCCCCCACTTGTTCATTCCTTCCCTAACCAAATTCAATGAGAGTAAGGTCGACTCTTTCCCTTTTGCCCTCCTGTTCTTCCCCTCCATTGTAACAATTATCCCTTGCCTCCTCTATATGAGATGATTAAACCCATTCTGTCTCTCCCTGTCTCCTCTCATTCTAATCCTCTCCCAGCTCGGAATTTTACCTTTTAGAGTATCATCCCCTCCTATTCAATTGATCCTGTGCTCATATATACACATACTCAGATATGAGTTCGTACGCATATATCTATCTATCTATCTATCTATATATCTATATGTATATATACATACATATATATGTATATATACCCTCCTATATAGACATATGTGTATGTATACATATATATACATATATATATATACACACACACATATATATACATACACACACACACACACACACACATACACACACACACACACACACACACACACATATATATATATTCTCTTCACCTGTCCTGAGAAAAGTTTCATAAGTTACAGTTATTGTTTTTCCATGTTGGCATGTAAATAGTTCAACTTTGTTAAGTTCCTTATGATTTCTTTTCCATGTTTACTTTCGCAAGCTTCTTGTATTTCAGAGTCAAATTTTCTTTTCAGTTCTGGTTTTTTCAGCAAGAATGTTTGAAAGTCCTCCACCTCACTGAATGATCATGTTTTCCCCTGGAACATTATACTCAATTTTTCTGGGAAGGTGATTCTTGGTTTTAATCCTAGCTCCCTTGATCTCCAGGATATCATATTCCAGGCCCTTTGATCCCTTAATGTAGAAGCTGCTAGATCATGGGTTATCCTAATTGTGTTTCCACAGTATTCACATTGTTTCTTCTTGGCAGCTTATAATATTTTCTCCTTGATCTGGGAACTCCAGAACCTGGCTATAACATTCCTAGAAGTTTTCTTTTTGTGATCTTTTTCAAGAGGTGATGGGCAAATTCTTTCAAGTTCTATTTTGCCCTCTGGTTCTAAAACATCAGGGCAATTTTCCTTGAAAATTTCTGGAAGGATTATTTCTAAGTTCTTTTTTTGATCATGGCTTTCAGGTAGTCCAATAATTTTTTAATTGTCTCTCCTGGATCTATTTTCCAGGTCAGTGGTTTTTTCAAGGAGATATTTCCCATTGCCTTTTATTTTTTCCTTTATTTGGATTTGTTTAATACTATCTTGATTTCTCATAAAGTCATTTGCTTTTATTTGCTCCACTCTAATTCTGAAGGAATTATTCTCTTCAGCAAGCTTTTGAGATTCTTTTTCCATCTGTCAAAT
>CM053582.1:150718105-150766532 GCA_028627135.1 Pseudochirops cupreus | reverse complement strand
ACCAAAAAGTGACATAGGAGAGAATAGACTGGGGGAGGGGGGACACACTGGGATGGCTGTTTTGGGGCGGTGGGTGGGGGAAAGACGGGGAGAAAATATGTAACTCAAAGTCTTGTGGAAATGAATGATGCAAACTATCATAAAATTAAAAAAAAAAAACCTAGACAGTCTTCATCAGCTTAGTCATCATTACCTCCCCACATAGCATTTACTTTTAGCAACTCAAGAGAACGAAAAATTGGCATCCTTTTTTATTTCACCCTCCATTCCCCTATGGCCTCAAGTTGTCCAGATTTCTGAAATTTATTACTTTTTATATTTTATGTCACTGAATTTTAATTTCAGTAATGTTTGTTAAGGAAAAAAAAATCATGCCACAGGGAAGAGACTAGGCAGGGGAAATTGGTATGTACTGTCAGCAGTGCCCCTACCCACAGAACCAATTTTTAGAATCTGAATAAAGTAGGAATGTTATTAGTATAATTTACTATTGAGAAGGGATAGAATAATTTATCATTTGCACAGACTAGCTCTGAGTAACCCACAATAATGAATTTTGTAAAACCTCTTGGAGGAGTCTTGTTCCTTGCCAGTTTCAAAATTATTCTTCCCTTAATGCCCTTCTTTCCCACAGAGAATCTCTAAAAGCATACCTTGCATATCACAGCATTATCCTTAGAAAGACAGAATAATATCATTATTCTCTTTCCAGTATGGAAGAATGTAATTATATTTAATTGTAAGGAAGAGAATATGGTCTGGGTGATGAATATCACTTCATTCTTTTTTTGTAATTAAGATTGGAACCATTTAGACTTTTGGAAACATTTTCATGGATTCCACCATGTGACATTGTGTGTATATTCAACATAAATTCATATCTCCTGAGAGATATGTTCATGTCTGTCACCTTCATAATACCCAAGGAATAATTCTGAAAGGAAAGGCGAGAGAGGAAGACAGGAAGGAAAGGAATGCAGGAAGGCAAGGCAACGAAAAGAAAGGAAAAAAGACGGGAGAAAACGAGAGAGAGGAGAAAGGAATAAAGAGAAATTACAAAGAAAGATGGGGCAGAGGCAGGGAAATAAGTGTGGATTTAAAGATCAGGTCAAAAATAAACTGGTGGCATATACCCAGGACAAACTTGGGAGCCACTCAAATTCCTGTGAGAGAACTTTCCCATTGAGATTCAGATGGGCTTCTTTTTCAAATACAGTTTGGAATAAGTAGACTATGAACTCCTTCCACATAGATTGCACATATCTCATTTTCAGAGTTAAATTACTTAGAATTTTGAAACTACAATGAACATTAGTTGTCATCTAATTCAATGTTATCTTTTTACAGATCAGAAAATTTAGGTTCGGAGAGAGGTTGGGATTTGTTCAAAGCCATGCATGTACTTAATTTCTGTGACTCAATAGTACCCAGAATTCTTGACCACAAGAATATAAACTTTTTGAAGGAAGAGATCATTTCACATTTTGCTGCTATAGCATCTACCCTGAACATAATGCCTGCCACATAAAAGGAGATTCATAAATGTTTTTAATTGATTGGTAATTGAATATAAATAAAACACAATGCCTGACATTTATTCAAGGATAAGTAGGTACATGGAGTCTGTTTCCTACTACATCAGGGGTTCTTAACTATTTTTATGGTTCAAATTCCTTTGGCAGTTGGACACAATGTATGAACCTCCCCTCAGGAAAATACACAGATATACTGATATCTCTCTCTCTCTCTCTCTCTCTCTCTCTCTCTCTCTTACTTTCTTACTCTCTTTCTCTCTCTCTCTCTCTCTCTTACTCTCTCTCTTTATACACACACACACACACACACACACACATATATATAAACATATAATGCTTAAAATACATCGATTTATAAAGGTAAGTAAATACATTGAAATAATGCATATGCATATTATATAAATACATTTATGATTATAAGTATATATACACACATATCGCGTGTATTTGTATACATATATAAACATACAAAAAATCATGGATATCAAGTTAACATCCCTTAACTATTCACTGATCAATAATAAATGATAGGTTTACCTGTATTGGAATATTTGTGAAGTAATTTCAATATCACTATGTGCCTCTCTCGATGGATACATCTCCTTCCAACCTGCATCAGAGGCATGAAAATTCACAACTGGACAGTTTTTCTTGGATTCTTAAAGGAAAATTTCAGTTGGAATGCCAGTATCTCTGAGAAGAATCATACCAATCCGTATCATTTATAGCAAATTAAGATAAATGAGTTTATTCAATCCTTCCAAAAGTGACAGGTAGATGATAGCAACTCTCTATGGAATGAAGAAGGCACTATATACTTCTAATACAGTGATGTATGACCAGGGTAATTTATTTAATGACTTTAAGTTTTTGTTTCTTCGTTTCTAAAAATGAGGAGAGTAGTCAAGAACATCTCTGAAGACCCTTCCAACTCCGACATTCTATATTTTAAGGTTCCTTCTAGCTCTAACCTTCTATTTTCTAATGCAATTCTGCCATTTTATACCCAAAGGTCACTTTTTGTTCCACCATTGTATGGTTTATGGATATTTATATATCCAGTTCTTCCTCTTTGGCATTCAGTAGTCTAAAATCCACCCCATTTCAGTCATTCTATATTGTACAGACCCTTCCAAGTATAAAAGTCCCTTCCAAATCTGAAATTCTATGCTTTAGCAAAGAAATATATAGAATGGTGGGAACAGAACAAGAAATTAAACTAAGAAATGCATTCCTGGATTATTCACTCCTCTAGCACTCTGTCCTGACAGTTCATTGAATTCCTCAATTTCTCTTACTTTCATCTCCATTCCAGTTAAAATGCCTACCAGGGTATCTGAATCATAGTTTAAATGTTACTACCATTCAAAACCATAGTACTTTCAAGATCTTAAGTCTCAAATTTCTGTATCCTCCCATGACTACAATTGATTTTCTACCAATTCTACTCCTGTATTCTTTCTGAAATTAAGGTGTATATCTGACTATGTCAGTCCACTGCTCAAGAAGCTTCAGGGTCTTCCCTTTGCCTTTAGCCCCAAATAGAAAAGGCTTTGATTTCATTGAAAGTGAAACCTTACTCCAGCCTGTCTTTATTGGCTGACTGCATGTTACCCACCCTTCTGATGTGAATGCCCCAGGCAAAATGTCCTGTCTGTTATTCGTTGTATAAGACTTATCTTCTCCCGTTAGGCCTTTGAATGAGTGTCTTCCTTATTTCTGCTTCTTGGAATGCACATCTCCTATTAATATTCTGGTGTTCCATTTGTTAGTCCAATTCTAACCCAGTATGCTTTACTTATTTGTAAAATGTTAGATCCATCTCAATAGAATGTAAACTTCTTGAGGGCTTTCATTTTTTGCTTTGTATGTCCAGTGCGTTGGACATTGTCTGGTATTTAGTAGATGCTTAACAAATACTTATTGACTGATGGATTAACTGCAGTCTGATTTTTACTCCTACAATTTTTGGTTCCCCCACTTCTTTCATGTTCTCCTAGCCTATCAATCCTATTCTGTCCATAGTTTCTTCAATATCCTGTTTTGACCTTACAGTCAGCCTGATAAAATAATGCACTCATATTTACCCTTGAAACCTTGTCCTCTGTGATTTAAAGGCTATTTTTGTTCTACTACATATAAAATCTCAAAATCTCACAATTTAAATCAATAGTTGGAAGGAATCATATTGGCCATATAGTGCACTGGGAAAGGAATTCTCACTAGAGCATATATGACAAATGGTTATCTAGCATCAAAGAAAGGGGAACCAACCAACTCTTGAGGTAACCCATTCTGTTTTCACATAATTCTAATTTTTATGATTCACCTGAAGTAGTCCCATGCTATGGCATAACCATTCCTACTCTTGAGTTACTAAACATTAATAGATGAAGTTACCCATTTTTGTTTTCTAAGCTTCAGTTGCCTTGTCTTTAAATTGTAAATCATAATATGAACATTAAATTCCTCCCAGGTCTGTTGTGGGTTCCAATTAATAATGTGTATGAAAGCATGTTACATATTACAAAGCCCTATGTAAACATGGGCAGATTAGCAGCTCACCCTTTAAGAAGTCATCATTACATAACTGTCTGGACTGATAAAGGGAAATACCCTAATTCACCAAAATTCTCTTCAACTTAAAATCTTGACCTTTTACTGTAGTCCTCTCCCATACTATCAAGGGAATTTTATATTAGTTCCATTGTCACAGTTGCAAATTCAACATAGAAACATTAATGAGGAGACTGAATTTGGCTTAATATAATAACTCCTAAACAACTGGAGTTACTTCCGAATGAAATATACTGATTCATAAGGTAATGAGTCTCCTGCTATTGGAAGTGCTCAAACAATTACCTCAGATCATCTATAGAAGTTAGTCTTCATCATTTGTAAATACCTCCCAAATCCAGAAATATATGATTATTTTAAAATACCATTTATATTCCTTCACATGTCCTTCCATGTTGGCTAACCAACTTGATTCTTTGAAACATTCTTTCAGCTGTCTTATAAAATCTTGGTACCTAACATGACACAACTTGGTAACTATGTGAGAGAGATTGTTTAGTGTATTCTCTGCTCTGGTCATCAAGGACTTACCACGTATCTCAATCTCTGATACTAGTCTACCTCTGTGGATTACAAGGAAAAAAAAAACCAACTTACAGTAAATGAGTAGATGTTGAGAAATGCTGGTTCTGACAATCACAGAATCCCAGAGGAGACACATCAGGTTATTCCCACCCCACCCTCAACCTATACTTGTACAAGACTTTCTACTTCATCCTCCTGGGAATTGAATAGCTAGTCTCCATTTGAAGACTTCCAGTGATAGAGAATCACTTCAAAAAGCCATTCTGCCCATTGGGCCAGCTTCAATTAAGAGGGAATTTTTCTTCATAATAATTCTTAAATCTGTCACCATATTTTTAACCATTTTTTTAAAATTTTAGTTCAGGCTTCTGGGACCAAGCAGAATTTATCTAATCCCTCTTATATATGATGTCCTTTTCAATTTAACTCAATAATTGGCCCCTACTCTGGGACAGTCAGTGTGCTAATTGCTGGGGATGTAAATAAGAAAAAACAAAGATATTTTGTGCCTTCAAAGAGCTTTCAGTTTAATGAGGGAAGACAACGCACAAGAGGAAGATGAAAAGTGGGGAAGGAGGTGAGAAGTGGTATCTATTGTGGGGGCATGATAGAGTCAAAACCCTCTTAATTGAAGTTAAAGGTGGTTACGGATTCTAATTCTCTCTTTCATTATTCCTACTTTCATTTTTTTTTTAAATTTTATTTAGCAAGTAGTTACTCTTAGAGGAGTCAGGTCATGGAGCCAATGCACAGAATTTTTAAAAAATAATTAATTTGTAATTTCCCCTCCATAAGATTTTGAGTTTTAAATTTTCTCTGTCTCCCTCTCCCTCTCTCTTCCCTTTCCTCTCCCCAAGATGGTGTGTAATCTGATATAGGTTCTACTTACTTATACATTCATATTAAACATATTTTTCACATTAGTTGTGATATAAAGAAGAATTAGAAATAAGGGAGGACCCAAGAGAAAGAAGAAAGAAAAAAAAAATGACAACATATAAAGTTTTAATGTGATTTTGATGTGATCCTCTCTCCTACGCAAGGCAGATTCACATTTACTGGGCGTGCTCTACAGTGTTCCAATATGGTGGTGATGAGCTGGGTCTGCTTGGAGTTTGTTATGTTGCTATTTCTGCCAGAACCTTCTGTCTCTGCAACCCAGCTAGTTAAAGAAAGCTAGTGGAGCTGGTGTTGGTAGATGCTATTGCTTAGTCTTGCAGTAATGTCCAACTCTACTTGACCCCCAATGACTTTTGTTCCTGGATTTTCTTAGTGAAGATCCTCGAGTGTTTTGCCATTTCTTTCTCCAGGGTGTCGCCATTTTACCAATAAGGAATTGAGGCAAATAGAAGTTATATGACTTGCCCAGGATTACACAGCTAGCAGCTATCAAAGGCTAGATTAGGCTAGAATTCAGATTTCCTGACTCCAGGTCTGGTGCTCTATCCACTGTACTACCTACCTGCCCCCAAAATTCACTTATGCATGAACTAGAAAATGAACTTAAGCCTTCCATGTGGCTGGTGAGAATTCTACCACTGAATCACCCATTAACCTATCCAATATATGATAGTGGATAAAGCAAGGGTATTGGGGACCAGCGGAGAGATGCAGTAGACCAAGGAATAGCGTGGACTAGTAGAAAGCGCACTGAATTTGATGTTAGAAAAAACTAGGTTCAAATCTTGACTGGGTCAATGAACTACGGGCAAGAGCTTTTTCTTTTCTTTGTGCCTTTTTTATTCACATTCAAATGAAATGCTTGGGAGGAATAAGGGATCAAGCATTAAATGCTTAATATGCATCAGGCACTGTGCTGAATAATTTACATATATCTTATGTGATGCTCACAGTAAACTTAAAAGGTGCTATTATGAATCCCATTTTACAGTTAAGGAAACTGAGGTATACAAAGGTTAAGTCACTTGTCCAGGTTCACATTGCTAGCAAGTTTCTGAAACCAGAATTGAACACGTCTTCTTGACCTTGAGACCAGAATTCTATCCATTGTGCCAGTTAATACCGATGAACAATTTAACATGTATAGATGAAGAAGAAGATTTCAAATGTAATAGATAGCTACAGAGGCATAGAGGAAAGGTAATTAATATGAATGGAAAACAGCAAATAGGCCAGTTCAGTTGGAGTTTCAAATTGTGCCAAAAAGTTAAATCAGTGAAAAATCATTTTAGAAAGGTAGATTATCACCAAGTTGTGAAGGACTTTAAGTGCAAATAGAGAAGTTTATATTTTAATCTGGAGGCAATACAGAGTAATTAAAGCTTCTATCCCTCCCACACCTAGAATTACATGTAATAGAATCCTAGCAGGAAGGGATACTGGGGAGCTAGCTAGTAGTAGGCAGTATGCTTTAAATATGAAACTTGAAAGACAGCATCCCACCCATGTGGGATAGGACTGTCAGGTTACAAAATGGATGCTTTAGCCATAAATATTGACTTGTTCTCATTATTGTGGGACTAGGTCCTGGCCTTCTGTAAGTGCAAAGGACTATTAGTGATTGGGAAAATAGCCCCTGGTCTTTAGCACCAAAGCATGGGTCCCCATGACCTAATCATAAGAGAAATAAATAGGTGGCCTTTGGCAGCCTGGGTATCTTGTTTTTATGTAAGGATTCTCTTTTCAGAGTCAATGAGTGAGAACAGACAACCAAGGAACACATTTGTGTTCTATATGGAATAAAAATTAGAGTGGAAGATTCTCTGTATATGACTAGAACCTTGGCAGTGACTAGCACAAGGTCCTCAGGCCCAGGTGTCATCTAATAAGATTATCCAGCGATAAAATGGTACCTTTGTGTTTGCATGCCATGTTCTCGCAAGGTGATCCTGCTCACTACCGTTCTTCCATTTTCCTTCAAAGCAGTATAGTAAAGTCCCTATGTCCCTGGCACTACAAGTATGTCATTTTTTGGCATTTCTCTCTCACCCTTCCTCTTTGAAAATTTAGCTAATCAATATCTAAGGAAAGTAGAAGGTTTCATATTGAGTCCTTAATATGATTTTTGACTTGTATCAAAATAATGCCTTTTTATTTTTTTAGTGATAAAAATATTGGTTGATTAACTTTGTCTTCATTATGATTGCAGTCTTTTCATATAAAGAAATACATAAGTCCATCATAGAGACCTTAGAGGTCAACTCCACTGTATTTCAGATGAAGAAAGCAAGACCTAGCATTTTGTCCAAAGTTAAATAGTCCCCGTCATGTCAGACTTCAGGCAATGACTACAGAACAAATGCTAGCTTCACTGTAATTAGCCTGTTATAGATATTTATAGAGATGATGAAAGAGAAAGAGACAGAGATAGGACAGGGATAAGGATAGAGATACATTTATCAATATAGGCATATATAGATATAGATTTGGATAGCAATGTATATGTGTGTATGTGTGTATACATATATACACACACATACATACATACATGTATACACACACAGACTGATCAATGATTGTTATAGATTTCTATAGAGGTACCTCAAGATAGAGATTTGGATAGAGATATGTCTATCTATCTATTATACATATATACATATATTTACCTAATTCAAACAGACAAAGATAGAAAGATGGATAGATAGATAATTTCAAAGAAACACATACTCAGCAAAGGAAAGATTCTAGTCATACTCTTTAAGGTGTAGGCAAAGATTTAGGCATGATGCATCTCTGTTCAATTTTTTTTTTTGGTGATTCCTCATTAATAACATGCAAAAATAAAATTACTTTGCGTGCCATATAAGCCCTTTCACAATCTGGTACAAAGTCCTGCCATCTATTCCCTTCATCTGTTGATCACTCCCTTCCTTATACTATGTATTTCAGATAAATTGCATAATGTTCTACCCCCACATCCCCACTCCCCAAAATGTCCAGCAATTTTCTGCTTTGATAATTTTGTTCATGTGTTCTCTGTGGATATAATATGACTCTTCTCCCTATTTATCTTTCCATAAATACCATCTTGAATTTAATTTCTTCCAAAGAACCTTTTCTGATGTCTCCATTTGTACCTCAGACTTCATGTGGCACTTTATTTTTTCATGGCTACAATTGGGGAATCTTAGTTATCTGTGTCTGTCTTTTGCCTTTAAAAAAATTGCAAGTTCCTTGAGGTACACAGTTGTATCATATCTAAATCTTGTATCACACCTTTCCCTAATGCCCAGCACAGGGATTATCCAACAAATATTCCTTAATTCATGTTTATTAAATTTTCAAATTTGTTGAATACCATGCAATCCTGAGAAAGTACATTCAAACAGATGATCATATCCAATAAAAATATGGCTCACATTAATTCATTCTCAAAGCACAACATTGGTTTATAGAATGTTGACCAGAATCCTTGAATACCTTTGATTAGAATTGGGTCAAATTTCAATTTTAGATTATTATGTTCAATTTTGAGTACCATGTTTTAGGAAGGACATTGGCAATCTGGTATGTATCTAATGGAGGCCCATGAGGATGGTATGAGAAGTGGATGTCATGCTATATAAGAATCAATCAAAGAAACTGTAATTGAAGTAACTACACATTACCAGGAGTAAACATATGTTGGTCATATGTAGATTTCAGATCAATGAGTGGAAGTACTTATTAGCAATTAGAATTAGGCTAAAATGGAATGCTGCTATGGGAAATACTAAATTCTCTTTTTTTTTTCCTAGAGGTCTTCAAGTAGAAATTAGATGGCTACTTGTCAGGAATACTATAGGGGAGATTACAATTCAAGTGTAGGTTGGAATACATGACATCTGAGGCCTCTTTACAACTCTGAGATTCTATGATTCTATCAATACTTTTCAACAATAGTTGTTCAGATATCATGATCTCAAGTAAGTCAGAGCACTGTTATCCTGAGAGGCCTATAAAGAAAACAGCTGAAGATTCCACCTTTGTTTTCTCAAAGTCTGGGTAAAACCTACAATATTTGTTCCTCAGAGTATGGCAACTTGCCATCAAAAACAGAATTTTCCAGGCCTCAATCTTCCAAAGTAAATGAAATGAAAAATAGCTTATGATTCACCCAGGTTTGGGGCATGTATGTGTGTATTTGTTTCTGTAGGTACTTTTTTTTTTCTCTGTGATTTATGCAGAAAATCTGCAAAATATTCTGATTCATCAAAAGTCTAATTTACATATGTTTAAGGGACATTGTAGAGAGTGATTAACAGAGCACATCACAATTCACTGAGTGAATGTTGACTGAGGATTTATAAAAGCCTTAAATGGAAAAAAAAACATGGGGTTGATAAGCATCTCTCTCTAGGAGGAAAAAAAAAAACAAAACAGGGAGTGACTTATTTTACAGTTCCTCACAATCTCAAACTGAAAGTACCACCAATCCCAGGCTTCAATAGGCATAGAAATTGAAATGCATTCGACATGATGGTGAAGTTTTGTTTCTGTTTTGGTGACATTTTCATTCTCCAATTTCCATTTTGGGATCAGCCAAAGAAAGGATAGGAGATTTTGGGAAAATCATATTCTTTTTTTGATTCCTTGCAGGAGCTCCATCAGGATTTTTCACAGGTACAATGGATTCAAACAAACAAAAAAACAAAAAAATATATATTTAGATATTTGGCTCTTAGACATTTTATCTTCTCAGGAACATCAAAGTTTGATCTAAATTGTAATAAGTAAAAAGTGAAGTGTAATTATTCCCTCATCACTTTTCCTAAAAGTACTTTATATGGAAAGTAGACAATTAAAATGTATATCTATACCTATTTATATGTACACACATATATTTACATACATGTTTACAAATATGTGTGTGTGCACAGATATATATACGTGCATATGTATATATACATGCATACATATATATATATATGCATATATATACATGAATGTGAAAAGTACTAGGAATATTTCTAGTTAGATAGCATAGAATAGAAAAAAGAGCATAAGACCTAGTGTCATAAGAGATCTAGCTTCAATTATCTGTCTTTGACACTTACTAGATGTGTGACCTCACAAAAATCACTTAACCATAAAGAGCTAAAAAACAAATAATAACATCAACCTTACCAGACTAAAATGAGGAACAAAAGTAAAGTGCTTTGTGATATCTTAAATGTCCATGTCAATTTTTCTTTGGTGTATGAGTGTGTGTGGGAGGTGGGGGGAGTATTTGTTTCTTACTAGATCTGTCTAAAAATGGGATGGATCTCCTTGGAAGGTCATGAGATTCTCATCACTTGGCTTCCTTAAGTGGATGTTTTATATTATAAAGGGAATTCTTTTTCAGATAGAGTCTAGACTAGATGCTCAATTTAGTACCTCCCAGTTTGGAGGTTCTGTGATTTGCTGATCTCACTAAAAGTCCAAATATCTAAATATACACATACACATATGCACATGCACACACACACACACACACACACACACGCATGCACATGCACACACAGATTTTATTGAACTATCCTCAAGATTTCATTGGCCTGGAAGTCTAAGGGTTGGTCCATTGATATGACTTCCTGGTAACCCACAAGCATGAAAAATATCAACCCATGCTGAGTTTATGATCTTCAGACTTGGTGACTGTCCCATGTACTCCATAGGTGTCACTCTAAATTCGCCGCCTAACCAAACGAATTTCTATATAGACATTCAAATTAAATATTACATCCTTGTTGATATTCTTTCTATGATACAGCTAAGTCAACCACATTGGAAGGCCTGTTAAAAGGGGGAAAAAACCCAACTTAGTGTAGTTTTAGTTCATAATTGAGTCATAATTAGTCATAATTGAGTACCAGATTCTGTCACTCTCATACAATGGAGGTAATGATATCTCATTGGTGACCTAAAAGGATTATTATCAGAATCAGGTAAATTGAATGATCTGAAACCACTTTAAAACTATTTCATATTTATATTATATTTTTCAGTTTACAAAAGTTTTACTCTCTGCAATCCTGTGTATTAGATAGTATAAACAGTATTACCTTCTTCCAACAGATAATACAACTGGGGTGGATAGAGGTCAAATGACTTGATTTTAGCTGGATCATCTTTGTTTTTTGAAGAGATTTAGTCCTTGCATAGAGCTTAAGTCTCTATCACTGTAAATTCCACCATATAAGAGAGAAACATCTGGGTGGTGCTGTGGATAGAGCATTGTATCTGAAAGAGCTGAATTTAAATTTCATCTCTGACATTTGCCAGCTGTGTGACCCTTGGTAAATCACTTAATCACTGTCTGCCTCAGTTCCCTTAGCTGTAAAATGAGAATTAATATTAGTACCTACCTCCCATGTTTCTTGTAAGGATCAAATGAGATAAGGTTTGCAAAGTACTAGCAAAGTGTTTCTGGAAGATAGTAGTGCTCAGTGAATGTCTGCTTCCTTCCTTTCCCTCTTTCTGTCATTCCTCTATCCCCAAGGACTGAAGGACATGTCTAATCTCCCTTCAATATGATAATCTTTTGAATAGTTGAAGACAGCTAGTCTTCTCCTTTCTAAATAACCAGTTGTAGTTGTTGATGTTCAATCAAGTCTTCTCCTTTCTAATTAACCAGTTGTAGTTGTTGATGTTCAATCATTTCAGTTAAATACTCTTCTTTGTGAACCCATTTGGGTTTTCTTGGTAAAAATACTAGGATGATTTGCCATTTCCTTCTCCAGCTCATTTTACAGATGAGGAAACTGAGGCAAATAGGTTTAAGTGATTTGCCCAGTTTTAGATGGCTAGTAAATGTCTGAGGTCAGATTTGAACTCAGGAAAATGAGTCTTCCTGACTTCCGACCTAGAACCCCATCCACTGTAACACCTAGTTGCCCCAGTTAAATAAACCAAATAACATGGCATGAGCTCTACTTCCATCCTTGTCCTGCTTATTCTTGGAATGTTTTACAGGTTATCAGTATCTTCACAATGAATCTTCCCTTATTCTCTGCCCCCTTCCTCAGTTATTAGTACTCAATTTTCCTTACATAATACTTCTCTGTAAACATATTGGATTGCTTTACTAATATGGGAAAATGCAAACTCCTTGAGTGCAGGAACTCTTTCCCTTCTTTGTTTTGGCCCTGTCTTGCATGTGGCAGACACTTTATGCATGTTGATTGAATTAAACTGAGCCTAGTCTCCTGGGTCCTTTCTTTGAGGTCCTTTGCAAATACAAGAAGTACCAGGAATATTTCTAGTTAGAGAAATATCATAATATAGTAGAAAGAACATAGGGCCTAGTATGAGGTCTAAGGTTCTTCAATACTTTAGTCTTTAAAAGTCTTTAATACTTACTAGATATGTCACCTCACACAAATCACTTAACCATCTGGAGCTAAAGAGTTAAAAAAAAAAAAAAACAAATAATAGCATCAACCTCGTTAGACTAAAATGAGGATCCAAAGTAAAGTGCTTTGTGATATCCTAAGCATCCATGTAGATTCTTCTTTGGTGTATGTGGGGGAGAGGGGAGAGGATTGTTGGGGTATGTTTTTCTTACTACAAGATCTGTCCAAAAATGGGATGGATCCCCTTGGAAGGTCATGAGATTCTCGTCACATGGGTTCCTTAAGTGGAAGTTGTGTATTAAAAAGGGGATACTTTTTCAAACAGAGCCTAGACTAGATGCTCAATTTACTCTCTCCCAATTTTGAGATTCTATGGTTTTCTGACCTTATTAAAATTCAGAAAAATCACTGTTTCATAATCATTTTCTTTACCACCACAACCCCCAACCAGGTTATTTGAAGATAGTCCTAGAGAATATAAAAGAGCCATGTATTTCAATTCAATTTAATAAATACTTATTGAAAGCCTACCATGTGTCAGACACTGTTAAGGCTTCAGATGCTGTGCTGATTCAACTCAGTATATATTTTAAGTTCTCACTGAGTGCAGGGGACTGTGCTAATACTAGAGAAGATACAAAAGCTAGACATAGCATGGTTCATGGGGTAGATTAACACTTTTCTTTAATATTGGTTTTTTTTGTTTGTTTGTTTTTTTACAATATTGTAAGTATGGTGGAAGAAGCTCACAATGGCTATTGAGAGCCATCTCTTCAGTTTTTCATTGGGTGCGTTTGTACCTTGGAAACTGGCAAATGATACAAATCAGGGCTTGATTTATTATGAGGTTTTTTTTTTGTCTAGATATAAGAGAATGATGAAGAAAATGTTAATAATGCCGATTAAACTGTATCATATATATGGTTTATTTTCTTTAATTCCAGAGTGGATTGTTAAACATTTATCTTTGCAACCCTGACTCATGATAAAGGCACAAGAGAAGCTTCAGCAAAATCAGAGCAGTTGATATCTATAAAATTATTTATGATAAGCAAAGTATCCCATATGCATTATTTCAATGGATCCTTACAAATAATCCCGTTGGAACAATTATAATATTATTAATCTTCATTTTACAGCTAGATAAATTTAAGCTTCTGAGTTCCACATAAGTGAGTGGTCCGTGATTATACAGCAAGTAAGTACCTTAAGACAGAATTTAAACAAAGGTATTCCTAACTGCAAGTCCACTGATTGTTTTTCCATTGTCTCATCTTCCATCCATGGGAAGTGTCACAACGGAAAGTATAATGACTAGATGCTACAACTGGGACACAGCATGAAGGATAGGATATTTGAGTTAGCCTTTAAAGAATGGGCAGAATTCCATAATCCGCAAAGAACAAAACATTGTTGCCAAAGAAGCCAGTGAATACATAGTCCAATTTTGCAAAAAGTTAGTAGTTTGAGATAAGGCTGGAGAGATAAGGAAATGGCAGGTTTGGGGGTGAGGGAAGAGGAATCTTTAAATACCAAGAACAAGAGTTTTAACCATATCTTTTTTTTCAGGTAAGAAGGAGTCACTGAAGATTTCTGAGGAGAGGAGGGACCTGACTGAATCAAAATATAAGGATGGTTAATCTGATTGTAGAGTGAAGAATGGAATAAAGTAGGAGATAATGGAGGTGGCCAGGGGACTATTTCAGTTTTCTAGAAGAGTAATAAAGAATTCAATTTGGGTTGTGGCAGTGGAAAGAGAACAGAGGCATATGAATGTGATATCACAGAGAAGACCCAGCAGTTGATTGACTGAGAAAGGAAAAATAAAAAGGAGGGAAAAGGCTTGATAATTAATTCTAAACATTAGGAAATTGAGTGAATAGTGATACCTAAGAGAGAAATAGTGAAATCATAAGGGGAAAGGAGAAACTTTTTCAGGAAAAGAGAAAAAAAGCCCAGTTAATTTCAGTCACTTGGAGGTTTAGAAGCTTTTTCAGATGTGTTTGACTGTCTAGGAATGCTGAAAAGCAATAGTTCATTATGACGGTTGCATTTTTACCCACACAAAGAAAGATGCAAGACCCTAAATGGGACTGTAAGGAGTGGAGAGGGGCAGTAACTGAATTAAAGGTAACCAGTGTCAGGTAAAATCAAGGATAACACCCAGAATAGGTATGGAGGAAAAGGGGGAAATCAGGATACATTTCAAGTCAATCCAATTTGACAAATATTTATTAATCATCTATTGTATGAATGCTGTAGCACGGCAACTGGCAACCCGAAATAAATTAAAAATCTCTGCCTCCCAGAACGTCACTTGAACTAGGAAAGTACAATGTATGTATTATGCACATAGGTTACGTATATATGCAAAGTGATAGGAAATACACAGTAATTTCAAGAGCAAAAAAATGCTAATAGCTGTTTAGGGAAAATCAGGAAAGACTTCATTTAGGAGAAGACTCCTAAACGATCATTTGAGTGAAGCTTGAAACTCTAGGGGGCATGAGTGGGAAGGGCGTGCATTCTAGACAAGGGGAGAACTCCATCATATTGGGATCTCCTTGAGGGTAGAGACTGTCTTTTCCACCTCCCTTTTTATCTTCAGTGCTTAGCACAGTTTCTAGTACCTAACAGGGGCTTAATAAATGTGTGTTAACTGACTGACTGATAAATGTGGAATCTGGAAAGCAGTGTACAAAGAATGTCAGAATGAAACAACATTCCAATGACAGGAAGGTCACTTGAACATCAGGTTTAGTAATCTTCAGGCATATAGAGGAGAAAAGGGATCTGAAAGAGGCTACCTTCTGGTCATGGCATATCCAGATTATGCCAACTCTCTTTACTCCCTCTACTTTAATGGATGAGAGACTTGGTTCTTTCATCTTTTACATCCACAACATATTAACATAGTATAAACACTGGTTCACTGCTAAGGCAGGAGACTCCTGATGGATGGGCTCTATAGCTAGGGGTAGGACCTCATTCCGGTGCATCTAATTAGTTGTTCATCTCTCAATTGGGACTGCTTTGAAAAGGCCCATGCTGTAGAAGAGTGGTTCTCAACCTGTGGGTCACAACCCCTTTAGGGGTCGAACAACCCTTTCACAGGGGTCACAGGGGTCACCTAAGACTATTGGAAAACACATTATTTCCAATGCTCTTAGGAACAGAGACATCACCCCTCTATTTTTTTCCAGGCGGGTCCACTCGCATGCAGATATGCCCATATACAAGTATTAAAGGGTGGCTGCATTAGGAAGGTTGAGAAGCACTGCTCTAGAAGCATTTGCAATATGAATTGCCTTCTGGATGATTTTAGAGAAAGGCAATACTTAAGTGCCAAGCAGGAGTAGGATGTAGGCTCTTGATATAGAAAGACAAGGTCTTTACCTTTGCCTAAATCAGCAGAAACTTGTTTTTGTTTAGTTTTGTTTTGTTTTGTTTTTGTTTTTCAGACTTCTACTACTCTTGCTCAATTGTGTATATACTCATTTACCTCTCAGGACTGTCAAAAAGACTAGAAGTTTAATGTAATCAAAAAAAAAATATATATATATACATATATATATATATATATATCTATATATAAATCAAAGAGACCTTAATGATCATTCAGGACAACATTTTAATTTGACAGATAAGAAAACCAAACCTTGGAGAAGTTCAGTGACTTGTTCAAAGTTGTACAGCCAGTGAGTGACCCAGGTTTTCTGCCTCTCAGCCCAGCAGTCTCCATTCTGCATCAGTTTGCCCAAGTCCTATCTTGCCCTTTTAGGCCTCAGTAACCAAGTGGCACATTTCTTGAAATCTTTAGATGAAATCAGCTCATGCATTATTCACACTTGCAGCAAGAGATCAGTAACTTGGCTGCAAGAAAACAATATCTCACAGCACTGAAATATACCCCCCCCCCCGCCATATTTCAGTGTAGTGAATTATTGGTTTGCACAGGCTGATCGCTTAGACAAATTAACATGAAACCCAAGGAGAAAAAACTGTTACTGTGTATAGTTAAAGAACTGCCCCTGGAAATGCAGCTGTATATTTGCTGGATCCCAAGGACGTGTTTTCACAAGTAGTTAACAGAGGGTAGTTTTTTAAATTTATTTTTAATTTGTAAGTGTTGATCAAGTTTGGCATTAAATGAGTTTTCTCATAGAAAGTAAGAATCCCAACAATAACCATACATTCTCTTACAGCTGGCAGGTACCTTAGAGCACTGAGGTCAGAATCAAATGAAAACAGCACTCTCATTGGTACATATGGATGCCTGTGGGCTTCATATTGACTTAGTCATAAAATGTAATGTTATCTATGTTTTATTATATTCTTACATTGTTAAATATTTCTCAATTGCATTTTAATCTGATTAAGACTCCACTTGGGAGTGTTGCAGGTCATAATTTTGAAACCTCTGCCTTAGAGTATAGAATGTCAGAGTTAAAAGAGACCTTCAGATACATTAAAACTAAACAGTCCTTAAAACACAAGAAGTTAGAACCTGTATAGACGTCAGAACATAGACCAAAAGAATTGAGATAGACCTTAGAATAAAGAACAACAAAGATTAAAGCCAAAGTGACCTTAGAACACACAATGAGAACACTGAAAGACTCTTTAATTAACATTTAATATTTAAACTTTAAATAGTGTTTAATATATCCTGCTCATCTGGAAATAAAGAAACTGAGGTTCAGAGAAATTGAGTGGTTTGAATATCTAGCATTAGCAAATGTCAAGGCCAGGAAGAGAACACAGGCCTCTTGACTGTTTCTTTTTTCACTCTATTAGCCTGCATTTTAAATTGAAATAGGGTCAAGTCATTGGTTAAAGCACCATGACATAAAAGAAAGGACACTAGATTTTGAATCAGGGGCCTTAAAATCTCAGCTATTACTTTCTGTATGACCTTGAGCAACAGACAGTTTCTCAAGGCCTCAGTTTCCTCATCTCTGAAATGAATAGATTGAACTGGAGACTGTTCTAGTCATGTCTAACTCTAAAGGTATGTCACAATACCTCCTTCCATTCTTCTTGAAACAGAAATTCACTGGTTAATGGATATCATGCACGTTTCATTCAGTCACAGATCCAGTGGTGTTCTATGTTTTCCTAATGCTAGCACACTGCCTATGCTTCCTTATTGTGCTCTATTTCTACCAAGTATGATCGTAATTGTAGTGTTTTGGCAGGAAGGGAGAGACATCTTCCCTGCCAAGCAATGGGCCAGGCATAATAACGTTAATGATAGTTTTCTTTTGGGATTTCTTAATAACATAAGAGGTGATAGAGAGAGCTGCATGGGGAAGAACCAGAGAATGAAAGGACATTCAGCTTTATTTCTTAATATAATTGGTAAGACAACATAGAGATTCTATCATCAACAATCTGAATGCCTGTTCATATTGAGGCTCTTTACACTTACCTACTTGTTCAAGAATGAAATGTAGCTAACTCTATAATCAAGATATTCAAGATGTAGTCATATTGGAGAAATTTATTCCTCTAGTGTTTTCAATAGACTTTTTTTTTATCATTTATACCATAAAGAGAGTCAAACTTACCATTTCTGATGTATTTGTAAATACTATGACATGCATAGATGGTCAATATTAATGATTACAAATCAATACATTTACATATATATATATATATACACATATACACATATACAAACATACATATATATATATACATATATACAAATATATATATATATATATACATATACATATATGCACACCTGCTCCACATATCGCTACTCATCATCCTTCATGGCCAGGGACAGAAGAAAGAAGTAAGGCTCCATATTTGTTTAGATAAGATTACATGCCTGAAACAAGGCTTGAAAAGTTAAAATACTTCAAGCTGAAACTAAACCTAATCTTCACAAAATACAGAACATACTATTTTCTATAAAATACTTATCTCAAGACAAGTCATATTGAAATTCTTCCCTTTGTGATAATAAATTAATAAGATACTGTCCTTCATAGATCACACCTACTCTGTTGAAGATAACAAGCTCAAACTACTGTACTCATCATCTCCACTGGGTGTCTCACTTTCAACAATAATTCATGAGTGGAGTGGCCATTGTCTTCACAGCCTCTATACAAGTGTATGGGATGTCCACTTTGGGAAATGAGTGGTAGTTGAGAGACAATGATCCTCTTGGAAACAAACCAGACTACCTCAACCGAGCTTTGGTTAAGTATCCCCTAATTTTGTCCATTGGAATGACTTTAGGGAGCAAAGTTTATCACATGAAATGGAAATATAGCAGAGATACCAAGAAAGACAGATGGAAACTTAGCATAACAACAGGTCTGCTTCCAATCCAAACTCTCTTACTAACCCAGGCTTATGTTGGCTTTAATTAAGTGTATTCCACAACAGCATCGGTTTGGGATATGGTGGGATAGGGAGGAGGGCACTGTCTGGGTCAAACTTGGAGTTTAAAGTGGAAATTCCTTAGTCATAAAAGAAAGAGTCAATGGAGACAGGAAAATCTCCATTGAGAGAATATTCAAAGCTCTGCATTTTTATTACATCTTTTAGCAATTGGTTCTTCAGTCAAACTGCATTACAGCAGAGAGAATGGAACAGGGCAATAGCCACAGACGCTTGAAACTTAATCCAATGTATTGCTATAAAAAGCCTTGCCATCTGGATCCTAATTCTCTTCAATATTGTAACAGTAGAGTTCTCTTCTTTTTTTTCTAATCTACATCTATCACTCACTGTGGTCCTAAAGGGGCTATATGTGGTCTCATCCTTAGAGCCAGCTTTTAAGACAAGACAGTTTTTGGAAGTCTGTTGTGGTGAACAAGTAGATAATTCTCTCAGAAGCCTGCACCTGCTTGCTTTTTATGATGCTCGCTGATTTTCTAGTACATATGTTTGGACATTGACTTCAACTGTATTGTTTGCACATACACACATTTCTGGGTCATGTGAGAAAAGGGTGGGGGAAAGAAATACATTCTGTCCCATGTGGATCTTCATGCTGGAGGGGGTGGCGCATAAATCTATGGAAGAATTAGATAGACATTGAAATGTCAGAAACCTGAATATAATAGAAAATGGGAAGTGTAACCATCAACCTTATTCTCATTGATCAACTAGCATGGAAAGGTTAGTGTTGTGACCTGTAAGGCCAGTATTTAATTTAATCCATATTAATCACGACTTGCCTTCTTTTAGAGAATGCCGATTCAACAAAGTCTCCCAAAAAGGACTGTCTGGATAGAAATTAAAAGAAAAAAAAAGATATTCATGTAATTCTTACCCAGCTCAGGGATCAGAGATGACATAATCACCGACTTTTAGCAAAATGAGATGAATTCTATCTCAGTCAAGGCAGTTCTAGTAGCAACCCCTGATCTAAAAACAGGCTGGGACCATTTTAGCTGCTTGGAAAATTTGTCTTGGCAGAAAAAGAAGGGCAAGCTGTTTGAGAGACCAAATTTACTAATCTCTTACCTTTTTAGATGATAAGGTTAAGGTCATATCCCAGGGCTCATCTATGTCCCACCACTGAGCCTGAGAAAGAATGTGAATGGAATGGGTTGGGAGTCATTAAAGGGAAACTTCTCCTTATGCCTCTCTTCCCAAATAGAATTAATATATACTTTATCCAGACGTTATAAAATTAAGCATAACATAGCTGTGTCTTTGTCATTTCTTACAATAGATATTCTGGTCACAACACATTGAGCAGTATTGATCTGAACCCCAGTGATTTAACAGGTAACTCTTATAGGCTGCCCTAGGAAAGTTTGAGCACTTTTCAAAACATAACGTTCAATCTTGGAAACGCACACATGACACAGACACAGAGAGACACACACACCTCAAGTTGTACTTTGAAGAATTGAGGGTAAAGATGATGGCAAGGATAGATTCTGTCCTACTCACACAAACTTCTCTCATGAATAATCAATTTGGAGTCACAGCATAGAGTCAGTATAGACTTAATGCCCAAGGATATGGCGGGAAATTCCGACAGAGCAACATAAATGCTTCTGCTATAATAAGCAGTAAAGGCAGCTAAAAATGGTAAACTCTTCCTCCTCACTGGACTTCCCAAAGACATCACAAATTGACAACTCAGTCAAGGCTCCTTGCTGAAGGAGTTCTTGCAGCTGGGAAAGGAGTTAGCTCTCTAGTCAAATGACCCTAGTGCTCTTCTGTGACCAACCTCCAGACCAAGGGGGCTTCCTTGGTTTGAGAAGAAGCCTGAGTGGCTCGAAGCTCCCATTACTCAACTCCCATGCCAAATTCAACTTCTGTTTCTCCATTTTCAAGCAAAAGATTGTAGGCCTGGCTCCCAGACATTTCCCAAGATGATTAAAGAAAAAAAACTGACAGCAAAATGCTTCCAAAGTACAGTCTTTATACCAAGCTCTGCCCTTCATCTTTCTTTCTAATCTTATCATTAGCCAGTGGTCAAAAACTTCAATACATCTCAAGGCTGAAATCTCTTTTCTTTAGACCAAAAGTGACATGGAGTTTTGTGCTCAACTTTGGATTTATGATTTATCTTCTAGTTGATGTTACACTTTTAATTTATGTTATTCACTTCATCCCAGTCTTTCCCTCTCATTACATTTGTTTTTTGTGTTTTTTTTAACCCTTTTGAAAAAAAGTTATTTTTAATAGTACACAAAATGATGCACACCAGTCTTGTCAACTCAGAGAGCAGAAAAACTTTACCTTAGGTATATTCCTAAGGGAATTAATATTTTATTTATGAGTGTGAGTAACTATATACTGAAGGATTGTCTGAAAGTGTAGTAGGAGTATTACACACTGAGAGTCCCCATTGCCTAGTGAAGGAAAAAGGATTTGACAAGCAATGATGCAATTGAGAATGTCCCGGAGGCTTACCTGTTAGCAAAGTAACCAGAAAGCAAATATCTCCCCTTTGACTGGGTTCTAACTGAGGAAACTTGACTCGGAACTAATTCCTTAAAAACCAAACAAGACCTCAAGCATGCACATTCTTCTCTGAAAGCTGAAGAGACTTTGAGCACTTGCTCTTTCTTACAAATATAGACATCTGCATGAATATTAAACTTCTGTGATTCAGCAACTTTTCCTCAAGTAGGTTTCCAAGTGTTAAATGCCACAAGATAGCTTCGATCCATGGCTCACACATTTCTGCTGTTATTTTTAAAGACTTGCATGGTACCCACTGAATAAGGGAAGCCTATTTAAGAACCCCAGGACCCACATGCAGAATTATTTGATAATTGTCAAGTATTTCCAAGGTTAGAGTAGTCCAGTTTTATTAAATGGGATGGTCCCAGCAAAATAATGAATGGGGGCCTTTGGTCAAGGCATCTTCTTTGTAGAATACTGATAAGTGCTGGCTGGGGTAGCTGGACTGAGTTATCACCAACATAGAAACTTTAATCAGTCCTAGGATTTGCCCACAAATGAAATGATTCCTTCCTCTGCTTACTTTAGTGGAGGGAAAAAAAAAAAAGACTTTGCTGTCTGTTCCTGTATGATGCCACGATTGCAAAGCATCCCTAGTCACTGAGTGAAGGGAATTGCATAGAGGCTGCCTGCCAGTGAAATTGTTAGGTCCTCTCAACATGCTTTCAGCAGCTGAGTGATTATAAGGATGACTGGCACTTACCTTGATCAACCGGCTCTCTCCTCCCTCAGACAATCTTCTTTCTTGAGGCAAGAACACTGTTGCTGGTGCTAGAAAAGTGACCGGAAATAGGCTGCAGAATGAGTGACTTCAAGCCATCAGATGTGACAGAAGCATCTCCTGGGTTCCTCTGAAACTTGCCTCCAGTGCTGTTCCTGGGTCCCCCAGCCAGGCTCTGGCAGTGGCCGGCCAGTGGCTCCGCTGAACTAGAAGTAAGAAGGCTCTGGTTGACTGACTGCTGTTACCGACGCTCCACTTTGAGGGAGAGCGCAGAAGTGTGTGTGTGTGTGTGTGCGTGTGTGTGTGTGTGTGTCTGCACTAACTGCATGCACTCATCAGGCTGCTCGGAGCAGGGAGAACGATGTGCTGTGCATACTGAACAAGCAAGCGTATGTGCAGAGAGAGAGAGAGAGAGAGAGAGAGAGAGAAAGGAGTGTTCCTGGAGCAGACCCTATCCTACCCAGTGAGTAATTACCCCCTCCTGACCTTGCCAGCATGGATCCTGGTGGACAGCTGATCAATAGATCTATTGATCAATAAATACAGCGTGCCAGATAGTATTTAAGCATCAGCAAGTGATTCCCACCTAAGAGGAAGAAACTTACAAAAAAACAAAACCCTAAAAAACAGAGGCTAGAGCTAAAAATTTGACAGCTGAAAATGATTCTTTCCTTTAAACATTTTACCATTGAAAAAGTACAAGAAATGGACACTTGGACTTAAGACAGGCAAGAAACTTTTTGAGGTTGCTCAATTAGCAGGGAAAACACAAACAAATAAACCCTCACACTTATGTAGTCATTTCTGATTATAACTTGTTTTACATTCATTATCTCATTTAATGACAGTCAAGATAGAATAGAGGACAGGGGTCCAGGTAGTATCAGGAAAGATTGTGTTCAATTTATGTTAGAAACTCTAGATGTGGGACAGGACATTTAACCTCTCAGTGTTTCATGTAGCTGAAAGATTATAAAACTATGATTTACAAATGAATTACTCAGCAGCACCAGCGAAGGGTATTTCCACCCCAAGACTCCTCAACATGGGGAATGAAGACAAAGCAAAAACAAAACTGCATCTGAGTTTAATTTTAACCCTGTGAAGAAGGTAATATAAATGGGAGACAGTATAGGCAGTGTAACAACTCCAGAAAGTAACTTCATTACGTTCTTGAGGTATCAGTGTATCATCTATTTTTATGTTTCCCTTCATCACCCCTACCTGTGCCTTGTTGTCTGATACGCACATGGACAATCCTGCATATTTTCATTGTTGAATTTCTTTCCCTGAATCTCCATGGTACAGATGAAATTTAAGTACGGAAAGGAAGTAAATTACCCAAGTGCACTTGTCTAGTTAGTTGCAGAGATCAGATTCAAACCCAAATCTTCCGATTAAAGTTAAACACTCTATTCACTATATCAGATTGCTATTCTAATGCTCTTTTTGATTTTAAAGAATTAGCCAGAAAATAATCTATTCCTTCTATGAATACTTCCCTAACCTTTACCGGCTAAAAAAATGATCTCTCCTCCCTAGGAAATTTTATAGATTGGTGTTGTTGCTATTATCGTTGTTGTTCCGGATCTGTTGTTCCACTGGAACAAGGGATTTCTAGAGATGAAATTCCTTCTACCAATAAAGACAAAAAACTGTCCTTCCATACAGAGTATTAGAGTTGCCTACGACAATGAAAAGTGACTTTCCTAGGATCACAGAGCCAACACATCAGACTCTAAACTGGAACCCAAGTCTTTCTGACTAATGCAGGCTTTGTAGCCAGTATGTACCAGCACCTTGCTAGTACCTCTCTTACGCTGATCTTATAAAGAATGCTAATTCATACATGGAGCTTACCTCCTCTTATAGAATCTAAGTTTCTCAACTGCAGAAACTTTAACTTATTCATCTTTGTATCCTCCTCACTGCTTATAAGGGGCAGCTAAGTGGCACAGTGGATAGAGTGCCAGGTCTGGAGTTAGGAAGACATTTTCCAGAGGTCAAATCTGACCTCTGACACTTAATAACTGTGTGTCCCTGGGCAAATGACTTAATCCTGTTTAGCTCAGTTTCCTCATCTGTAAAATGAGCTGGAGAAGGAAATGATAAACCTTTCCAGTATCTTTGCCAAGAACAACCCCAAATGGGGTCACAGTGAGTTGGACATTCCTGAAACAAAATGAAAAACACTGCTTATGAAAGGGGAGGCAGATGGCAACCTAAAAAGAATGACAATAAGAAGATAAAAATTGTGGAACTTCAAAGAGAGGGGAACAAAATGAGAAATAGGGAGCTTCAGTGAAAAAAAAACATAAGTGAATATTCCTCATTTGTTTATTTTTTTCTTTGGAAGAGGTTATAGCAAAAGTTTTTGATCGTTTTTTGTCCTGAACCCTTCTCAGAATGAAATTTTTAAATGCATACTAATATAAAATAAACAAAATATATTGAATTACAATTGTCTATCAGCTATATATCATCTATATTTTTATAGCTATATATGTATCTAAATTTATTTCTGCATCTTGGTGACAGTCAAAAGAATGCTCAGCCTGGAGTCAAGACCTGAGTTCAAATCTGGCTCAAAAACTTTCTAATGGTGTTTCCATGGGCAACTCACTTAAGTGTTGTTTGCCTCAGTTTCCTCATCAATGAAATAAGGATAATAAAATACCTATATTCCATGACTGTTGTGAGGATTTAGTGAAATAATAATTGAAAAACACTTAGTATAGTGCCAGGAACATAGTAAGCAATATGTAAATGCTGTAATATAAAACAAGATTACACACACACACACACACACACACACACACACACACACACACACTCACACATATACCAATCTATAAATAAACAAAAGTTTAATGAACTTCAGTTTATAAGGGAAAAATAGGTAGGGAAGAAGGAAGATAGAAAATGGCCAACAGAGTTTCTGGGAGGGGATGATGCCAATCTGAATATTTCATTAATGAAGAGACTTTGTTATGATCTGTTCCACAAAAGATGAATGCAAATAGCTCAGAAGAAATACCATGATGGTAATCCCTTTGGGATAACCCTTATAGATATGTTTATAGCAATTCAAATCTCTGAAAATCATAATGAAAAGAAACATTGGGTTTACCTTTTAAATTATATTAAGAAGGAAAAAATGTCAAATTATATACATATGCATATATATTCTTATAATTTTGCATTGATTCATCTAGTATGTTGAGTCTACATGTTACATTCTCTTCAGAAATGAAACAGTGACTATTGAAGAAACTATAATTTAAGATATAACATAATTAATACTTTCAATCAACTTGTAGGTTAATATTGAGGCTAAACTGGGAAAGATAAGTATAGATTAGAATTATAACCCTGAAAAACAGACTTACAATCTTTTAAATATAGACAATCAGTCAAGGAGCATTTATTAAGCATTTAAAATGTGCCAGACAAGCATTGTGCAAGGTCCTGGAGACACAAAATCAAAAACAGACCCTGTTCTCAAAGAGTTTTCATTCTAATGGAGAAGAGAATATACAAATAACTCTGTGTGTGTGTACACATACTATGTATGCATGTATGTGTGCGTGTATGTGTGTATGTATATATATATGTGTGTGTGTGTGTGTGTGTGTGTGTGTGTGTGTGTGTGTGTATGTATGTATGTATGTGTGTATATATTAGAAAATTATCTCAGAGAGAAAACCCTGCCAGGAATATGGGAACTAGGACAAACCTCCTGCAGAAGATGGGATTTTTACTTGAATAATGTAAGAAACCATGGAAGGTAGGATGTAGAAGAGAGGAGGGAAAAAGCATTCTAGACGTGGGGGACAGGGAGTGAAAATGTAGAGTTAGAAGGCAGGCAAGGGAGGCTGTTGTGGGAGCAACAGAAATGTAGCTAGAAAGAAAGGAAAGGGATAGGTTGTGTAAGGTAAAATGCCAGAGAATTTTGTATTTGATCCTGGAGATAACAGGGACACAGAGGAGTTTACTAAGTAGAGTGGTGCCATTGTCGGATTGCTGTTTGATTTTTCTGTTGGACATTTAAGGGCCTAGGCAAAAGTAAGGAGCCTGGTATCTACTTTTGGGGAAACTTAGACATTGAGACATCTAACAGAAATTCAGATTTTAACTGATGTTTAATCTGGAGTTAGGGCAATGAGGCATAAAGATAAAATGACCATTTGGGTTAGGGTCTTATCCAACCTATCAACCAAAATTACCTGGTTAAATGTAAAGTTTACTAAACACTTTACATATTTTACTTCTTTTGATTCTTACAATAACCCTGCCAGATAGATGCTATTATTATTGTCTTTTTACAAATGAGGAAACTGAAACAAAGAGAAGTTCAGTGACTTAACCTGGGTGACACAGCTTGTTAAGTATTTGAGTTTGTATTTGAAGTCAAACCTTCCTGGTTCTGGGTCCCATGCTTTATCCACTGAAACATTTAGCTGCCCTAAAACTTACATCCATCCTAAATTTACTTCCTTGAGATTTTGACAAATTGTTCCTATTCTGTGCTTTGTGTATAAGCAGGAAAAATAGAAGCCCTCATCCACATAATAGTTATTCAAATACTTGAAGAAAGTTATTATAATCCCTTCCTTCTTCTCCTCTCTTTGCTAAAGATCTGTAAGTCCTTTAACCAATAGAAGATCTTTCACCATCCTAGCTAAAACATTTGCAAATCACTTTTTTGCATTTTGTTCTCATAACAACCCTGTGAAGTAGATGCTGTAGAAGCATACAGTGTTATTGTTGTAATAAAAAACATTTACCATGTCCCAGGCATTGGGTATAGGTTAGGGATAGACATTATGATTATGATTAGGGAACCCCAAGTTGAGTAAACTCCCTCTACCAGAATAGGTCAGCAACAACTCTACATTTCATAGAGTTTTGCTTAGTGTACTGAGATATTGAGTGAATTTCACTAACAACAATCAGTTTAGCAGATACTTAGCCCTTACTAACTTAGGGCTAAGTATGGAAGGTGTGACCTCAGTATGGAAGATATGAATTCTGTCCCCTGTTGAGAAGGCATGAACTCCCATGTTGAGTGGAAGAAGGGGATTGGCTGGGACAGGCGGCCAGTGTGTATATAAGAAGAGTTCTAGAGAGAGAGAGACACACAGAATTGGAATGTTCCTCCTGTTGGTTCCTGTTGGAAGAAGCAGGATTGTTCCAGCATCTGGGAGCTGGGCTGCTGGACTGAAGATGTGAGTTGGAGTTTTCTTGAGAAAGAGAGAGAGTTTCCCTCCCAGCATCTGGAAGCTGACTGAGAACTGAGTTGAAGTTTTCCCGAGACCAGAATCTGGTGAAAACTGCCTGGAAAGCTGAGAGGGCTAGCCTGGAAGGCCTCCTGTGAGGCCGAGATTCTCCTGGGTCCTAGGGCCAGCTGAACTGCTGGAGGACTGAAGAAGCATGACTGGGATAAGCCTTTGTTTGTTCGTGGCCTGGCTGATCCTTGAGATCCCGGCAACAGAAGTGGTGAAGGTTAGTAGGGTCACATAGCCAGTATGTATGTGTTAGGGACAGAGCTTGAATATAGTTCTTCCTGTCTTCAAGGTCATCTGTCCATCTACTTTGCCATGCTGTGTTCATAGATACAAGGATAAGCTTGAAACATTCCCTGTCCTCAAGGATTCTCCTCATTCATCTTCTAAAGAAGTTCTATACCTGGATCTTGTATATTTCATATGTCAAAATTCAGGTATTCTCTCAGGTTATAGAAACTTTCCTATCCTACTTAGTTCTGACCTTATGAACTCCCTAAATCTATGCACACAGAATTTCACTATGGAAAATTTCACTTAGTCTTATGAAATTTAATAATTCTTATAATCAAGATTAATCAGCTCTTCATAGAATGATGTGAAGAAAAGAGGAAAGACTGGAAATCTTTAGCCTTCACCTCAATGATGACAATAAACATTGGTTTTATTTTACTTATCAGAAACCTAAGAGAGGAAAACAAAATAACTTTCAAGTTCTTTTCAAATCAGAGTGATAATCATAATTAAATATATATGTGTGTGTATATACATATATATATACATGTTCATGTTAATCATTATTTGTATTCACATACATGCACATAAAATATTTTAAGTTGTACAATATTTCTTTTCATACTAGCTCTGTGGATTGAGATAGTGAGTATACAATCTCCATTTTACTGATGAGTAAATTAGTAGGAGTTTAGTTCCTAGTCATTTCTCCTAGCCCTGATACTTTCCTCCAAACAAATCATATGTGGAAACTTTTTATATAGATCTGGACTTATTAGCAATACCCTCTATTGACATCTATGTTAATGAATAAGGCAATTCAAACTAATTACTTACCCTGGACCATATGATGGAACAGATCAGAAGAGCAAAGATATGAGAATTTTGTCTGCAAGGATGCCCGCAGCCAGAACAACAGCTGTAGTAGCAACAGCATCATTTCTCAATAGGGAAGATCCAGAATCCCTAAGACTCTCTCCAATATGAGTTCAGGCTTGCTTTTCCCTCCAGTGTCTAAAGCAGTACTATACCTTTAAGGGTCACCTTTTAATATCTGGGCTTGTACATATCTTTAGAGAAGTAATTCAGTAAACATTTATTAATTGTGTACAATGTGTCAGACTCTGTGCAAATTGCTGGGGATGAAAGGATGAAAAACAACATCGTCTCTAGGACTAATGAGCTTGGATCTAATATATTATAATCTAATAAAAACTGCATTGTATAATGGAAAGAGCACTGGGCTTTGTGTCAGAAGACTTACTACCCATGGGCTCAAAGGTAAATTGCCTCCCATCTGTAACTCTCAAATTCCTCCTCTGTAAAATATGGATAATAATATTTGCACTTCATACTTCCCTTATGTGAGGGAAGCACTTTGTAAAACTGGAGAAAGCGATATTTTTAAAATGTGAGTTGTAATTGTTGTCATTATTCTAGTTGTATGTACTTTAGACTTCATCTTGATCAGCCACCTTGCATTAATCAGAGGAGAAAACTGAAGACAGCAATGCACATTTGTTGCTATGATGGGGAGGGAGAAGGGATGTCTTGCTTAACTTTAAATTGCAACTATTTGTTTCTGACAAATTAAGGATAATAATTCATATGAAGGTAAAGAACAAATCGTTGGTTACCTGGGGAACTGCCTAAGTGCACAGGAATTCGGCATTAGGCAATGAAAGAGGGATGGGGGCGGGGGGAGTGTCAAAGAAATGGAAGAAGCCGTTCTTAAAATATGTCAGTTTTGTGATGGTGGTAAGAACATCCATACTATTTAAACAAGAAATTCTTAAAAAGAAATATGTATATACAATATAGGTTTTCATCTGTCCATTCAATGATCAAATCATCCATCTTTATAAAATACATATTGGGTACAGTGCTGGATCCTATGATAAAATGATCAGGAAGATAAAGTTATTGATTGTCCTTAAGGAGCTTAAGGAGTAGAGACTAAGACTAAGGCAAAATAGTTAAAATACAAATTTGAATGAGTATTAAAGACTAGGTCTAATTCAGGACAATAGAATGATTCAAGCCCAGGATTAGAATGCAATGAAATATTCATGTTCCATAAAAATGAAATAAAACTAGCTTTATTTAGGATAAAGCTAAAAAGGATATGATCCAGATAAAACACTATTCCTCTGCACCTCTGCATTTACCATGTCAATGTCCACAATAGGACTGAAAGGTATATATTTCCAGAGAGATATTTTAAAGCTTCTGACACTAATTCCCAGAAGGCTGGGTCTTTTGTGCTTTAGGTAAGAAGGAAACTAAACTAATGATAATCCAGTGAATGGCCTCCCCAAAACCCTAAAAGGAAACCAACCTAACTACCTTTATTAGGTGCTATTACTACCATGATACAGTAAGTTTTTAAAGACAAATGCACCATATACTATGAAATCAGTGGAGAAAAAGTAATTTTGTCTGAGGAACCAAGAAATATTTTTATATATGAAGTGATATTTGGGTATGCTAAAATCAAACACATATTTAATATATGTGTACATGTACTATATTTGAAATATTTAAATGTTTATGTATATAATATATATCCATACTTTTATATATATATATATGTATATGTATATATAGATATAGATATAAGTGATTTAGATATAGATACACAGGTGACAAAGGGATCTGTGATTTTAGCAATTTGCATATTTTTCCCATCGCTCTATATCATAACCAATCCATGATCTCCCATGAACTCACCATAGTACATCTACCCAATATACTAGAAGCCATGTCACTACCTACTTGTATCTATTATTTGCCATTGAGTTATATTTTGGGTAATCCTCTAATTCAATCCTTTAGATACTGTGCTGTTTTGTCCTGGTGTTGTGTTGATTGGATCAAGTACAGAGTTTCCTGGATGATGTATATAACCATACAAAAGAGTTGTTCTAGCTATTCAAGCAGGAATATAACAACCATAAAGAGAAGATGAAAAATGCTCACTAGATACACCAGTAGTCTCTAAGTGTGTATGTATGTGTATGTGTGTGTCTGTGTGTGTGTGTGTGTGTGTGTGTGTGTGTGATCATGAACTATCAATATGTTTTTCCTGGTAGATATACTAACATTGGTGGAAGTAAAAGAGGTAGGTGAAGAGGGAAAAGAAGGATTCTTTTTTTTTTATTTCCCCAAAAAAACACCCCTGTGCAATTGCTGTCACTAGAGTTAGATTAAGACTGCCCTGAGGGACTAATCACTAGTTCAGAATTGTGGGAGAAGCTGGGAGTTTGCACAGCTATTTAAGGAGGTGAAATTAGGTAGAAATGGGATGTAATAGGTGATGAGTTATATTGGAGATGATTCACTATTAAAAGGGAAAGTGAATTGCACCTTTACATCTTCCAGTTAATTAATCCCATTTCTTTTTGTGTCAAGTCGTGCCCCCCTGGTCCCTTTCTACTACTTTAGAGACCAATGATATCCAGATATTCCCTGGCTTTCTTCAATTCCTAGTTAAAATTCTACCTTCAGGGTCTTGTTGGTGGTGGGAGAGAATGAAAAAGGAATAAACATTTTAAAGCGCCTACATGTTCCAGGCACTATACTAAGCACTTCACAAATTTTGCATCATTTGATCCTCCCAATAACACTGTGAAGTTGCTATTGTATTAATTCATAGTTGAAGAAACTGAGACAAAGGTTAAATAACTTGTCCCAAGTCACATAGTAAGTAAGTAACTGAGACTGGTTTTGAACTTGAATCTTCCTCACTCCAGGACCAGTCCTGACTCCACCCCATCTCCTCACTATACCTCAACTTCCCTGGAAGTCTTTGCCCAATCTCCTTTAATTTCAGTTCTTTTCATCTCTTGATTATCTCCAATTTATCCTGTTTAAGTGTTATTGGCATGCGGTCGCTTATATGTTTTCTCCACATCTTACACTGAACTTTTTTTTGGAGGTACTCAGAGTTAAGTGACTTGCCCAAAATCACACAGCTAGTAAGTGTCTCAAGTAATATTTAAACTCAGATCCTCCTGACCCCAAGACCCTTGCTCTATCCATTATACCACCGAACTACCCCTGGCTATAAACTTGTTGAGAGAAGAGACTGTATTTGGACCTTTCTTTATGTCCTCTGTACTAAACACAGTCCCTGATACACAGTAGGTGGTTAATAAATGTTTTCCAACTAATTGATAAATAGACAAATTATTTAGATTATCAGTAAAAATGAACCTACACTTTAAAATTTATACTTCTACCTATATGTATAATTTCAATGTCCAAGACATGCAAGCACAGGGAAAAATTGAAGAGTAAGAAGGCAATGAACCAGAAATTCCTATACGAATTTACACAGGTCTTTAATGACCCTAAGCTCCTGCCTATAAGAAGGGCCCATTTTTTTTTAATACCAATGTTTTGCCAATGCAATAATATAACTGGGAGACATAAATATGGATATAGAGGTATTTATCAATGGTGATATTGAGATAGAAATAAAGATGCAAGTGTTTATGTATGAATGTAGATAGATTGATAGCTATGACTAGATAGATGGTTTTTCGTTAACTCTTTATTCTCCTTCATCCTCAAACCTCCATAACCAAACAATTCTCAGTTTTGTCAATTCAACCTTCACTTTTCTCAATTCATTCCTTACATTATATTCATATAACAGCTTCATTGGTTGGTACTTTAATCACCTCAACTATTGAAATAATCTCCTAATTTCTCTCCATCTTCCAGTCTAACCTTCTTCCACCTGTCTTTTATGTGACTGCCACATTTATAAGCCAAATGCAGAAATCTGATGGAATTCTGCCTCAAAATTTCTACTGGCTTCCCCTCTAGGATAATATACATTTTAAGCCAAACATTTTAAACTTTTCCTGTCTATTAAAGCTCTCAACATCTATTACAAACTTATTCTGATTAATCATGTCCATGACTCTATTTTCTTTTTAAGCTAGTCTTTTAGCACCTTGTGAATTTAACATACCATTTCTTACCTCTTTGCTTTTGCACAGACTATTTCTTTTGCTCTTCCTTCTGCCACCCCCCTCCCAACCATCTCACACACACACACACACACACACACACACACACACACACACACACACACACTATATGCAGACATGCCTCTTAGAATACATAATTTCTTTCAAAACTCATCTCATGTTGATCTTTTGATGGTAGAGTCTCATCCTTCCAGTTGGAAATTTTATCTTTCTTCTCAAATTATTTCAACTTTCTTAATCTGCTTAGATGCTACATTCCACAAGTAAACTGTTAAATCCCTAGATTGAAGGGACTGTTTTGTTCGTGCATTTCTACCTCCATCAGTTCTTTGAACATGGTAGGAGCTTCATAAGGCTAGATCAGGGGTGGAGCACGTGCAATCTCAAGACCACATGTGGCCTTCTAGGTCCTCAGGTACAGTCTTTTGACTGAGTTCAAGTTGTACAGAACTTTTATTAAGGGAATTTGTTCTGCAAAGTTTGGATTTAGTTAAAGGGCCACACTCAAGGACCTAGAGAGCCACACATGGCCTTGAGACTGCAGGTTTCCCACCCCTGCTCTAGACCATGCAATGGACTTTCAATCAAGGGGAAGCCCTGAGTTTGAATCCTGTATCAGCTATTTACAAGCTGTGTAACCCTAGGAAAATTATTGAACCTCTAAGCCTCAAATTCTTCCCCTATAAAATAAGCTCTGTCTTACAGCATCATTGAGAGTATGAAATGACATAACCTACATAGAATACTTTGCTAATCTTAAAGGGCTATACAAAAGATAACTAATCGCCATTAGTAATAATACAGTATTAAATGTTTGTTGATTTGGAAATGGATTCTTGGACCCACATTATCTTTAAAATAGATTGGGGAGGTGGGATTTAATAAATACATGGAATACAGCTTCCTCTTTGTCTCTAAATATTCCCTAGAGATTCATGCCAGAATTAGACCTGCTATATTACACAGACATCTAGACATCCATGAGATCAGGCAATGGAAGTCTGGAAATTTCACAGTGACTAGATCATAGATGATCTAAATCCTCTTTGATTCCTGCTCCTAGGACTATGAGCATGTCTCTGTACTCGAGGTTATCACTTTATTGAAATCTTGCCTGTGGTAGTTAAGTGGATAAATTGCTGTCTACCTGCTGCTTCAGTGCTAAAATCCCTTCCCTACTATTGCCCAAGTGAAATCATAATAAAAAAAACTGCAGTTGTGTGATTTTCCAGCAGAGTCTGCTCTTCCACATCCTCCAAATATAGCTGAGGTATAAAGGATGATGATAAACTATAATTAAGAAAGCCAGAAGGTTGATGAGTGATCTCTGACCTTGCCAGAGAAAATGAATCAACGAATTAATGAAACACTGAGTGCTTACTGTGTGCAAAACGGTGGACTATGTGCAGGGGATGCAGATAGAAAATTAAGATTATTTTAGCTATTGCTCTAAAAAAACTCACATTCAAATGAGGAGATAGCTTAAACCTATGGAAGGTTTTAGCTGCAACCCAAATGATCTGCAGGAGGTTCTGCTAGAAAGATAGTATGGTATAATGGAAAGTACCTGCCTTAAAACTGGAAAGCATTAACTTAGGCTCTTGATAAGCCACTAACTGATTCTTGGTTTCCTCTTCTGTCATAAGGGGATAATAATCTCTGTAGAAAAACTCTCCAGCAATGTCAGGGGGATCATATGAGTTCCTGTGTGTGAAAATGCCCTTTCCAAAATCATTACAAAGCAAAACAAATTGAAGGGATGATTTTTAATAACATTTATTATCCTAATTTAGGAAGTAATTGCAATGGAATACGGAAGCAGTCTGCAGTGGAAATGAGATATTCTGCATATAAGAAAAGACATTTGCAAATTTGGCAGAAAATAGTGCCAATGAATAGAAGATCAAGTATTTCAGTTTTTTTGGAATAGTGAGATGAGTCTTTAGCTTGCATATGTATATAACTTTATATAAATAAAATTTGTATATATGCACACAGACACATACATACATATGTATATAAACACGTCCAAATAAAATAGGTGTATGTATATGTGTATGCCTTCCTTCAGTTGTCCTTCCTGCAGAAATGGCAAATAACTTTCATTAAGTCTAATGTTAATTAAATTCTTCACTGAAGTCCATTTACTTCATTGCTTTTGCAGAATAGATTTGATTGTATTTCCATTCTGTCTACTTTCCATCTCCTTCTGGGACCTCTATATCCTCCTGCCCCTCATCTCCATTTATTTTTCCTAGGCATGCCTATCTTTCTTTCTTTCTATCTATCTGTCTATCTATCTATCTATCTATCTATCTATCCATCTATCTATCCATCCATCCAGTCATCTATCTACCCATCTATAAATATACATTCATGTAAATGTGTATATGGGTGTATATGTATGTATACATATATATGTATGTATATATTTGTGTTTAGACACACATATATTATTGATGTTGTTTACTTATTCAGTTATGTATGACTTTTCATGACCCCATGGACCACAGCATGCCAATCCCTTGTATTCTCCCCTATCTTTCATAGTGTGTCCAAGTTCATATTTGTTATTTCCATGATACTATCTATCCATTTCCTCCTCTGATATCCCCTTTTCCTTTTGCCTTCAATTTTTCACAACATCAGGGTCTTTTCATACAAGTCCCATAGTGTATACATGTACAGGCTTATAAATATATGCGTGTGTACCCTTAATTCAAACACAATTCTTTGCACTCTAAATCCAATATTTTCTTCCCACTATGCTAAACAGCCACTTTGAATTTCTGTTTATTCTTCTCAGTCACTGTAGAGCACTTATTGTATTATTCCCATGACCCAGACACCTTGATACTTACTGAGTTGAGTACAAACTCCTCTACATGAATTTCAGGGACTTCCATTATTAAGATCCTCTCTAACATCTCTGATTTTGTTTGCGCAAACTCCCCAGGATGCATGCCACATCTGCTTGAGCCATGAATTCCTTAAGTCCCATAGCAATCTCTCCTTTTAATGGTTGCCCAGCTTTAACTGCTTTGAGGACCACAGCAAAGACCATGGCCAGGAGGAACTTGTACCTCCATGCCCTGCTCTCCTAATTGGTGAATATCAGTATAGAACACTAGTTGAATGGATCCTACTACACTTTATTTAACTCCCTTTTACAAGCCCACAATTTTGGAACCACAAACCATGATCAGATAAAGACTGCCATTGTTCCTGGGTAAAGTCTGACTATCTATTGTCTTATAGTTCTATTTGTCGACCTTGTAACTTTCAGGTTCAAGTGCTCCTCTTTGGTGACCATCTTCTATGTGAGTTGCTTACTCCATTTAAAATATAAGTTCCTTGAGGGCAACAGCCTTCTCATTCTTGCATAACACATTGTAAATGCTCAATAAATTATTTTTCATTCATTTAATATAAGCCAAATTTATGCCAATTCCATAGCACCCTCTTCTCTTTCTCTCTTCCTTCTTCTGAGGCAAGAAAGAGGCTTCCTGGAGAAGGCTGGATTTGAGTTGCCTTGAATGAATTTAAGAGTTATAAGAGAGATGATGTAAAGGTAGAAAGAAGATTTGATAATATACTAGCTCTGAAGGGGGATTGTGAGTGAGCAATTGAGAATGATATCAAGGATAAAACCCTAGGTGTTTGAGAGGATGGTGGAACTCTTCAGTTCTACAAATAGAAAAATTAATCAAGGATTTTCTTTTTTTGGGGTGTGGGGGTGGGTAAGATAATAAACTCTCTTTTGAACATGTTGAATTTAAGATGCTTATGAGAAATACAATTTAAGATTCTCATGAGGAAGTTAGGGATGTGGTCACTAAGGTAAGGGACTAAGACTGGATATATTCATCTGAGAATAAATCATCTTCAAGGAAATAATTGAACTCACATGAGCTGGTAAGATCACCAACTGAGATAACATGACAGTAGACAAGAATCAGGACAGAGCCTTCAAGAACATCCAAAGTTAATTTTCTTTTTGAATGATGGAGAACTCAGTACCTTGTGAGGTATATCATCCCATTTTGAAAACTCTATTTATTATTAATAAATTGAATTGTATTCTCAGTGTTAAATTATTTAATATATTCTAAAAATTAAGAACATTTTAATTAGCAATAATAGCTTGTATTGGCATATGTACCCATTAAAAACATATTCATCTAGGGATAGATAGATACCAATATAGATGTGGCTATAGATATAGATATATTGTAGCATTGTGCCAGATCAGAAGTTGAATACACCAGGAAAGAACAGCACGTTATTTGATAGCTAATAAGAGAATCAAAGATTTATGGACTTTTACTCTCTTGTGAAATCCATTCCTATTTTCATTCCTATCCTAATGCTCTATAGTAGGAATGTATAAGAGAAAAGTGGTATTAGACTGCCTACCAAACTGAAGGTCTACAAATCTGTTATATTAATCTCATTGTCGTATGCCTATGAAATCTGGATCATATACTAGTGTCATACCATGAAACTGAATTACTTCCATTTGGAAACTTCCAAAGTAATTTGGAATCTTGGGAAGATTCTGAATAAAGTACCAAACATCAAGGTCTTTTCTAGAGCTAAACTCCCAAGTATTCAAATTCTATTGCAGAGAGACCAATTCCAATGGACAGCCCACATTGTTCAAATGTCCAATGTACACTTGCCTAAAAGACTATTTCATGGAGAACTCACAAAAGGGAGATGCTCACATAGTGGTCAGAAGAAGTGATACAAAGACATTCTCAAGATCTCTCAGAAGAACTTTGGAACCGATTGTGTGTCATTGGAGACACTGGCACAGGATCGCCCAGCATGGCATGCCCGCATCAAAGAAGGTGCTATGTATTATGAGCAAAGAAGAATTGCAGTCACTCAAAAATAAATATGAGAAGTACAAATTTAGAGACATCTCTACCCCAAATGTTCATATGGACTATTTGTTTCTGAACTGGTGTAGAGCATTCCAAATTCATATTGGTGTGATCAGCCATAGTCAGACTCACTGTAACTTGATTCCAACAGAGTTATGCCATTTTGGTCCTCTTTGAAAATGGACAGCAACCAATATCAAACTGTGATAATAATAAGCATTTTAAGAACAATATTCTTGTGATAACTCTTATTGGGGGAGAGGGGAAATGCTAGTAAATGTTTCACAATTGGCTCTTAGGAAAAATGCATACATAATATACTTTCATACTTAATCTGCATTATCAACATGTTCTTTGACACTATCTCAATTGATAAGAAAAGAAACAAATAGTAAATCATGCACTGGTTTGTAACATTTGGTGATTTCTAAAGTGTAAACCTCCAAACTGAAAATTTAACATCAACTCTTAAAAGGTATTTTGCACTGACTCCAAGTCTCATTGAATATACCAATGATGCTAAATTTACTTCCATGAGCTAGGATGCCTAGTCTATCTTGCCTGGTATATAGATTAAGAACATTTCTGTATAGACATTTGAGTTAGTGGATATACTTACTGGCTCTTTTCTTAGAATTTATCGTCAAGGAATGTGAGATTTAGTAGAAGAAAGAAAGAAGACAATTTGCTCCTGGGTGACTATGATGGAAGTTAAAAATATGGTTAAGTAAATAAAAAGGAATCAAAGACAGGAGTGATATAAGACTTATGGAAGAAGAAATCATTTCTAACTGACATCGGTCTAATAGGTAGCATATTAGTCCCATTTTACAGAGACTCAGAGAGGTTAAATAGATTGCCCATTTTCTTACCCAAGAACTGCACATGATTTCTCTCAAGTACAATCCCATTCAACAAGTAATTAAGAGCCTACAATGTACAAAGCAGTATCCTATACCCAGGTAATGCAATATCAAAAATGAAATCTTTGCTCTTGAGAAGTTTAGATTGGTCACTAATATCCAGTACTCATTACAATGAACAAAGCTGTGTTTCTTTATATCCAACAATAGATAATTATGAAATTGGATTTTCATTTCAAGAAACAAAGCATGTATTTTAAACAGAGAGTACAAAAGACTAGCCATCACAGAAGGTCATACAGCATGAGCAATTTTTCAAAATTTCAATGGGCTCTCTTTGAATGTCAATATGTTTTTGACAAAAATTTTACAAAGCCTTTCACAAAGTATCTAATTTGATTGTCAAAACAACCATATTTATGTTGTACAGGCATTATTATACCCATTTCTCGGGTAAGAAAGTAAAGTCTCAGCAAGAAAGGTGAAGTGACTAGTTACATTTAATAAGAAGGAGAGCTAGGGAAGAACCAAGATCCCCTGAATTCCAGTCCAGTGGTCTTTGTGTTAGATTCCTCTATTACAGAATTCCTGCTTATATTGAAACCTATCTCTCTCCCCTCTCAGTACCTTGGTATGGGCTATCCACTGCACCTGAAATGTACATCCTCACTGCCCCCCCCCCTTTACAGAGTCCCTCTCTTCTCATAAGATGCATATTCTGTATGAAGCGTTATCTGGTGCCTGTCAACTATTCCTGTCTTCCCTCACAGACTGCTATATGCTTTGTCTAGATTTGTATATGTTAAGGCTATATTCATGCTCTATAGATTTATGTTATAGAGCTGTCTCTGCCATTCATATGTCAACTACTTGTGAATAGGGATTGTTTCAGTCTTCCTATTTGTAGTCATGGTACCTGACACATAGTAGGTGCATAAGTAGTTGATTGACTGATTCCTTTCATTACTGCTAGTTGTGTCTTCTGGAACTACACAGAACTAGTTTTATTCATCTTCAACAAGACCATAACATACACTCAGTAAATACTTACTGGTTGATCAATTTCAAAAGCATCACATGCTTTCAAAGTGCAGGAGAAAAAACACTGGACTAATCAGAGGAATTAGGTTTGAATCCAGGCACTTATAACTACTGTTTTACCATAAGAAAATCAACCTAACTCTCTGGGCCTACATTTCCCATAGGGAAAAAAATGGACCAAAGAATTACTGATTTAGTGTAAGAAGGGACCTTAGAAAACCATCTGGTCCAATGTCTTCATTTTGTAGGTGGTGAACCTGAGTCCCACAAAGGTAAATTGATGATACTTGTACTGCACCTCATATTTTGTTATAGGGAGGAAAATTCTTTGTAAACTTTGAAGTGTTAAAGGAATTCAGGCTGATAAGTACTCCTTGATCCAGCTTGGAAACCTTGGTCATTTTTGGTGGTACTTCTGTAAGATTAACAATTCCCAAGTTGCCTTACCTCTTCCTCTGTCTCCCTGTCTTTTTTATAATAATCCTCAGAACCTCCTTTAATTATTAAGCTTCCCAAATGAGAAATAGAAGTCAGAAATATGAGGAAAGATGATTTATGCTTCTTAATAGCTACTCTTTTAACAACGATTAGTAGTTTCCCCTCAAGAGACTATATGTGCATTTTTTCATGTACTCCTTCCTAATGACACCAAGCACACTGAGAATATTCAACCCATGAAAATGAAAAAGGAAGAGTTTTTTTTTCCATCTTGTATCCATTCAATTTTTCCTATTTAAAATAAGCAGATCCCTATTTTTCAGTCATAGTAATGAACTTAAGTGTATTTAATAATAATAATAAAAAAATAATAATAAAGGTTTGGTAGCATTATGTAGTAGAAATACAGGTGACTATGATCCAGACTATGATCCAGAAATAGAGGTGACTATGATCAAATCTTCAAGCCAGTTTTGAATCAAATCTCTGCTGCTGAGAATCATAAATTAAAAGCAACAAGAGATCTGAGACCATGGAATCTAATCTCCTCATTTTACAAAAGAGAAAGAAAATTAAGGCCCAGAGTGGAGGAGTTGACTTGTCCAAGGTAACACAGGTCCCAAGGAACAGAGTGCGGATGTGAACATAGGTTCCAAATTCAGTTTACTTGACACTGTATTATGTTGCCTACCTATATGACCTTGAGCAAATTAATTACCCTTTGTGGACTTCAATTTATTTGAGTAGAAAATGAATGGTTTAGATTAAATTAACTCCAACATTTCCTCTATTTCTAGATCCTATGACTCCAAATCCAATGCTTTATCCACTACTCTATGTCACGTTGCTTTTTTCCTAAAACAGTTCAAGTTAATCACCAAGTGGAGCAGAACCCTCACTGACACTTCTTTGAGTCTGTTCAATCTCCAATCTCTCCTTTAGATTTAGGGTGGTAAAACTCTTAAGATCTCATGCATTAGATAACACTTAGCATGAGACTTGATTCACAGAAAGTATTTAATAAACACTTGATGATTTTAATTAATACACTGATTGGCCTATAAATGAATATCTTGGAAAGATAAAAATTACTAAGTTAGTCAACTAGTGTTTATTAAAAGCTTACCATCTGACAGGACTTATGCTAAGTTCTGAGGAGACAAAGCAAGGCAAAAGATAATTTGTGTTCCTAGGAGCTCACAGTCTAATGGGGAAAACAACATGCAAATAACTATGTACAGAAAAGATATATAGAAGATAAATTAAAGATAATCAATGTAGAGAAGGACATAACAGTAAGGAGAATTAAAAAAAAAGATTTCTGGTAAAAATTAGAGCTTTAGCTAAGACTTGAAAATATCTAAGAATTCTAAGAAGTGGAGATAAGGAGGGAGAGAGTTCTAGGTATAGAGGATAGCCAGTAAAAATATACAGAGTCAGGAGATTGAATGACTAGTTCAAGGAACAGTAAAGAGGCTAGTTGTAGAGTACTTGGTGGGGACAGTGTATGTTGTGGGGGGAAAAAAAATTGGAAACAACACGTGGGGTTACGGAGGGCTCCAAAAGCCAAAGAGGCACTTACATTTAATCCTGTAGGCAGTAGGGAGTGATTAGGGCTGATTGAATAGCAGACAACAAAGCAATTTGACAACTGAATGGAAGATGGTCTAGAGTAGGGAGAGACTTGAGACAGAGAGACTAATGAACAGGCTAGTTTTCATAGCTGAGCAGAGAGGTATAAGTGTGGAGGTGAAGAAGGAAGGATAATAACATTACAGGTGGGGAAAATGGCAAAGACAAAGATGTAGAAATGACCAGTAGAGAGATCTCATAATCATGAAATCTCAGCTATGAATAGAATCTCAAAGATCATGTAGTTCACTTGTAGCTGAGGAGAAATTTCCTCTACCTAAATTGCAAATCACCAAGGGCACAAATTCTAGGATTTCTCATTAAAACACCTGAATGGAGTCAGAAGAGTAGCCACAAGACCCTATTTTTGCATTTGTTAGGGACAATTAAAGCATCAGAGATATAAACACTGTTTCAGTCTGCCTCAGAAAGGAAAAGACCGGGTTATGATCTGTCAGGCAAACATTAAGATAGAAGGTAGGCATGGACTGGTGGGAAGATTGTTAGTTGCACTTTCACAAGCTGGCCCATTGGAATGCCAATGGCAGCACAAGCCTGTAGCTTCTTTCTTATTTTTTTTGACAGTAATTGGCCACCAGGCTTCCAAATTATGTCCGGCTCTTCCTACTATCATTCCTCTTTTGCAAGGAATTTGAAAGTTCTGCCTCCCAGGTGATTGATTAAAACACAGACTGTGAATCTATTTAGGAGTGTGTGACAAGTGAATCATATTTGCTCCTAGACCTAGTTTCTTATATTGGCTGTCTTAGTTTTTGTGTTTTCTGGAAAGAGTGTGCAAGGCACTGCATGGCACATCAGGTGTTATCCTTTCAACGGGCATTAGTTCACTGTTTTGTTTAGCACCTATGATTATATGACTTGTGATCTTTTCCCATATGGCACAAACCGTCACAATGTTAAGATTGAATGAGACTAAAATAATGTCATTGCTTGTTTGTTTGGAACCTAGATACAAGGACTTGCTGCCATCTTCTCATTGCATCCTTATCTCGAATTATTCTCTATGCTTGCTAGTCTTTATAGCAAAACTAAACTAGGAATTGTAACCCAAATTGCCAGGGCTCTGCCAACTCCATTCCTTTGCTCATGACATTCTCTATCTCTGTTCTCGGTTTCCTTCTTTGCCTGTTAGCTTTTGTCTGGCATTTGAAGTACACCTCAAACACTGCCATCCTCTATGACGACATGCACCCCTCAGTCTGATGAGGAACAGCTCTTAGGACGCTACTTATTATTGTGTTTGAACCTCCCTAATACACACATATCGTGCAATATCACATGTTTATTTAGGTATAATTTCCCTTCTAGGTGGGAAGCAACAGGAGAAGAGAGGGACCACTTTTATTTATCCTAGAATCACAGCTGAATTTTAATTGAATGGCCACAGGCATGTCATTTCCCTTTTCTGGGTGTCTAGTTATTTATACGTAATTTGAAAATGTTAGTCTAGAAGATAAGTAAGCTTTAAACTTCCTATTGAAGTTATAGAACCACAGAAATAGAGGAAGAAGAAATCTTCAAAAGTCACAGACAGCTAGCCATCCACTGAAAGCCCCAGATCTTTGTTTCATGCAAACTGTTGGGTAGTTTTGTCTATCCCATCTTGTATTTCTTCATTTTTTTGTTTCTTTTGATTTTTTTAGAATACATTTCAATGACTTTGTAATTATCCTTACTAAGTTATATTTCTTGAAATCTGGTCCTGATTGTCAGATGGGTTTTGAGTTCTTACTGCCTTGTTAGCTATCCTTCCCCAATTCATGTCATTTATATATTTGAGAAACATGCTACCTATGCCTTTCCTCAACACACTGTATTTTTAAATAATATTATATGTATATGTAGCCCTAGGAAAGATCCTTGCAAACTGTACAATTGAGGTCTCTTCAAGTTGACACAGAACTATTAATGTTAAGACTTTAGATCTTGTCCCTCAAGTCCAGATTTTCGATAACTCTATTATCATCTATCTCACCTCTCTCTATCTGGTCTACAAGAATATCATGAGACTTTGGTATATATTCTACCTAAAATTTAGCTATCTCTTATCTGTAATATTCTCATGACCAAGGAAGCTAAGTGACACAGTGGATCGAAAGTTGATTGACACTGGAGTCAGTAAGACTTAAGCTTATACCTGGCTTCAGACACTTACTTGTTGTGTGACTCTGGGCAAATCACTAAAGCTCCATCTGCCTCAGATTCCTCAAATCCAGGATGGAGATAATAGTAATAACTACCCTTCAATGTTTTTCTTTGTTTTGCTTTTGTTGTGTTTTCTGAAGGTCAAATGAGACAATAATTGTAAAGTGTTTAACACAGGGCCTGATTCAAAGTGGATGCTTAATAAATATGTGTTTCCTTCCCCTTCATATCTCTCCTGGCACTAAACAAAGTACTCTTCTCACAGCTTGACCTTCATAAACATCTACTATCTACTAAACTCTGAAAAAAAGTTCTATTTCCATTGAAGAAGACAATACTCTTGTGACTTAAATACCTGCTTAACTGTTTTTTTAGGTGTTCCTTATCTGAGTCTCATTTTTCCCATTTGAAAAATGGGGACTGTACATTAAAAGTATATTATAAACTATGAAGTGTGAAATAGAGGTTTCTGTTATCATCATGATGGTTCTAAATATGAACCATCTTTTTAAAATCCAGTTTATATAAGTAGGATGATGATAAAATGATGTGAACTCCCATATCTCAAATGTTTAAAATTTACCAATTGCTTTCCTCACAACAATCTCATGAAAGAAATAATGTGAGTATTCCAAAATTCAGCCTCAGAGCTGTGAAGAGCTCCCTTATATCCCTGAATGATGAGCTGATTATCCATCTGAGAAAGTTTAGAATAAGAAATGATAAAGTGACAAAGACAGTAATGAAAAGAAAAATGAATAATTTGTTTGAATTGAAATAAACATAAAAAGAAAAAGATAAATAAAACTTAATATTTTAACTTTGTATCATTATTTGCTATAAATGTATGTGGGTGTATGATGTGTAGGAGTATGCACAGAGAAAAACAGATAAAGAGACTGGGAGTGAGAGGGAGAGGAAGAGAAAGAGACAATGTATGAGTGAATATGGGGTAGAAGATAGGAATCCAGATTTTAATTCAGGAAAATACAGGTTTGAATATAACCTCACACCATCAGGGTGGTTCTGGGCAAGTCCCTTAAATTGCCCCAGGCAACTCTCCGAAACAAATTTCAGCATAATTGCTTATTTACATTAGAAAAGTAACTTTCATTTCTGTGAATTCCTTATACAAATAAAGTAACAAATCCAGACCAAAAAATTGATTTTGTGCAGTTAGAGAAAAAGAGATGTGCATGTGTTATTATATATAATGCCTGTAGATAAATAACTTATGCATACACATGCATATATTAACATATTTATATATTCATGCATTTTTTTTATTTAAAAGATACCTGATTTTAGGGTCACAGGTAATGAAGAGGTGGCCAACCTTTTCAGAGGCAGTCTACTTTCAAACCAATATACTACCTACAAAATTTGATTTGTATGTTTAAAATTTCTCTTCTATGACTTAGTCTTAACTATGGCAGTATGATATTGACAAATAACTTATGTTCACATACTGTTAATTAGTGATTCTTTTTATTTGTTTTCAGTTTTTCAATATAACTTAGATGCAGGTAGTGTATTGTGGTTTGGGCAACACTTTTCTTTCCACAACCTGGGGAGGCAGGTACTGAAAATATGAATACCCTAATTTTACAGTTGAGGAAACTAAACGGCAAAGAGATTAATTGATGCCCACAGTCTTGTAGCTACCAAGTATCAGACAAAATTCAAACCAAAATCTCCCAATTACTGGGCTAGAATTGAATTAAAGACTCTGGATTTGAATCCTTTCTCTGATTTAATGCTCAGAAGGAGAATCAAAACACTCCTCACAAAGACATATTTAAAGAGGGGTCAGAAGGTCATCAAATCCTTATTTCCCATCATATGTGAATTCAACTCCACCATAGCTGTGCTCCCCTTCATAAAATTTCATTACCAAGAAACTCATCATCAAAGAGACTACAGTTAACTTTGGTATTCACACTTCATCAGCAAACCCTCCCTTGCCTCAGCCCCTCTTATTGGAGGACTGGTTACAGCAGAGCAAAATCCTCCTTCCCAAATCTCCTTTAAAGAGTACTCAGAAATTTAACTCACTCCTCAGATCCCACCACCTGAACTGCTTGGATGTGACTCACCATTATCCTACTGAAATGGATAGACAACTGAACATGGAGAAAGGAGACCTGAATTTGAATTCTACCTTTGATAACAACCATCCAATCCTAGAAAAGCCATTAAACCCTCAAACTGTCAGTTTCCTCAGGTGAAAATAATATTGTACTATCTTCCTTACAGAGTTGTATGAGGAAAGTACAATATACATTACAAAATACTTGTAACGGTGATTAGTTTGAATTTGAAGACCCCTTTTTTGTATATAGCAACTAATCAGGTACTTAGCACCTTGTTTCAAGTTAAGCAAAGTTAGCAGGCTCTTAGCAGTTAGTAATTGATCAAGCTTCTGTTGGGGAAACAGGAAGGGGTTGGCTGAAACAGGAAGCTAATGATTTGTGTATATAAGAAAAGCCCCAAAGAGGCACAGTCAGAATTTCTTCTGACAAGAACATGGTGGTAGATGCTGTTCTTCTGGGGGGAGAGAGAGTTTCTCTCAGCAGCATCTGGAGGCTGGGTTGCTACTGCTAGACTGAGAACTGTCAGAATTTTCTTCAAACAAGAATCATGGAGACTGAATTTGGTGCCACCAGGAAAGCTAAAAAGAAACCCCCCTCCCCCAGGCTGGAGAAAACAATTATGATTTTGAAAACCTAGGAGGAGTGATTTTGACTCCAGGAGCCAGCTAAGATTTCTTCTGGGTCCTAGGGCCAGCTGAATTGCCAGAGGGCTGGGGAAGCATGCCTGTGGTGCCAGTACTCTCTCTGTCTGTTTTGATGTTGTTTTATCAGACTCATCTGCGGGTGAACTACAGTGCTGTTGTTGCAGAGGTCCTGGAAACTTGCTGTTGGCTCAGAAGCCCTGAAGAATCATTTTCTTATTGTACATTTACAGAAATCCTGGAAGAGGGTCTTGCTGATGTTTTCAGCGTTCCCGAGACTGTTCTGCAAGCAGAGAGTGAATTGATGACAACAATGGCAATGTATGATGTGGCTTTGTTAAATGTTGTATCCCCAGGAACAGAGATTGCTGAGAACTTGCCTTGGGTCAAGATGAAGAAAAGACCGCTCTTTGGGTATTGAACACTGTGATGATATAACATGGTTTACTAGTTACCTAGGAGTGGAGAGTTTGTGTATTTTCAAATGATTGTACTCAGTGATTAATGATACTTAGTAATTGATTGCTGAAGAAGTGCTGATTGAATTAACTTATTTGCCCCAGGAATGGAAGACTGACTATTGTACTCTGAGATGACTGAATGACTGAGTAAGAAGGCAAACCTCCTTCGGGATACCAGATGATTTTCCTTTGTTCTAAATATTGTGACCACTTTGGTGAAAACCATGAGGCCATTTTAAGGATAAGTTGTTGTTAATACTATATTGTGATTTTCTATAAGTTATAATATTGTGAATGCTGTACCTTGATTTTCTGTGAATGTTTTGCTTTGATTTTTTTATATTTTTAAAATTTTTTTTGCTTTTCTCTGTTTGTTTAAATTAACTTTTGTCTTTATTTTTAGTTTACATCATTCATTTTCACAAGATTTTGATTTACAAATTTTCTCCTCATCTTTCCCCTACCCATCACCCCAAAACAGTCATCCCACTGAATACTCCTCACCCAATCTGCTCTCTCCTATATCTTCCCCATCACTCCTCTGAGTTTCTGGTAGGGCAAGATGAATCTCCATACTCCAGTGCCTATATATCTTATTTCCAAGTTACATGTATATAATGAATAATAATAATAATTAATAAATCTTTAAAAAACATTTTATTTTAAAACTTTAAATTCTTTCCCTTCCCCCCTCATCTCCCACCCTTAGTGGGAAGATAAGCAATTCAATATATTTTTTACATGTGTAGTTACACAAAACATTTCCATAGTGGATATATTGTGAAAGACTGGCTATATTTCCCTCAATCCTATGCTCCCCCCACTTGTTCTATTCTCTACTTTGTCCCTGTGCTTTTACAAAAGTGTGTGCTTCTAATTACCCTCCCACCCAACCTGTCCTCCCCTCCATCATCTCCCCTCTTATCTCCTTCGCCCCTACTCTCCTGTAGGACAGGATACCCAATTCAGAGTGTATGTCATTCTCTACCTAAAACAAATTCAATGAGAATAAGGTTGACCCATTCCCTTTTGCCTTCCTGTTCTTCCCCTCCATTGTAACCATTTTCTCTTACCTCATCTGTATGAGATAATTTACCC
>CM053582.1:150698031-150709601 GCA_028627135.1 Pseudochirops cupreus | reverse complement strand
TGAATGTTTGCTGAATAAATGAGGTTTACTATGCTGGTAATCCGAACCTTGGATGTTGCCTTTGCTTGGCATTAGACAAGATTATTTTTTATCATAATTTTCAGTTAGTCCAATTATTTTTAATTTCTCTTCTTGATCTATTCTCCAAATCTGTTGTTTTAATTATAAGATGTTTCACTTTCTCTTCCATTTTTTCATTATTCATATTTTGCTTAATCATTTCTGGGTCTCTTATAATTTCACTGGCTTCACTCTGCCCAATTCTAATTTTCAAGGTGTCATTTTCTTCCTTAAGATTCTGAATCTCCTTTTCTAATCAGTTAACTTTCCTTTCATACCCTTCTTGTTTTTCTTGGATTATTTTTATTTTCTTTTTTAGTTTTTCCTCCATCTCTATCATTTGATTTTTGAAATTGTTTTTAAAATCTTCTATGAATTCTTTTTGGGCAGGTGACCATTTAACATTACTCTTTAGGGTTTTCTAAACTTCAGTATTCTCCTCTGAGGATGAACCCTGGTCATTTCTCTTCCCATGATAGATTTGTAGAGTTAGATCCTTTTTCCTTTGCCTATACATTTTTTGTGTGTGTGGTGATATCCTAATCATGTGTAGTCACATCTAGCCCTAGTGGTTCTTTTTTACCCTAGCACAGCACAGCTGGATCTGGTGGTCCTGATCAGCAGGGGTTCCCTCTTCCTGGGCTCAGATGCCCAATTGCCTTCACTATTCCAGGGGTAAAACTTTTGGTGGCTGGGGCCCTGGCAGCCTCTCAAAACAACTAACCCCAGGGCTTGCCCCTTGTTTAAGAGGCTAGCTGCTCCCTGTTAAAACAGAACCTAGCCTGGAGGTGTTTACTCTTCACAAGGACAAAATCTCCTCTTATAATTTTTCTTCTGATCTTCTCATATTGTCCGGGGAGAACCCTGGTTATGCCCCTGTTCTTATTTATCTCCAACCACACTTTATGCATGCCCTAAGGCGCTATTTTATCTCTTTTGTGGGAGAAAATCTTGAGAGCTCAGAATTTTCTGACCTACTCTGTCATCTTCCCAGAATCCTCTTGCCCTTCACTCTTAAACAGAGCTACTTCTTTTCTATGTATCCATTATAATTTTCATAAATAAATGTGGTTCAAAAAAGAAATGGTCCAAAATGATTAGATTTAATTTCTCATAGGTGTTGCTTCTTTAGGGGATGATGGAATAGAAAAAGAGCTGCATTTGGAATCAGCAGACCCAGGTTGCCAGCTAGTCATCATTTCTTTAATCTTTTGAATCAGAGTTTCTTTTTCTGCAAAATGGCAAAATGATATTCGACCTCCCTTCAGTTGGTGTGATATGAAAATCAATTGTGGAGATACATTAGGAAGTCTTTTTTAACTACAAACTACTCACAAAATGGAACCTGTTCTACATATGTGTTTACAGGTATTCCCTTGCAGTGTGGTGGGAACATAAGATTTGGAGTCAGATGGACTGAATTTTAATTTAGGTTCAGGTTGTTTGGCTTTGTTTGGCTCTGTTTTGTTTTGTTTCTATCCTAAGGTGACTTCCACTTCAGGCAACTAGGTGGCACAGTGTATAGAGTATTGAGTCCAGAGTCAAGAAGAATCATCTCTCAGTTCAAATATGGCTTCAGATACATTCTATCTGTGTGACCCTAGGTAAGTCACTTAACCATGCTTGCTTCAGTTCATTATTGGTAAAATGAGCTGGAGAAGGAAATGGTAATAGCCACTCCAGTATCTTTGCCAAGACAAACCTAAATGGCATCATGAAATGTTGGACACAACTGAAATGATTGAAAACAGCAATGAAACTGACACTTCATCTCCTTCTCCCCAGCTCTAGTCATCATTGTAAATTCCAATTCTTGTCACAGATATTATCTTTCCCTAGAAACTTCTGCCAGCATCTTTTTCCTCTCTATGCTGTAGTATAGTGTATGGTATGGGGAAAAGGTCCCTGAGCTTAGGAGTTAGGAGTTCTGGGCCCAGCTCTGCTACTGACTCCCTGGGTGACCTTGGGTAAAGCTCACTGAGCTTTCGGTTTCTTCTGAAAAATGATGGGCTTGCTCTAGATGACCTCTAAGGTCTCTTTCAATTCTCAAACTTGTTGATTCATAAATCCCTCTCTACACTCTCAAGGCTCTTTGCTGAACTGATTATGTATTGCCTAGCTGTAGCTCTAAAATGGAAAGCAGTGACCTCTTTTCCCCTGAGGATCATCAGCAGGGTCAAATAATATGGGTGGATGCTAATGACAGGTACAGGACAGGGAGGAAAGAACAGATAAGGTACAGGAAAAAAAGAAGGAGGGGAAGAAATAAAAAGGAAAAAGACATGTATGGTGGATTGTGTCACAGTATTACCAACAATTTCTTCAAATGGCATTCAGTGACATTGAAAAGAATGATGCATTTTGAATTGGAAATTCCTCAGCTTGGCTCTATGTTCTAATACTTCCAGGTTTCTGGATACAAGCTAAATTGACTTAAAATCTCTGAGTTTCATTTTCTTCACATTTATTAGATGATAGCCCCATTTGTACTCTCTTCCTGTTTAGGTTTATGAGTGAAATGCTTTTTTAAACAATACAAAAATTCAATTTGATTCAACACTTATTAAATGCCTGCTATTTGCAAGGCCCTAAGATGACTGTGGTAGCAGTGAAGGCCTAGCAGGTGCCTTGAAACACTGGCCACGTGGGCTGACTCCTGGTTCAGCGCCAAGCACACTGCGATGTAACTGTTTCTCAGAATCAAAGAAGGAATTGAATCTGTACAATATTGTAGGCCAGCCCAACTAGGAACCATTTTCACAATCCCCTTGACACAGAGGACAGTGAAGTGAGTGGTGCTCCTTCATGTTCTCCATCTACATCACATGGTGAGATACACTCTCTTCTGTTTCATTTTGTTCCTTCTTCCTCGTTGTTCACTCCTTTGGTTATAACTCTTCTTTACAACTTGATCAATGTTTAATGTAAAGGTATTTTTAGAACCTATATTGGGTAGCATGCCACCATGGGGGAGGAGAGAAGGAGAGGGAGAAAATTTGAAACGCAAGGGATTGTGAAATTGAATGTTTTAAACTAAAAGGTAATAAATGAATTTTAAAAAATAAAAAGGTGAGATATGTGAGAACAATTTGAATTATAAGTATCTTAAATCCTGAAAATGCCACAGGGCACAGTACATCAAGCACTAAGGTTAGTCAACCATTAGCCCACCTAAAAAGAAGTTCAAATAGGAATGTTTTCATTATATTCCAGGATACGATAGTTGGTTGTTGTGATCATTCCCAAGGAGGGTCAAAATAACATGAAATTAACATGACTACATTAGATTCAAGTTACAATGTGTACCACTGTGGCTGATCAGACCAATGTGAGCTCTGAATTCTCTACCACAGGTTAAGAACAAATAGTCTGTGCAAACATGTGGGGTGCATTCTTGGAATCTGCGTATCTTGCATTTCTTTTGAATGACTTCACTTCTGTTTTGCTCATAGATCATGGCACTTTCTCTGATGTGGGCATACCATGCTGGTTGGTCCTATACTACTGTCTCCCATGTCATATAATCAATTCCAAAGGTCATAAGAGAGATCTTGAGAGTATCCTTGTATTTGCTGCTTCTGACCACCATGTGAGCCCTTGCTTTTTGACACAACGATGAAGAGATTACAGTTTAGTTAAAGATTTTGTATTAATTTTTGACAGTAATATCCTCAGTTCCAAGTTATGAAAAATATATTATAAATCAATACAGAGCGACTTCATGAAACAATTACCTTTCTAAGGCCCAATGAGATGAAATAAGAGCAAAAATCAAGTTATTACTTAAAAGTAAAGGAAAAAAGCTCAAGAATTTGATGTCACTGGGAACTACCCTTAAGTAATTGCCAACTCCATGATCTAGCCTCCAATCCTGTGGATTCCATTCTTTCTCTTTTTTCAGTTTTAAAGAATAGGTTAGAATATAGTAGAAAAATAGAAGTGAGTTATACTTCAGGAGTTATACTGAATAATGATATCGATAACCAAAAACAAACATAATGACTCACATGATTTTGAATTAAATCTAAATTTTGAAAAAATAATTTTTGTGTTGTTTCTTTGATGACATGGACCCAATAAGCAGATCAAATATACCAAAGCAGAATAATTTTTAAAAGTTGACATTTGTTATAACCATCATAGACAAATACATCTTCCAATGTGTCAGAGACTTAAAAAAAATCAAGACTTGAACATCACAGGGGATTCTACAGCCATTGCCATGGCAATACACACACACACACACGCACACACACACATATATACACACACATAAAAGTGGCAATATTGAGAATTACTCCTAAGATAAGGGAAAAACCCTCGTGTGGCAGAAACTGCTTAAGAATGCATTTGATGCTCTTTGGAAAATAAATAGAAGATTACATCAATATGTAGCCAGCCCTCATACTAGTAAACTTTAATGCCATATCACCCAATCCAGCCAATAAAATGACAACAATAACCAGAAGGCATCAAACAAAAGTATAGTAGAAATTCTAGATGCCCTCAATCAATAATTCAAAACAAAAGTCAAAATGCTATGGCAATAAAATAAGTCAGAACAAAACAAAGCATAAAATAATTTCATATAAATAAAAAATTACTGCAGTGGTTTGAGAAGCAAAGAAACCAGAACAGAAAAAGAACCTCTGGGTGGAGGGGATGATGAAGGGAGTGATTATCTACATGGTCTCAAGATGTTAGATAAAATGAAAATGAAGTTTGGATTAAAAAAATAGCAGTAAACTATCAGATTTAAGTGGACGTGTGAACAGTAGCAATAACATCAGAACACAGCTTCTTTGCAAAACTGGAATGTTGTGAGCCCAGACAAGAGCTTAATTATTAATGCAAATGCTTCCAATTGTCGCCTGAATGACTAAAATGCATTCTGTCAGCTTCTCTAGTACAGACCTATCTTAACATGAGAGATCATGTACCCATTATCCAAATGTTAAATAGAAATGATCCCACCAGAGTCCAATTATAATATTATGTATTCTATGCAAATCATTGATATGTTTCATTTTTCCCCACAAATCTCCAAGCATTTGAAAGAAAACAGTATATTACATAAGGGGGAAAAACTATCTATACTAAAGAGCCAAAGGGATATAAAGATTAATTTGCTATTGATTCCATCATGATTGAATAAGCTGTCAGAAGGCAAGATAACATTTGTAATCCCTTAACTGATCACCAAATACAGTTTAATTCAGTTCTGCGCTCACAGCTTAGTCAAACATGTGAATGTACAAGATACATACCCACACACACAAATATACCAAAACATGATGAGAACACTAGAGCATTTGTTATTTTACATGGTAAATTATTCTAAAGGTATGTGTGGTGGTGGGGTAATGGAGTCCCTGTTGCAGCATGAGAGGAAGTATATTTGTTTGGCTGCTTAGCCCATCTCCTCAAAACTACCTCGAAAATGGAAGACAATGACTTGAAAACATCTTCAATCAAAGTCTCAAAGAAAAATGTAACTTATTTTCAAGCCTATGACAAGAAGTCCTGGAAGAGGTTTTTATTAAGTTTTTCTGTTTGTTTGTTTTAATGAAGAGGAAAAGTGCTATCTCTTTAAATTATACTATTGACACAAGTGGTTAGAGCATAGGATTTGCAGTCAGGAAGACCTGAGTCCAAATCTCACCTCATACACCTACTAGCTCTATTACTCCAGCCAAGAAACTTAGTTTTTCTGTGTCTCACTTCCCTCCTCTGCAAAAAGATAAGAAGAAGGGCACCTATCTCATAATACTGTATGATGGTCAAATAAATTAACATATGCAAGTCACTTTTTAAGCCTTACAGCAATACAGTTTTCCCTTACACATTCTGCCTTTTTCCAATGTGTTTTGATATATTGTGGATTGGTATAAGAAATTAAGTGGGAATTTGGGGGGAGTTGTGTAGAAATTGCCAAAGATATGCAAAGGTCAGCAGACAACACAGAGTCTATGACCAAACACTGAACACAAATTTTATAATAAGGTACTATAAACACTCCATAAAAGAAAAACATCCATACTTCTTCTCTGGTAAGAAGAAAAGGTCAAACAAATTTTACATGAATTTTCTAGATTACAGGGGAACCATGCCTTTAAATTTCCATGATGTGAAAGGGATAACTATAAAAGTTGCTTATTAATATTAATTATTAATAGTATTATTATATCTCATGAATAACACTGAGTATAATTCCCAACCAAAGAGCGAGTTGTTCAATATAAAACATATTTTGTTGCATCTAGATGATGTCATTATATATCTTCAACCAAAAAATATTTAATAGCCTCTTTATCGCATAGAAAAATGCTACATAATATCAAAATATTATTTAGATTATTTAAGTGCGAGATCTTCAAGGTACATTAAGGAAAAATAGAAACTGGAGGTATGGGCTAATCAAATATAAATGATATTCACATACCTCCAAATGCCTGTTATTTCACTGTTGTGAAATATTTAGGATGTTAGAACGTAAAGGTGTTCCATGTATAACATCCAAATGGACTCAATCAATATTATTGAGAACAGTATCAAACATGTGATTAAGTCATTAATATATCTTTATGGAATTAAAATGTTTCTAACGGCATTACAAGGACACACTATGGCTACAAGAAACAAAATGGAATTTACTGATTAATGCAGATTTTTGCCAAGGAGTGGTAGAAGCTGTGCAACATATTGCTGAGGTCTGTGAAAAAAAAATGCCTACTTAATACCTAGAAAAATACAATCAAGTGGAAAACGACATATATCATAAGCTTGATAGCCTTCACAATTTATCACAACTACTTGAAGGCATGAAAAGTGAAACATCCTTGATAATTGGACAATTAAAGCTCTACTGGAAACAAGTCATCACAGACTAAACTTGCCAACAATTGCCTAGACACATACATTCACCCACTTATTGTCCCCCTAAAAAAAAAAAAAAACCAAAACAATAATTTAATATGTGTGGAATGAAGAGTTCTCAAAATATAGTGAACTAAGGGAAGAAATATTAAAAATGTGAGATCAGAGTAAATTATATATTATTCTCATTTTCCTGGTTTCCATCCTGACATTTTTATTCAGTTCCAAAAAAAAAGTACACACAAATACACATTAAATAATTGTATTTAAAAACAAAAGATAGTGATATATCAAGGAATAAGAAAGGAGAACAATTAGAGGAAGGAAGAGTGGGAGGAAGAAAAAGATAGCTATAGAGTTTCTAAGTATGCAGAGTGATGGCAAGTGTATTTCAGGCTTGTGGGAAAATTGAATGTCCTTTGTGAAAGCCCAGAAGTGCAACACAGCAGAAATATATCTGTTGTCCTCATTACTATTAGCTAGCATTATACATACTAGTTGTCTTATATTTGTGCTAAAACTTTTCCTTGAACTCTCTCAATTTATACTAATAATTGAGTAATAGCTTTGTCATTAATTCACATGATATTCTGGTCAACCACAAAGGAATTTGTCCAAGAAATCTTGCACACAAACCTATAAAATTGAAAATCAGTTCTACTTAGACTCTTTAGTATGAAAATTAATCATTGACCTAAAGCCTTAATCACATCTAAGGTAATTCAGAAATCTGCATTTATTTATATTTTAAATATTTTGAGAAAAAAGTCAGACAATTTTATAATTGCATTAAGCTTTATACATTTTTTTTTTATGACAACCCTGTGAGGTGGTGATTATATGAACAATTCCTTACTTTACAGATGACCAAATTGAGGTTCAGGTAGGTGATCTGAATTTACTTAGATCTGTGTCATGCTTAGAATGCAGATCATTCTTTCCTCCAAATCCTATTCTTATCCCACTAATTCCATTTCTAAGTTACTTTATGGTTGATTGTCCTTCATTCTGGAAGAGGAGCATGACCTCAGGAAGATGATGCCATTAGTAGTAAACAACAGTCCTCAAAGGTATATCAAACTTCCCAAAGTTTAGTTACTCAAAAATGACACTTCTAAAATAACAGAGTTCACTGCTTTTAAATATCTTTCTTAATGAAGTATTTGGACATCAATGAGTCCCTTTCTTATTCTGAGCAATTCTTGTCCAAGTCCTTCTTTAAATCTTCCCCATGCATCAAGAGGGAGGCCTTCTTCTGAGGATTTTTGATATTTTACAGACATTACACCATGACTCAGATAGTCTGGCTTTTTGTACATCAACAGCCTCCCCTTTCCTTTTACTGGCTTTTGGTACATCGCCAGCCCCCCTTTCCTTTTACTGAATGCATGTCCTTAATGACACCATGCATTTCATTTCTGCTGTCATGTACAAGTCAGTGTGGCTCATTTAGTGCAACTCTCTCATTCCATAGATGGTGAACTTGAGGCTTTGTAAATTCAAGTGACTTGTAGTCACATAGGGAGCAAAAGGCATTGAGAAACTGAAGCATATGCTAAAATCAGCATGTAGGACAGAAAAGAGAACTCAAATCACCAAGAAGTTTTCTTGATGCAGTTGGAAGTAGCTTAGTCAAAGAAAAGAAAATGTTAAAAAGAAAATTGTCATTCTTTTCAGTTGGTGGTGAGGCTATTGCTTCGAAGAGAGATCACACTAGTTTGTGCACCCCAGTAAAGAGAACTATGATCAGTAGTCAGGAATTATGGGAAGAAGATTTGGGGTAAGAAAAAGAAGTTAATTTTAAAACTTAGAATAAACAATGATATAATTCCTTCCCCACCCTAGGGAGTATTCATGCCCATGGCCAGGATGACCATTTTTCTGTGTCTGTACAGGGATTAGGATGAGGACCTCCATAAGCACTAACAATATATGGTCTTTGAGATGAATGAAAAGCCCTAGAGACAGAGTTTCTGAGTAACTAATAATTTAGTTGGGGGGGCTAGGTGGCACAGTAAATAGAACATTGGCCCTGGAGTCAGGAAGATCTGAGTTCAAATCTGGCCTCAGACACTTAACACTTCTTACGAGCCATGTGACCTTGGGCAAGTCATTTGACCCCAGTTGCCCTCAAAATAAAGGAAAAAAAATCTATTTACTAATTAGGATAGCAAATAATTAATAAATTGATGCTTACTGATTTCTCTCAGAAACCAAAGAAAAAAGCACAGAGATCACTAACGGCTTCAATACCTTTGGAAAAGGAAGTGCCTGTGACAGGTGACAATAAACCCTAATTGGTGAAAAATTAACGAAGGTGTGGAGATTTTAATGAGGAGATGGGCTAAAAGTCTTCAGCTCTTCCTGCTTGATAACACATCTTGATCATGAGACTCAGCTGCCTCTAGCAATATGGGCAGAGGAATCCATCTTTACCCAGACCATTCTGTGTGACCCTAAATTCCAGTAGAGGGTTACAATTACAGTGGCTTGTTTTTTAAAGTCTAAAATTCATGTAGATTAGATTCTCTTTATACTCTAAACAGAAGTAAGGTCTTATATTTGGGTGGAGTCCCACACAAGATTGTGAAGGATTTGGGCAATCTCTGCTATTGGCAATGTTCCTCAAAGACCAACTGACTAGTCTACAGGGACTGATCCTCAATTGAATAAGTAAAGGGGAAAAAAACTTTCATCTTAATTTAATAATTGATTATAGATAGAAAATAATAACTTGTCTCATCTTTAAGAAAAGGGTTCTTAACTTTTTTTTTCCCATTTGACAATCTGGTAAAACCTCAGAATACCTAATTAAGAAAATATTTTTTGCGGGTGTGGCCAAGATGGCAGCATAGGAACAGCAAAGTATCGCAGCTCCCACATAGCCACTTCAAAATTCCCATGAAATATGACTCTAAACAAATTGTAGAACTCTAAAATGCACACAAAAATGCTTTCTCCTAAAGGCAGCTTGGATAGGAGGCACCATCTCAGGGCTGGAAGCTGAAACCAGCCCAGCCTGAAACGGTGTCTTGGCCCTGGGGGCAGCTAGATGAGCTGGGATGTAGCTGGAGCAACAGAAGAGCAGATCTGTGGCAGCTGTGGCAGTTTTCAGAATTATCAAGCCATAAAGAAAAAAAAAAGGACTAAGTGAAAGGTTAGTGGAACATGGCTAAAAATTGGGGAGTAAAGCGGGTCTGGCCAAACCGCCTCCAGGGCAAGGAAGTGGCAGAAGCGGAGGTCCTGCACCTGCCTCCACATTGCTACTTCAGATCTCCCGGCCTGAAGACTGCAGGGGGGCCAAATGATCATTCAGAGGCCAAGTGCTCTGGCATTGAGCGGCCTGGATCCAGATGGCAGTCTTGCGTAGTGGTCCTTGGGTCTCTTTTTAGTGAGCCAGAGTGGGGAAGGGCCCCATCAGCCTCCTAAAAGCTCCGGCAGCTAGGAAAACCCCAGTGATTTGGGACAGAGCCTTCCCCTTCTGGAAGCAGAGTTCCACAGAGATAAAAAAATCACTGACTGGCCAACCATGAAAAAACACAGGAAACAAAGTAAGAACAGCAACCAAACTCTAAATTCCTTCTTTGGGGAAAAGAAGGATCAAAGCAGGGAATGGGAGAAAGACAACACAGTCAGAACTCACACACCAAAATCTTCCAAGAAACATGAAGATTGCCTAAAAGCTAGAGATGAGCTGAAGAAGGATTTTGAAAACTGAATGAGAGATGTGGGAGAAAAATTGGGAAGAGAAATAAGAATGATGCAAGAAAATCATGAAAAGAGAGTCAACAACCTGACTGAACAAATTAACACCTTAAAAAATAGATTAACTCAAATGTCAAAGGAGGTCCAAAAAGCCAATGAGGAGAAGAATACCTTAAAAAGTCGACTTTGCCAGATGGCAAAAGAATCTCAAAAGCATTCTGAAGAGAATCACTCCTTCAAAAGTAGAGTGGAGCAAATGGAAGCAAATAACTTTATGAGAAATCAAGATACTATCAAACAGATCCAAACAAATGAAAAAATAGAAGGCAATGTGAAACATCTCCTTGAAAAAACCACTGACCTGGAAAACAGATCCAGGAGAGACAATCTAAAAATTATTGGACTACCTGAAAGCCATGATCCAAAAGAGAACTTAGAAAGCATCCATCGAGAAATTCTCAAAGAAAACTGCCCGGATATTCTAGAACCAGAGGGCAAAATAGAACTTGAAAGAATTCACTGATCACCTCTTGAAAAAGATCCCCAAAAGAAAACTCCTAGAAATATTATAGCCAGGTTGCAGAATCCCCAGACCAAGGAGAAGGTATTGCAAGCTGCCAAGAAGAAACAATTAGAATATTGTGGAAACACAATTAGGATAACCCAGGATCTAGCAGCTTCTACATTAATGGATCGAAGTCCTGGAATATGATATTCTGGAGATCAAGGGAGCTTGGATTAAAACCAAGAATCACCTACCCAGCAAAATTGAGTATAGTGTTGCAGGGGATAATATGGTCATTCAGTGAGGTGGAGGACTTTCAAACATTCTTGCTGAAAAAACCAGAACTGAAAAGAAAGTTGGACACTCCAACACAAAAAGCAGGAGAAGATAAACATGGAAAAGAAATCATAAGGAACTTACCAAC
>CM053582.1:150635565-150697531 GCA_028627135.1 Pseudochirops cupreus | reverse complement strand
TTTTTTTTTTTTTACCATTTTAATTATCTTTTTGGGATAAAGGCCTAGAAGTGGTGCTGCTAGGTCAAAGGTTATGTAGAGTTTTATAGCCTTTTGGGCATAGTTCTATATTGCTCCCCAGAATGGTTGAATCAGTTCACAACTCTACCAACAATGCATTAGTGTTCTGATTCTCCCACATCTTCTCCAACATGTATCATTTTCATTTTTTGTCATATTAGACAGTTGTATAGGTGTGAGATGGTATTTCAGAATTGTTTTAATTTGCATTTCTCTAATCAGTAGTGATACAGAGAATTTCTTTTTTTTATATGACTCTAAATACCTTTAATTTCTTCTGGAATATCATAGCCCAAGCCCTCTGATTCTTTAATCTAGAAAGTGCTGATTAATCCTGACTTTAGCTCTGCATTACTTAAAGTATTTCTTTCTGGCTGCTTGTAGTATTTTCTCCTGTACCTGACAATTCTTGAATTTGGCTAGAATATTTCTTGGAGTTTTCTTTTTGATATCTCAGGAGGCGCTCAGTGGATTCTTCCAATAACTATTTTGTCCTCTGGTTCTAGGATATCAAGATAGTTTTCTTTGAAAATTTCTGGAAAGATATGCTTTACAAATACTACAAACTATTTAATTTATCATGGCTTTCAGGTAGATCTATATTTTTCAAATTGTCTCTTTTGGATTTATTTTCCAGGTCTGTTGCTTTTCCAATGAGGGATTTCATATTTTCTTCTATTTTTTATTCTTTTGATTTTGTTTGACTGATTCTTGATGTCTCATAAAGTCATTAGCTTCCACACGCCCATTTTAATTTTTAAGGAATTATTTTCTTCAGTTATCTTTTGTGCCTCCTTTTCCATTTAGCCAATTCTACTTTTTAAGGAATTGCTTTCTTCAGTCAATTTTTGTCCTTCCTTTTCAAAGCTGTTAACTCTCTCTTATATACTTCTCATTTCTTTTCCCAATTTTTCTGCCAATTCTCTTACATGTTAAGATCATTTTTGAACTCTTCTGTGAGTTCTTTCTGGGCTTGAGATCACTTCCCAAGTTTCTAGCTTTACCCATAGGTGTTTTGACAATGTTACCCTCTTCTGTGTTTTTGCCTTCATCTTCTCTATCATCCTAATAATTTCTATCGTCAGATTATTTTTGTTGTTGTTTTACTCCTCATTTTTAGCTTTATTTTCCTTTCTTTTAAATTTGAACCTACTCCTGGGATTGAAGGGGGACTGTGTCAAGCCTCTTGTACCAGGGACTGTGGGTCCTGAATGTTTACCTGGAGCTACACTGATGTTGTCCTGAGACTCATGGGGGCCTCTTGTGTCTGGTACTGTGCTGAGGGGATTTGGCAGTGAGTTGCTTATGCTGATGGAGGTTGTAGGGGCCTGGCAGCTTACCTGGTTGTTAACCAGAGTCCTAGTGCTGCTGTCTGACATTTGTTGAGGCAAGTGCTGTGTTTCTGCTTTTCCCAGAGTTACACTGAAGCAAGTATCTATCTGGATACTTGAGGTTGCTTATTTAGCCAGAGCTATGCTGAAGCACGTGGTGTTGCTCAGAATTGGAGCATTTCCATTCTACTGGCTATACTGAGGCATGTGGGTAGTCCTAGTGTTGACATTTGACTGATCCACCATACTGAGTCTCAGAATCTACCAGTGGTTTGTTGAAATGGAATGTGTTTCTGGCTTACTGGAATGCTCCCTTCCTGGACTGTGTTCCCCTTTTACTGGAATGAGACACACCTTTCTTGCTAAATTTCCCGGGTTCCTGGGCTAAAAGCTTGTTTTCCCCCATCTTTCTGATGGTTCTGCTGTTCCAGGATTCAATTTGGGGTGCTATTTTATGGTTGTTTGCAGGTGCTATGGGACAGTTATGACAATTTACTGATTAATCCACCATCTTGGTTCTTGGAAGTCCTGGATCCTTACTTATACATCTTTGAGGGCAAAGGCAATGTCTCACTCACTCATTCATTCATTCATCCATGCATACAATAAACATTTCTAAATTGCTTGATGTGGGTAGGGCATTGAATCAGATTTTATGATAATTATTAACCTCAGGATTACACGATACCTTGCACACGTAGGGTATTTGATAAAATCTTGTTTAATTAAAAAAAACTACTTAAGAATTATAAGATCATAGACTTGGAGATGACAGGGACCTTAAAGATCAATTAGTCAAGTCCTTCATTTTACATATGAGAAAAGTATGGACCATATTTGTAAAGTTACTTACTCAGTTTTTGTCTATGTGTCCCCAGCGTCTAGCAGACTGATACTAGGCAGAGACTTAATAAATACTTTTTGATTAAATAGTGGCACCCAGATTTGAGCCTGGATACTCTAATTTCAACAACTGTTATTTTTGCTCCACTATACCACATTGTGGCCATTGCTTGGTTTTGATTTTTATGGAAAGAATGGTAATGGTATTAGTAGTGCTGGGAATCTGGTTGTCGTTAGTGATAGTGACAGTAATAAGAAGAAGAAGAAGAAGAAGAAGAAGAAGAAGAATGGTATTGATGATAATGGTGATGACATAGGTGGTACTGGGGATTGTGATGATGGAGATGATGATGACAGTGGTGATGGTGATGGATATAATGGTGGCAACGATAGTATTAGTACTGGTGATGATGCAAATAGTGATGGTGGTTGTGGAGATGGAGTTCAAAAAGATGATGATGAAGGTGATGATGACAATGACGATGATGATAATAGTGATGGTAATAGTAGGAATAGTCATGGTGATGATGATATTGATAGTAGTTAGTGATGGTAATGGTGATGATGTCATTCTCAATCCTATTTCCCATTATATTCTGTTCATATTTCCTCATCCTATATTAGATTGAATCTGAGACCCATGGCTTCAGATCACTAAGCGTTCTAACGCTCTGCTAATTCTGAGATCCATAATCATACTGCACCATACTTAAGGGGCAAGTATTGTCACCATGTTTTATTGGACTGGAAAACTGGAGTTGAATAGACCAAGGAATACATCTCAAAATTCATAAATAATTTCTCCTCCAGAAATTTGGGAAGGGATATGTGAAGGGCTCAGGAATTATCTCTCCACTTCTGATAGAAATGACATTGGACCCTACTCAGTGGTCTGATATCATAAGGATGTTTCTGGTACATTGCAATATCTCGCTAGACATATTAGCCTCTAGCCATTCAGTGACTGATAGATTTAAGGGTCCTTAAAGCTACTCTGATAAAATGGAAAAGATTCATCAAAAAAAAAATCCTGGGAAGATAAAGTGTTGTCGAGGGCCTTGAATGCCAGAGAAAGAAGTTGTATCTTACCAACGAGCCCTTAGGAAGTCATTAAAGGGTTTTTAGCAGAGAGATGACATGTGACAACCAGATATATAGAAAGCTATTAGGAAAATTCTGACAGTTTGTGAAAGATAGGCTGAATGGGGAAGAGAATGAAGGTAAGATCTTCTGTTAAACTGTAACCCAACATTGATCTGAAATGAGAATACTCAATGGTAGATGCATTATGGAAAACAGATACACTAATACATTGTTGGTGAAACTGTGAATTGATGCAAAGGTTCTGAAAAGCAATTTGAAGCTATGCAAAGAAAGTGAGTATAATGACCAGTGGTCATCATTGGATGCAGAGGGTTCATTGATCGTATATCCCAAGTAAGTCAATGACAAAAAGAAAGGCCTCATAAATATCCAAGCATGTATAGTAGCCTTTTTTTGTGGTAGCAAAGAATTAAAAAGAACAAACAAAGCTCATTAATTGGGGAATAGCTAAACAAGTTATGGTAAGTGAACGTTATGAAATAGTCTTATGTTATAAGAAGACATTAATAGGATAAATAAAGAGTAGAATGAGAAAGCATATGAACTGATACAAAGTAATATAAGCAGCATCAGGAAAGTAAGATACATAATGACTACAATAATGTTAATGTAAAGAATAGCAAACTCAAAACCCTATGCTAAGAAACAGAAGTAACTAGGAATCCCAAAGAAGAGATATGAGGGGAAAACCTACTCTCACTTTTCTGAAGATATGGAAGGGAAGGATAGATGTTCAATTTTTTTCAATGTTAGTTAGTTTTGCTAAATCTGCCCCATTATCACCTCTGCTTTTTATTGGAAGGAGAAGGATGTGTTACAGAACGTAGGTGATATAATAATGGAAGACATCGATAACTACGTTTTAAACAGTGGAGGCACATGTGTATGGGGACCTAGATGTAATGGCTATAGAAATAGACAGGAGGGGGATAGATGCAAGAAATTGAGGAAAGAGGTACTACAGGGAATAGGATACACAAGCTAAGTGGCACAGTGGGTGGAGCAATAGACGTGAAGTCAGGAAGACCTGAATTGAAATCCATACTCAGAGACTTACTAATTGTATGATCATGGTAAAGTCACTCAACCTTTCTCAGCCTCAGTTTCCTCATCTGTGAAATAAGAATAATAATAGCACCTACTTCATAGAGTTATTGTCAGGACCAAAGGAACTGACTTACGTAAACTACATTTGCAAACATTTAAAGTACTATATAAATGCTATATCTTATAACCCTCGTCCCACCCTTCCCTCCCGAAGTTGTGCTCAGTATTAAATGGACTAAAAAGTATAGAAGGAAGAACTCATGTAAATGAGAGGGGCAATGAGGATCACGTTATAAGATGTGGCTGATTTTTATCCCTCAGGAATTCAGAGCTTTGCGTTAGACTCAGTAGAGTCATAACTACACATTTTCATACTGCCTGAAACATGTCAACAAATGCTTCTGGGGATGCTGCCATATTGTGAGGAGGGAGTGGGTGGGAAAGAGTTCACTTGGGCTATAACTATCAATGCATGCCCTAATATGTTTCTAGTTTAACTCATTGTTTATACTAACTAGTTGCTAACTATAGAAGCATCTACATGGCTAAAGGACTATCAAGGATAGTCAACACCTTCTGGCTCAGGGATTCTTCACCTTTTTTGTGTCATGGTTCCCCTGGGCAATATCCAGTGAAGCTTAGGGAGCCATTGGAGTCACGGATTTTGCTTAAATTTCTTAATTTCCTCCTGCCCTAATTACAAGTTTCCTACTCAGTTCCTCTTTATCCTATGATTTTGGATTACTTCTATCCTCCTTCCTGGACCACTTGCAGACTAAGGGACAGTTCCAAAGCTAGAGTGAAATTCTGCTGCCTAGCACATCATTGCCCAGTAAGTGGACTGATGGAGGGATTTTCATCACTCATATTATCTGGGCAGCTAAGTGATGCATTGGATATAACACTGTCCATGAAGTTAGGAAAAACTGAGCAGAAATCCTGCCTCAAATGCTTTGGATAACTCAATTAACCTCTGTTTCTTGATCTGTAAAATGGGAATAAGAATTCCTCCTGAGGCTTTTGTCAGTCTAAAACAGCGATTCTCAACCCGTGGGTTACGTTCAATCTGTAACAATGAAAATACATCCTACATATCAGATATTTACATTACGATTCATAAGAGCAGCAAAATTACAGTTATGACGTAGCAATGAAAATAATTTTATAGTTGGGGGGTCACCACAGCATGAGGAACTGTATTAAAGGATCATGGCATTAGGAAGGTTGAGAACCACTGGTCTAAAATGAGATAATATTTGTAAAGTGCTGTATCAACAATGCAGTATTCACAATGCCTACAGTAACTGTAAGTATGCCAATATGGTTATTAATCACAAAATGTAACAGGCTCTCTACATGAGAAATATAGCTAGAACATTTATTTAAATACCAGGAAAAAACTTAGTCCCCAAACCAGAAAGTCAAAGCCAATACAGTAGGTATGAAGTCGACACACGTAGTTAATGTAATAAACATCCACATTCTCAAGCCTTCAAAACAGGACAGGCTACCTCAAGCAAAGATTCTCCTCTCCTCACTTATGCAACTGCTCAGTGTCCAGGCAGCTTGCTCCCAGCAGCTCTGGTCCCCCACAGTTCCTGTCCCTGACAGTCCTCAGCAGGAGCCCTTAGCCAAGATTCTGGCTGGCTCAACCAGAAAGAAGTTTGTGCTGCAACCACAGCCACTGCCACTGCCACTGCCACTGCTTCCAGTCACCACAGCACACACTGTAGCTTGGCTCCAGCTTTCTCTCTTGCTCCACCCCTTCTTGCTACATCAGCAAGTTCAAGGGGCGTGGAAGATCTTCTAATACTGTTATCATTGCAAGTGCTTTGTAAAACTTAAAGTACTATTGTTGTGCAGAGATTAAGAGCAAGCCAAGACCTGTGTTCAAGATGAATTTAGGTGTGGATTTATTAATTAAGTGGACAACTACCCAAGTATATTCACTCAAATTAGTAGTAATCTTTTGGGGGTACGGACTTGATTATATAGGCTAAAACGACAAAAACCACAATCAGAGAGGGGAGTTAACAGAAGCCATGTTGTACAGAAGCAAAGAACAGCCATTGGTTAGATCTATAGCTCAGGGCTAATTTGGGAATATGGCCCAAAGGTACAAGGATGCAACTTTCCTGTGTCATGGGGGTCCCTCCCAGAACAGGGCAGAGGATACAGGGTGGAGGGCCATAGTCAGTACTTTCCAGAGCAGGGTGGAGGGTCATGGGGTAAAGGGGACTGGAATTCCCCAGAACAGGCTAAGGTCATGTTCTGGGCAAGGAGGGTGGGGGCTCTTCTTGGTCAGTGAGATAGGACAGGATGGTCCCTAGATAATATCCTTGCACCATAATGAACCTTATATACTATAATAATTCAAGGAGAATATATAAAATGCTGATTAGGGTAGGAGAGGTCAGGGAACTATGCCTTGAGGAATATGCCCAGACATACCTTAAGCAGTTTTCAAACTAGGACAAAATGTAGAATAGAAATATATAAAAGGCTTAATGGTGGGCCACAAATCAGGTGATGTGCAGTGACCTGGGATTTGGGTTTGGGCACAACACTATATAAATGCTAACTGTTATTAATCTTTACAGGGGTAAACCATAGGCTTGACTGATTTCCCCCCATTGAATTGACTTAATTAAGTGAATCAATACAGCACCCTAGTGAGAGTGTGAGATTTAGAGAAAGAAAAAATGGATTCAAACTTCAGCACTGTTACTTTCTTAGCAGTGTGACCTTAAACAAGTCCCTTTACTTTTCTGCAAAGTGCAGATAATAACATCACATTGACTTCTTTATAGGGTTCTTGTAAAGAAAGTGGAGGATAATTTTATTTAAAATCATGAACTCTGTCAAATGTTAGACTAAAATGTAGTCCTTTTTTTTTTTAAACTTTACTGACAGATGCTCCTGAAGAAGTATCATGGATTGGGAAATCTCTTCCTTCTCTAGGATTCTGAGAATCTTCTATTTCTTCCATTGGTAGGCCTAGTCACACTGACCTTAGGGCAATTTCCAGCTTTGGGTTTCACACTTTCTCTAAAGGACACCATCCCAGCCATACCTATATAGAATTAAAGGTAGAAAATGGTGAGAGTAATCCAAGTTTGTGGTTTGGCAAGGCAAGATCAGTGATGAGGTGGTGTAATGGTAATTAATTTAGCAGGTACTTGGTCCTTAGTAACTAAGGGCTAAGTACTTCTGTGAAAGAGGCAGAGGGCATGAACTCTGCCTCCTGTTGCTGATGTGGCAGGAGGGGGTTGGCTGAGACAGGAAGCCAATGTGTGTGTGTGTGTGTGTGTGTGTGTGTGTGTGTGTGTGTGTGTGTGTGTGTAAGAAGAGTTCCAGGGACATAGAATCAGATTCAAGAATTTTCCTCCTTGCCAGCTCCTAGGGAAAGAAGAATTGTGGAGAGTGAAGCCAGTTGAGAGAGACAGACAGACAGACAGACAGAGATAGAGACAGAGACTGAGACAGAGAGAGAGAGAGAGAGAGAGAGAGAGAGAGAGAGAGAGAGAGTGTGAGTTGCTCTCCCAGCATTTGGAAAGCTGACTGAGAACTGAGTTGGAGTTTTTCTTGAGACTGGAATCTGGTGAAGGCTGAAATTGCTGCCTCCTGGAAGGCTGAGAATCCTTCTGGGTCCTAGGGCCAGCTGAACTGCTAGAGGACTGAAGAAGCAGGACTGGGATAAACCTTTGTTTGTTTGGCTTGGGTGATCCTTGAGTTCTCAGCAACAGAAGTTGTGAAGGGTTTGAGATGTGCTGGACCCTGTGAACTTCAGTGTGTAACAAGAACTGCCTGGAGGACTGGACAAGGAGATGGGAGCTGTCTGCCTCTGAATCCAGATGACTGGTGGATTTGGGTAGGATCTGGGACCATGGAAGGGAACCCAGGGAATCTGAGCGACCACCCCAAGTCAAGGTGAAGAAAAGGCCTCTTCTTGGATATTGAATGATGATGAAATTGAAGTTTACTAGACACCGAGGGGTGGAGGGTTTGTGTAATTTTCTAATGATTGTATTTAGTGATTAATGATACTTAGTAATTGTGAATATGGATAAGTGACTGATTAAGTTAATTTATGATTTCCCCATGAGTGGAAGATTGATTATTTTATTGTGAGATGACTGAATGACTGAGTGAGGAGGTAAACCTCCTTAGGGAAACCAGATAATTATTCTTTTGTTCTTTGTTCTTAATACTGTGGCCACTTTGGTGAAAACTGTGTGGCCATTCTAATGTTAAGTTGTTGTGAACAGTATATGGTGATTTTCTGTGATAAGATGTAATGTTGTGAATATTACATTGTGATTTGTTGTGAATGTTTATTTTGATTTGTTCACTATACTGTGTAATCAGAACCTTAAAAGCTGTTCACAGTAGCATTTTTTTGGGAAGCTGCTCATACCTGGCATTACAGGTAGCAAGGTATTCAAGAGAATAACTAGCTGTTTGTCTGAGGCTCAGGAGGTTGTGATTTACCCATGGTCACATGTAAGTAAGTCTGAGTATATCACCTCTGGATTCATGGTTTTTCATCCAAGGAAAACAATCAACTAAGTATTGATTGAACAGCTAAATATGCCTAATGTGGAGGTCACAAAAAGAAAACTGGACCATTTCTGTCCATATATCCTACTGAAGGAAAAACATGTATTGCAAAAATGCATTTCCCTGAGCCACACAAGAAAATCTTGTCATGTGAAATACTTAGCATAGTGCCCCTAGCAGATGTTTAGCAAAACATAAATGTTAACTATCCTCTCCTCTTCCTTACAACTTTCCTACTCAATTCCTCTTAATCCTATGATTTTGGATTACTTCTATCCTCCTTCTTTCCTTTCCTCTTCCTCCTGCTCCTCCTGCTCCTCCTGCTCCTTCTTCTTCCTCTCCTCCTCATCCTCATCCTCTTCCTCCACTGTCTTCATTCTCTCTTTCTCTCTCCCTTCCCCATTCATCATTAGTGTACTGGAAATTACTTAAATTGAGCTTAAAGCCAAATTTACCTTTTGTTGTTCTTGGGACCTTAGTTGTCCCTCTTTATCTCTAAGTATCAGTCTCTTCACCTACAAAGTAGAGAGAAGAATATTTGCCTGATCCCCCTCACAGGGTGTTATAAACATCAGAATAGATCATATGCATATGCATAAATCATTTTGTAACCACAAAATACCACATGATCATTAGCTATTATTATTTGTATATGTAGGGCAGAACAATCTGTGTGTGACGCCTGTATGAGTCATGGGAAAAGGATGGTATGGACAGAGCCATCCTACTCTCTGAATGGATGTGAAACAGCTTAATTCAATTCAATTGCATTTTAAATTGACTTTTGATCAATTTCATGTGTCCTCTATGCCTATACATATATTGCATCCTTCTCAGAAATATTTGATAGATAAAACTTGACCCACTTAGTAGTTCATCTTCCTATTCTATCTGCATTTTCATTTGTTCTTACAAAAGTAATAACCTAGGACTAGAACTCATTTGCATAATGCTCTCATTATTTGTTGAGATCAATCATTTACTGTTGCATGCTGGCACAAGTGCTGAAGTTGTCCAGAGTTTGAGAGAAGAAAGAGTCTAGTTTCCTGGCTTTCATGCTGTATATTCACTTCTACCTAGAGTCAGTTTCTCTGTTTCTCTTTCTTTGTTTCTGTTTCTGTCTCATTTGGTCTCTATATCTCTTCATCTCTAACTCTGCCTCCCTTTAGAGACTCCTCCATGAAAAGAATATGTATCCCTATGCCTTCGTTCTCAAATCTTGAAGCCAGAATAATAGGTACTCTCTTATCCTGAGCTATTATTATCTTTGCTTCTTATACAATCATGGAGCATTAAGTGATAATCTCTACAGAAGAGGAGAAACATGTACAAATGGACTTGAAAACCAGATTACAGTGTATTTATCTGTGGGTGTGTTTTAATATTAGGTAAATAAAAATTCACATTTTATTTTGTATTAAAATGTTTATCCCTTGTTTTGTTAAGAATTCTTAACCTAAACATAGAAAGTTTCCTCCTTCTCTTCAGCTATATTTCTATATTAATGATATTATCTTTTGTCTACTTTGCATATCCATTTGGAGCTTATTTTCATATATATTTTAAAATACTTGTGTTTACTTTTCTTCTGTTTATCTTTCAATTTTCTTAATGGCTATTGTTGAATATAGAATCGTTTCCTTGGAAGTGTCCATTCATGAGTTTGTAAAACACTGAGATACATTCTTGATTTCTCCTGGTCTTTATTTAATCTGTTCCATTAATCTGCTTTTCTACTTTTTAGGCACTGAAAATCATTTTAATTTTCACCATTTTAATATAGTATAATATTTAGTAGTGCTTTTATTCCTAATTTTAGTTACTTCCTCATGTATTATAAACATTGATTTTCCAAATAAATTTTGTTCTAATATTGTCAAGTTATAAAACTAACCTTTTAGTAGTCTGATTAGGGCATACTAAATCTATAAATTACCTTAGTTAATAGCATCATTTGCATTATTTTAATGTGTCCAGCTATGAAAACATGATTATATTTGAAAATATTTGTCTTTATTTCTGTACATGGTGTTTTGTATCTGTATTTACATGTGTCCTGGGAGGAAGTGGAGTCTACTGAATACAGTGCAGGCCTCAGAGTCAGAAAAATTTCTGTTCAAGTCCATCACTAACACAAGAGCAAGTCATTATCCTTTCCACACCCTGAACAGCTGTCTAAAATAATAAGTTGCAGAGGTACTGACTTTCACTGATAAAGAGAATTTTCCATACAGATAAAATTATGCATTGAGGCTCTTTTCTGACACTGTTACATGTGCCTTGATGAGTTAACATTCAAATATTTTGTAATTATTTTAAGGAATTGCGCCACTTCATTCATTTGGGTTTATTGGTTTAAAAAAATGCAAAGAAAGAGAAAGATCCATCCCCTTAAAAAAAAACAGAAAGGACAAAATCTGTACCTTTTTTCTAAATCCTGCAACTTTCTTGATGCTATTTTTTTCTCATTTCATTTCTTGGGAATCTTAGTTGTCTAGCTAAGCACCAATATATTGTCTAAATATATGCTTTTTCATCCTCTCTACATATATTTACTCCTATTTTTTTCTGCTTTTTCCTAAGTAATACAGTAAACATTTCTAAAGGTGTGTCAAAATGTGGAGGCAATATATACTCTTACCTTGTCTATATCTTATTAAGAAATTTCCTAATGTTTCTCCATTACAGTAAGGCTAGTTTTATTTTGTTTTCATTTGTAGGTAAGTTGATCATATTGAAGGAACATCTTTACAGATGTATGTATGTATATATGTAAATATGCATATATATATATGTATATATACATATGTGTGTAATTTTTACCATAAAATAACATTTATTTTTCTAAGCTTTTTCTGTAACTTTTTATTTAATCATGAGAATGTTATTTCATATATATGATTCTTACATCAGCAATCATTCCAAAACACTAACTAGGTTTTTGCAATACCTATGTCACATGATTGTTATTATAATAATACTTTAAAATATTATTGCATTACATAAATCATATTATTATTTTCTATATGGAAGATTCCTATGTACAGTTTTATCTATATCTTTCCCTCAGAGCATCAAGAGATTATCATGGCATGTTGATTTGAGATAATTAGAAAATCACTGCACTGGAAAACTTGTCTAGAAATCTCTATAACTATTTTCCCACATAGGCTCTTAAAATCTTTACTCTTTTACCCAACAATACTTAATTTTTGACTACGTATTACTTCAGATAAGTCAACTTTATAGGTGATCAATGACACATTAACTATTGAAAGTAATCACAATGGATATACATAGCAGAAAAGTCTCTGCCATGGTGAATTGGACCTAGAACTGGTTCCATCTAATTTACTGATCTTGACTAAGTGAATTCCCCTTTGTAAATCTTTGTAAACCTTTCCTTTAAAGTGAGATTAGTGTGTACAGAGATCTTGAATTCCTTCTGTTTAAGATTACATGACTCTAAGAAATATTACTATAGGAATTAATGTTATAGTAGTTACTTGCTAAGACACATAAAGGTCTTAGATTATAGTAGTTAAAGAAAGAAATAACCTTAGATAAGATGTAATCCATTAGTCTCCTTCTCCAATGGATAAGTGACCTTGTTGTACCCAAACCCAAATCCCAAGTCACTGCACGCCACCATTAAGCACCCCTTTATATTTCTGTCTTTGTCCTTGTTCTATATCACATCATAGCTTAGAACAGCTTTAAGACATGTCTGGGCATTACTCAGGGCAAATTCCCTATTAACACTCTATATATATTTCTTTCCTTGAATTAATATGAGTGTACCAAGTGCAACTCAGGGTTATGGTGTAATATAGAGACCACCCTGTCCTGTGCCGCTGACCAAGCAGGGTCTCCACACCCTTTGCCCGGAATATGACTATGGCCTATTCTGGGACTTTCCAGCTCCCTCTTACCCCATGCCCCACCACCCTGTTCCATAAAGCACTTACTATGATCTTTCCACCCTGTGCCCTCCACCTTGTTCCTTGTTCCGGAAGGGACCACTGAGTCACAGGAAGAATGTACCCCTGTACCCTTGTGCCATATCCCAAAATTAGCCCTGACCTATGGATCTAACCAATGGCTGTTCTTTGTTTCTATATGTCATGGTTTCTGCTAGCTCCCCTCTCTGATTGTGGTTTTTGTGGTTTTGGCCTATATAATCAAGTCTGTACCCCCAAAAAGATGACTACCAATTTGAGTGAACACTCCAGTAGCCATATGCTTGCTTAATAAATCCAGACCTAAATTTATCCTGAACCCAGGTCTTCGCTCACTCTTATTCTCTGCACAACAATCTCATTACTTAGGGTATACCCTCAAATGATATAGACCACAGCCCATGCTGTACAAACCTCTAATATATATTTTGATAAGTTCAACATAACATTCCACTCAACATAATAAAACTTTCCTCTAATTTAATTAGAATTATGAGTATATCAGTAAAATATATGGGTTTCAAATCACTTATCCCTCACTCTTTCCATTAGATGACACATCCACTTTATTATAAATAAGTGTATTATAGGAAAAAAAATACAGAATCATATACTTCATTAGCCTTACTTTATAGATGATGAAACAGAGGTAAAGAGTAGGTAATTTATCGGTGTCACTATTAACAGGTTTAAATTACAAAATGATTTTTTTTCAAATTGAATCATAATAAATCGTATTCATATACTTTTATCATGTGGAGAGTGCTTTTGCTACAAAAGTCATGTGAAATAAGTGATACGATTACTATTGATCTCATTTTCCAAATTAAGTAATTAAGGCCAACAGTATTGAAGTGAATTCTATGATGTTAACTAGCAATTAAGAGAAAGAGTTAGTATTATAATTCCAGTCCTCTCACTCCAAGTCTAGGGATCTATCTATTACAACATTCCAGCTATTCAAATTGTCTACAAAATGATGAATTTCTTTTAAGAGAATAAAAGGCTACATTTGACCACATTCAAGAATGAAATTCCATTTGAGTTTCAAAAAAGATAAAAAATAATTTTACCCTCAATGATTTAAAGTATTAAAAGTAACTATATTTTCTTAATCTTTCTCTGATTAGATTTGACATTTTGTTGTATACTCAAAAATGGTGACAAGTTTCCTGATCACTTCTATGTTTGTACACTACTATTTCAATTTAACCCAGGGACATTATGTATATGTGCCAAGGAGGCAGTTTAACACCTTCTAACTCATCTTTCCTCAGCAGCCTGGAAAATCAACAAAGTTTGTGCAAACATATGTTCCATTTGTCGAACTGAAGTAGAAGGTACCTTGTGTTTGACCTCCAATTAAAATAACAGCCTGGACGCAACTGCTTTGTGTGTGATAGCATATGGTCCCAAGACCAGTCTTGACAATTGAGGTGAATTTCATTTATTAGCTGAGTCACTTTTAATGGAAGTTGCTATTTGGGATTCAGATATCCAAGAATAATACCCTGTATTGAATATTTGATTCAAATTTTTATCATATAATTCTAATAGGATGAGCCTATTTCCTTCTGATGAAACATATTTACATTTCTTTTGAAAGGTAAGAACATCTAGCTCATCTATATTTCCAGAAACCTGGAGTTCCAGTTAAGATGAAGATGGGAAAGATCATAGAGAAGCTCAAATGTACCATATAAATCCCAACAGATAAGCAAAAAATGCCCCATGCCAAAGACCATCAACAATAATAACTCAAAAGATACAAAAGTAATTTGTTCTGCATAGTTTAGAATCACACACACACACACACACACACACACACACACACACACACACACACACACGGTCCAAAGCTCAGAGAATATGGGCCAGAATCTTAGCAAGGTGAGTAGAAGAGCCATCCTAGCAAAGTCAGGATTTGGTCCCACAAATAGACCCAAAAAATATCAGATTCTCTGAATGATGAAGTCACAGCACAAAATGAACTCCAGCTGTTGAGCATTTAAAATTAGCTTCATGCTCTGAATTTGCAGAATAGAATCAGGAGACAGAAGGATCCTCTTTAGGTCACAAAGCACGAAGACAGTGTCCAGAAATGCAATTTTCAGTGCTTTTTTTTAATGGCCTGTTTGATAGAGTCTAGGTAACTTGGGGGCCTTTTAGATGGCTGTGAAGGGAAGGAGAAGGGGATGAAACTTGAGTTTAAGCCACAGAAGGCCTAGCCAACTCGTCAAAGAGTACTAGTGCTTACTGGACTTAGCACAACATCCCAATGAAAGGAAAGAGGTGAAAATATAAGTACATAGAAGAAAACAACTACCAGGTAAATGGAATACTATGGGTTTAGAGGAAAAAGCAGCAAATGTAGAGGAAGTGTATACCTCTACAGCAAATATAAGGAAAGCCTTAGAGGGGTAAAGGAACTTGACTATAAGGACAGCATTGTCTAGAAGAAATATAGGAAGAGATAATCTGAAATCTCTGTCACACCTTGTCATAGTAGGCAAAACAACAACGATTTTATTCTTCATGTGCCAGTCATTAGAAGTTTTTGAGCCAGTTTTCTCATCTTCAAAATGGAGAGATTAGAAGTGGAGTCAAGATGGTAGAGTAAGGTAGGGACTCTCCCGAGGTCTCCCGCAATCCCCTCCAAATACCATTAAAAATTACTCTGAAAAATTTTAGAGCAGCAGAACCCACAAAAAGATGGAGTGGAACAAATTTCAAGCCCAACACAACTTAGAAAGTCTGCAGGAAAGGTCTATTATACCTGGGTGAGAGTGGAGCACCATCCAATGTGGGCTATGTCAGCACATGCCTTACCCAAGTAAATCAGGAGCAGGCCTTGAGAGTGACTGAATCAGTAGCAGCAGTGGCTTCTAGTCCTCTCATCCCACAAATGACTGGGGGGTGGGGTCATCAAAAAACTGATCAGAAGAAGATTTCAGGTGTCTTTTGCTATCAATGAGGCAGGAATCTGCTACATTACCTATACTTGCATCCAGATCTCAATCTTGGGAAGCAGTGCTAGGGTAAGAAGGAGCACTAGAACAATAGAGTTTGTGGTCACAGTGGAGTGGGTACCATCCTCATATTCCCAGGGCAGAAAGAGAGCATTTGTGGTCTCTCATAGACCAGAGCACAGACCAGTAGAGGAGTAAACACCTCTCCTTAGATGGAAACATTCTGGAAAAACTGAAAACTTGCAAATTCCTAGAAGTATCTCTGAAAACAGCTGCACAAAACACCTAAAGCTTGGGACAATGTGCATTCCATTGTGGAGTAAGAACCCTACTTTAACAAAGAGTTAAAATTCAAGTAATAGGCTGGGAAAATGAGCAAACAACAGAAAAATCTCTGACTACAGAAAATTATTATGGTGATAAGGCAGAACAAAGCACACACTCAGAAGAAGACAATAAAATCAAAGCTCCTGCATTCAATGCCTCAAGGAAAAATAAGAATTGGTCTCAGGCCATGGAAGAAACCGTGGCTTAGCCCCAGGGTGGTCAGGACAAGCTGCAGGTGGAGCACTCTGGAGAGTGGATCACCAGCAGCTGTGGCAGCTTCCAGAATTATCAACCCATAAGAAACAAGAACAAAGTGAAAGGTCAGTGGAATTTAGCTACATTTGGGAGAGAAAATCAGGTCCAGCCTTCTGCCCACATGGCAAGAAAGCAGCAGAAGTGGTAGCCCTGCTGCTGACTCCATGTGGCTGCTTCAGAGCTCACAGCTTGAGGTTGCAGGGGGTCAAAGCAATCATTCAGAGGCTAAGTGCTCTTGCCTTAACTGGCCTGGATCAGGATTATGGTCTTGGGTGGTGGTCCTGAGGTGTGTTCTCAGTGAGCCAAAGCTGGGGAGCCTGCAGAGACTGTACCTCCTAATGCCTCCAGCAGCTATGAAAACCCTAGCAATTTGAGACAAAGCTTTCCCCTCTGAAAGCAGATTTTTACTGTCGCTCAAAAATCAAATTAATTGACTGGCAACATGAGCAGGCAAAGGAAGCAAACCAAGCTCAGCAATCTAACTTTAGATTCCTTTTTGGGGGACAAAAAGGGATCAAAGCATGGAACAGGAGAAAGACAACACAGTCAGAACTCCTGCACCAAAAGCTTCCAAGAAAAATGTAAGCTGGTTACAGACCATAGAGGAGCTTAAGAAGGATTTTGAAAATCAAATAAGAGAAGTGGAGGAAAAATTGCCAAGAAAAATGAGAATGATGCAAGAAAATGCTGAAAAGAGAGTGAACAACCTGACTGAAGAAAATAATACATTAAAAAATAGACTAACTCAAATGGAAAAAGAGGCACAAAAAGCCAATGAGGAGAAGAATACCTTAAAAAGTCAAATTTGCCAGATGGAAATAGAATCTCAAAAGTTCACTGAGGAGAATAATTCCTTCAGAGTTAGAGTACAGCAAATGAAAGCAAATGACTTTATGAGAAATCAAGATACTATCAAACAGATCCAAACAAATTAAAAAATAGAAGGCAATGTGAAATATCTCCTTGGAAAAACCACTGACCTGGAAAATATATCCAAGAGAGACAATTTAAAAATTATTGGACTACCTGAAAGCCATGATCAGAAAAAAGAACCTAGAAATCACCCTTCAAGAAATTCTCAAGGAAAATTACCCTGATATTTTAGAACCAGAGGGCAAAATAGAATTTGAAAGAATTCACCAATCACCTCCTGAAAAAGATCCCCAAAAGAAAACTCTGAGGAATGTTATAGCCAGGTTACAAAGTTCCCTGATTAAGGAGAAAATATTACAAGCTACCAAGAGGAAACAATTTGAATACTGTGGAAACACAATCAGGATAATCCAGGATCTAGCAGCTTCTCCATTAAGGGATCAAAGGGCCTGGAATATGATATTCTGGACATCAAGGGAGTTAGGATTAAAACCAAGAGTCACTTACCCAGCAAAATTGAATATAATGTTTCAGGGGGAAATATGGTCATTCAACGAAGTGGAGGACTTTTGAGCATTCTTGCTGAAAAAACCAGAACTGGATAGAAAACTTGAAATTCAAATACAAGAAGCATAAGAAGGTCAACATGGAAAAGAAATCATAAGGAACTTATCAGAGTTGAACTGTCTACATGCCAACATGGAAAAAAGATAATGGTTACTTATGAAACTTTTCTCAGTATGAGGATAAGTGAAGGGAATATAAGTGTGTGTGTATGCATATATATGTATACATATGCATATATATGTATATATATATGTCTATATAGGAGGATATATATATGCTACAAATACATATGTGAGTATGTGTATATATGTCTATATAGGAGGGTATATATATGCTATGAATACACATGTGAGTGTGTGTATATATGTGTACTTAGAAAGAGGGCACAGGATCAATTTAATAGGAGGGGATAATGTTTTAAAAGGTGAAATTGAGAGGTGGAGAGAAATAGAATGAGAGGAGACAGGGAGAGACAGAATGGGGCTAATCATCTCATATAGAAGAGGCAAGGGATAACTGTTACAATGGAGGGGAATAACAGGAAGGCAAAAGGGAATGGGCCAACCTTACTCTCATTGAATTTGGATTAGGGAAGAAAAGACATACACTCTAAATTGGGTATCTTGGCCTACAGGAGTGTAGGGGGGAAGATGGAAGGGAGGGCAAGTTGGGGCATAGGGTTGTTAGAAGCACACACTTCTGTAAAGGGACAGGGACAAAGTAGAGAACAGAACAAGGGGGGGCGGGCGGGATAGGAAGAAGGGAAATATAGTCAGTCTTTCACAATATGTCCATTGTTGAGATGTTCTGCATAACTGCAGATATACAGCCTATATTGAATTGCTTGCCTTTCCCGTGGAGGTGGGTGAGGAGTGAAGAAGGGAAAGAATCTGGAAATCAAAGTTTTAAAAATAAATGTTAACAAAGAGACTCAACCTTTCTAGGGCCAAGTTTTCTCATGTGTATTTTGAATAAGTTAGATTAAATGGATTTTATGATCTCTTTCACCTACAGAATTATGGCCCTATGACAGTGATTCAGTAACTGCATATTCTAAACTACTTCAAGATAGGGGCTGGTGTTCAAGATGAATGAATGTTATATAAGCAAACTTTATTAAAAATCTTGTTGGTTTTAAAGTTTTATCTTAAATTCAAGCATGTCGAAACATTAAATCTGTAACTTACCAAATAAATTGCTGAGAATATATATGTGCCTGGAGCCTTTCTGATCCTATATAATACATTAGAAAGTGTTCTATAAGACCAAAGGAGATTTAAACTAAAGACGAAGGGGAGAGGAGAAAATCACCCATAGAAACTCTTCAAATTGCATACTACAGGGAAAGCTACAAAATAGAAAAAGTAATAGCACTAAAGATTCCCTAAAATTCAGAAGATTAAAAAAAAATCCATGAAATTTAGCAGTTAGTAGGGACGAGAGAAGGGAACAAGGATGTTTTCAAGATATATTATGTTCCAGATACTCTAAAAAGTTCTTTATAATTATCGCATTTGATCCTCACAAAAACACTGGGAAGTAGGTGCTCTCATGATTCTCATATAACATTTAAGGAAATTGAAGAAGAAGGGGTCAAGTGATTCAGTATATGAAGTGAGATTTGAAGGCAAGATGAGTGATCTATCCACTGTACCAGTTAGAGCTCCCAATAAAACCCATTGTTTCTGATGTCTACAAACAAATGCGTAAAGTGCGGGTAACAAGCAAGGTACAGTAGAGTTCCTAATTAAAGGGTATATGTTTGACTTCCATCTCTGAGACTTGTGAGAAGAGATTCATGACTCAAATGAAAAAGAAACGTGATTGTTAAAATGAGTGTGTATCTTAAAGTAAGTTGGCACTTTATAGTAAGAAGTATGAGATCTGTGGACAAAAATAGAATGAAACTATAATTTCATTGATATAAAGAAATTCCAGATACAGAAACTCCATTCAACCGATTCTAGTTGGCAAAATTGCTTGAAGTTATAGTCTTAAAGACTTGCCTAGACATTACTCTGATACATTAAGTTATGTGCCCATGGTCAGGCAACTAGTATGCTGGCAGTGTTGAGATATTTGGGACACAATGTATACCAGAGGCAGAATTTGAACCCAGGTCTTCCTCATTCTAAGACTATCTCTCTATTATTCCATGCTGCCTTTCAAAAAGATATTTTTACATGAAGACATTCAGTAAACAGAAAGGGGAAGCATAATAGAGAACATTTAGATGAAGACTAATGTAGGCAAAAAGAAGCAATTGTCACTACAGCATGCTATATACTACCTGGACAAAAATCAAGGAGACAGATGAGGAGTTTGGGAAACAGATCACAAGCTTGGCATAGAGGCCAGATAGAGTAGTGATGGAGGATTTCAACATTCTGGATGTATGCCGGCATTTTCTCTCTGCCAAAATCAGACAGCTAATAATTTCTTAATTACCCTTAGTGATAATTTTATCTTTCAAACTCTGCTGGAACAAAAAGAAATTTATTCTCACTAATAAGGAAGAATTACTTGCTGGAATAAGAATAAAAATGGTAACTTTGCAGATGTGGTCAGGTGACTAATTCATTTAAGAACATGTGAGAGGAAAGTATCAAAGATACAAGCCTGCACATTAAATTATAGGAGACCAAATTAAAAATAAGCAAGAGAAAGGCTAGGCTGGATCCCATGAAGCATCATGTACACTGAAGGAAAGACAGAATGTAGTTTTCCTGGGTAAGGACCAAAGCATATACCAGGAGAAGAACGGAGAAGAATGACTACACATCTCCACAGGTCATAGCACTTTAGAAGCAATGAAAACTTAAAAAATAAAATAAAACAGAAATAGCTGTTACAATAGTGCCACAAAAAAATTTTAAAAAAGCCTGAAGCTTGTGACACCTCTCCATTCCCTAAATTTAACATAAAGTTTCAGGTCAAGAAATAGGTTAGGAAAATGACCAAACAGCAACAGAAAATGATCTGGGCATAAGAAACAACTTTGATAACAGGGAACATCACCATATAAACTCTGAAGACGACAATGACATGAAAACAACAATAAGAAAAACCTTAAAGGAAAAATCCTGATTGGATATAAGCACAATAAAAATTGCTAGAAGAGCTAAAGGGGGAAAAAAAGATTTTAAAAATTAAAAAAAAAGAGTGGTAGAAGAAAAAATGGGGAAATAAGTGAGTGTGATGCAAAGAAATGAAAAGAGAATTAACAGGTGGTAAAAACGTAAAAACAGAGAAGAAAGTCACATCTTAAAAACAGAATTGGGCAGATTGTAAAATAGATACAAAACCTCACTGAAGAGAATAACTCAGTAAAAAGCAGAGTTGGTCAAATGGTAAATGAGGCAAAACACCACTGAAGAAAATAATTCCTTAAAAACAGATTTACCATATACCATTATATATGTACCATTGTCAGGCTATCTCTAATCTGAAAGGAAGAAGAGTTCTATCTTTTCACTGGGTTTTTGGCATTATTGGCTTGAAAAGGAACAAAGTGTGTGCAACCGTCTGCCAACACAACTGATACCCACTATGAGATGAGAGGCAACAACATGAGGGCTTCTTCACTTTCCTCATTGTACTGCCACCCTCCAAGTTACATAATATTCTGGCACTTTCTCCAAGATCAGACATGCAGTTTAGTATTTCTTTGTATGTGAGCAGTTGCTGCAAAGTCTTTTTGGTTTTAACATCAAAACTTTTTGGGGTGACTTTGTAAAAAAAGTAATAAAAAAACCCAAAAGATCAAATCAGAACATAAATGTTTAATCTGGAATGGACAAATAGATACTTGTTTACTTACATGAAAGACAAAACAATGTGCTTTGTACGCTGAGAAATATTAGCCATTCAAAAGATATACAATCTTTGTCACCATTTTGAATCAAAACATCCTGACTTTAGCAAATTGGACATTAATAAAAAAAAAACCTAATTAAAGCATGCAAATTGATGGAAAATCTCAATGTGGAACAATGATTTTTCAAGAAAGTAAAATCAGAAAATGAAATGGGTACTAAAGTTAGTTTTCAGATTTCTAAAGGAATTGCTGTTGCTGGGAAGTCTTTTACTGAAGGTGACTTTATAAAGAAGTGTTTGCTGACTACTGGTTCTGGATTATGTTCTGATTAAAGAAGCAAATATTTTTGAGAATATGTCTCTCCTGTATGATCATGAAGTAAATAGTAGGTTATAATTCAATAACCTTGATGATCAGTTAAATCTGAAGGCAAATGAATGTAACTATTATTCTTTAGCAACAAAATAGAGCACTGATTTGACAGATACTACTCAACTTCTAATTTTTGTTCAAGTTATTGTTGATAACTTTGAAGTAACTGAGGATCTGGCTGGTTTGTACTCCATGAGAGGGCAAACTACAGGAAAAGAAATAACAAAGCTAGTGAACAAGTATGCAATTGAAAAGTTAGGCAGAACATTTGAAAACTTAGTGATCATTTATACTGAGGGTGCTCATCTATGTGTGAAATAAACCTTGATAAAGTAACTCTTCTTGAAGATTTTGCTGGCAAAAAACAAAACAAAACCAAAAAAACAAAAAACAAAAACAAAACACTAAGTATTATTGTATTGTACATTGGCAAATGTCATGATGCAAAGTTTTGAATTCTGAGAATATAATGTCAGTTGTACTTTTAATTGTAAACTATATTCATTCAACAGGACTAAAACATAAGTCATTTTGAGCATTTCTTGAACAGGTTAGTATTAGTGTGCCAATTTTGCTGTATCACTTCCAACATTTGGCATTTACTTCTTCCACCATTTTAGCCAACCATATGGGTGTGAGATATATCAAAGTTCTTTTAATTTGCATTTCTCTTGTCAATAATGATTTAGAGCATTTTTTTCATTTGACTGTACATATCTTTATTTTCTTCATCCAAAAATAGCCTATTCATATCCTATGATCATTTATCAATAAGGGAATAACTCACACTTTTTTTAAATTTGACAAAATTCTCTACAAGTTTGACACATGAGAACTTTGTCTGAGAAACTTTTTTTTCCTCCAATTTTAAGCTTTTCTTCTAATCTTTGCTACATTAATTTTATTTGTACGAAAGGTCAAGAATATCAAGAGAATCAATAGAAAAAATGAGAAGTAAGGTAGCATACCATTATAAGATCTCAAAGAACACCACAAAATGATGATCATCAAAACAATCTGGTACTGGTTAAGAATAGAGTATGGGAAGTCATATATTTTTACTTTAGGGAGTCAAGATGTCAGAACAAATTTAAAAGCAAGGAAAGAGGCAAGCAGCTTGAGCAAAAAGCAACAAAGAAAAACAAAAACCATAGAGAAGTATCTTGGTGACAGGGAAGACCGAGACACCAATTCAGGAGAGGCGGGCATTGTCAATATACCCACACCCAAAACCTTAAATGGGAATATGAACTGATCTCAAACCCAAACACCTTCTTGGAAGACCTCAAGAAGGATTTTAAAAGACAAATTAGAGAGGTAGAAAAAATGTGAACCATTCCTTTAAAAATACAATTGACAAAAAGGAAAGAAAGTACATTGAAGAAAATAACTCCTTGAAAAGTGGAATTGGCAAAATGGAAAAGTAGATACAAAAACTAACTGAAGAAAACAATTGCTTAAAAATTAGAATTGAACAAGTAGAAGCTTGAGACATTGAGAATCAGTCAAACAAAATCAAAAGAATGAAAAATAGAAGAAAACATAAAATAACCCATTAGAAAAACAACTCACCTGAAACATTGATCCAGGAAAGATAATTTAAGAATTATTGGTCTAGCTGAAACCATGATAAAAAAAAAAGAGTTGGACAGCAACTTTCAAGAAATTATCCAGGAAGACTGCCCTGATATCCTGGAACCAGAGGGCAAAATAGGCATTGAAAGAATCCACTAATCACCTCAAACAAATGATTCCAAATTGAAAATGCAAAGGAATATTGCAGTCAAATTCCAGAATTATCAGCTCAAGGAGGAAAGACAGCAGACATCCAGAAAGAAACAATTTAAATATTGTGGAACCACAGTCAGAATTATTCAGGACCTTGCAACTTCTACATTAAAAGATTGGAGAGCTCAGAATATTATATTCTAAAAGGCAAAGAAATTTGGATTATAAGGAAGGATTAACTACCCAGTGAAATTGAATATAATCTTTTAAGGGAGGAGATGGAAATTCAATGAAATAGATGACTTCCAGGCTTTCCTGATGAAAAGACCAGAGCTCAATGGAAAATTTGATCTTCAAATACAAGATTCAAGAGAGGCTTAAAAAGGTTGACAGGAAAGGGGAAAAAAAAATTGTTACTCCATAAGGGCAAACAATTTACATCCCTACCTGGGAATTTGATACTTATAATTCTTGAGAACTGTATCTTTACGGCGTTTTGAAGGGATTTACATAGACAGAGGGGGTGAGTATAAGGTGACTTTGAGGTGATGATTAATAAAAAAACTAATTAAAGGTGAAAAGGGATTGCAATGGTGAAAAGGAAAGGAGGAGGCAGAAAAGCGTAAATGACATCACATGAAGAGGCACAAAGACATTCAGTAGAGGTAAAGAAGTGGTGGAGTTGAGCATTGTTTGAACTTTGCTGTCATCAGATTTGGATCAATGAGGGAATAACATACTCAGATATAGAAGACCAACTTGTCTTATAGGCAGCAGGAGGGGAAAATGGAAAGAAAAGGAGAAGGGCATCGAACAGAAGGCAGATTGAGGGAGGCAACTGTCAAAATCAAAAACTCTAGTGAGGAGAGTAAAGGAGAAGGAAGAAAGAAAAGCATAAATAGTAGGTGTTAAAGGGGGAGAGAATGGAGAGAAAGACACATTTAGTAATCATAATAGTGAATGTGAATGAAACAAACTCTCCCATAAAACAGAAGTGTATAACAGAATGGATTAAACACCATAATCCTACAATAGGTTGTTTACAAGAAACACATTTGAAACAGAATGATATCTACAGGGTAAAGGTAAAAGGCTCGAGCAGAATACATTACACTTCAGTTGAAGTTAAAAAAAAAAACAGGAGTAACAGTCATGATCTCAGACAAAGCAAAAGCAAAAATAGGTCTAATTAAAAGCAATAATGTAGGAAACTATATCTTGCTAAAAGGTACCATGGATAATAAAGTAATATCATTACTAAATATATATGCACCAAGTTGTATAGCATCCAGATTCTTAAAGGAGAAGTTAAGGGAATTATAGGAAGAAATAGAAAGCAAAACTATCCAGTGGAAGGCCTCAACCTCCCCCTCTCTAAATTAGATAAATCTATCCACAAAATAAAGAAGAATGAAGTTAAGGAGGTGCATAGAATTTTAGAAAAAGGTAGATACAGCAGACCTCTAGAGAAAATTGAATGTGGATAGAAAGGAATATATCTTTTTCTCAAGTGTACATGGCATCTACACAAAAATTTACCAGGTACTAGAGTATCAAATCCTCACAATCCAATGCAGAAAAGCAGAAATATTAAATGCACCCTTTTTATATCATGATGCAATAAAAATATATGTAATGAAGTGCCATGGAAAGATAGACTAAAAATCAATTGGAAACTAAATAATCTAAGCCTAAATAATAAATGGGTCAAACAACAAATCAGAAACAATCATTAACTTCATACAAAAGAATTATGATAATGAGACAACATACCAAAACTTATGGGTTGCAGCAAAAAGTGGTTCTTAGGGGAAGTTTTCTATCTCTAAATCCCTACATAAATAAACTAGAGAAAGAGGAGATCAGTGAATCAGTCATGTAACTAAAAATGTTGAAAAAACAAACAAATTAAAAATTCCCAAGTAAATACCAAAGTAGAAATGCGGAAAACCAAATGAGTGATAAATAAAATTGTGATGAAGAAAACTAGTGAACTAATAAATAAAACTAAAAGCTGGTTTTATTAAAAAAACAATAAAATAGATGAAACTTTGGTTAATTTGATTTAATAAAAAGAAAGAAGAGAACTAAATTACCAGTATAAAAAATGAAAAAGCTTAATTCACCACCAAATGAAGAAGAAATTGAAATAATAATTGGGAACTATTTTAGCCAACTGTATGCCAAAAAAAATTGACAACCTTTTTTTATATTTTTAAATAAATTTGTTTATTTATTTTTTACTTTTTAACATTCACTTTCACAAGATTTTTAGTTACAAATTTTCCCCTATCTCTCCTCTACTTCCCACCCCAAGACAACAAACATACCGAATACCCCTTCCTCCAATTTGTTCTGTCTTATGTTTTCCCCTATTTCCCCCAACTGCTTACTTTCTTGTAGGACAGATGTATTTCTATACTCCATTGCCTTTATATCTTATTTCCTGATAGCATGTAAAAAACAATTTTTAATATTTGTTTTTAAAACTTTGATTTCCAGATTCTTTCTTTTCTTCCCTCCTCACCTACTCCTACTGTGAATACAAGAAATTCAATATAGGTTTTATCTGTGTAGTGACACAAAACATTTCCATAGTAGTTATATTGTAAAAGACTAACTATATGTCCCTCCATCTATCCCAACCCCATTTATTCTATTTTTTACTTTGATCCTGTCCCTTTTCAAAAGTGTTTTCTTCTAACTACCCTCTCCCCCAATCTGCCTTCTCTTCTATCATCCTCCCTCTTATCCCCTTCTTTCCTACTTTCCTGTAGGGTAAGATACCCAGTTGAGTGTGTATGTTATTCCTTCTTTAAGCCAAATCCAATGAGAGCAAGGTTGACTCATTCCCTTTCACCTTTCTACTCTTCCCTTCCATTGTAACAGTTTTCTCTTGCCTCTTTTATGTGAGATAATTTACCCTATTCTATCTCTCCCTTTCTCCTTCTCCCAATATATTTCTCTCTCACCTCTTAACTTTATTTTTTAGATATCATCCCTTCATATTCAGCTCATCCAATGAACTCTGTCTATGTATGTAAATTGGACAATCTTAGTGAAATGGATGTATATTTGCAAAAGTATAAATTGCTCATATTAATAGAAGAGGAAATAAAATACTTAAATATTCTCATTTAAGAAAAAAAAACAATAACTGAACAATCAATCCCTCAATGAATTCCCTAGGAAGCAATCTCCAGGGCCCAGTGGATTTACAAGTGAATTCTATCAAACATTTAAAGAACAATTAATTCCAATACTATATGGACTATTTGGGAAAAAAAGACAAAGACAATGTTTTATCCAATTCTATTGATGATACAAATATCATACCTAAACCAGAAAGAGCCAAAAGAGAGAAAGAAAATTATAGACCAATTTCCCTAATCAATATGGATGTAAAAATTTTAAATAAGATATTAGAAAAAAGATTACAGCAAGTTATTGTGAGAATAATACACTATGACCAGGTAGGAGTTATATCAAGAATGAAGGGCCAGTTCAATATTTGGAAAATGATCAACATAATTGACCATATCAACAACAAAAACTAGCGGAAACCAAATAATGTTCTCAATAGATGCAGAAAAATCTTTTTGACAAAACACAATACCCATTCCTACTAAAAACACTGGAGAGCATAAGAATAAATTGAGTCTTCCTTAAAATGATAAGTAGTATGTACCACATCATCAAGCATTATGTGTAATGGGGATAAATTAGAGGCCTTTTCAATAAAATCTGGGGTGAAACAAGGATGTGCATTATCACTACTATCACTCAATGTGGTACTAGAAACATTAGCTTTAACAATAAGAGGAGAAAAAGAAATCAAAGGAATTAGAATAGGCCAAGACAAACAAAGCTATCACTCTTTGCAGATGATATGATGATATACTTAGAGAATCCTAGAGGAGCAAGTAAAAAACTTATTGAAGTAATAAACATCTTTAGTAAAGTTACAGGATCTAAAATAAACCTACATAAATCCTCAGCATTTCTATATATTACTAACGAATCCCAACAGCTAGAGACAGAAAAGGAAATTCCATTTAAAGGTACTGTAGACATTATAAAATATTTGAGAGTCTACCTGCCAAAACAAACACAGAAACTCTATGAGCATAATTACAAAACACTTTTCACACAAATAAAGTCATATCTAAATAAATGAAAATAAAACATCATTTGCTCAGGGGTAGGCTGAGCTAAATATAATAAAAATGATAATTCTGCCTTTATTTATTTAATTTCATACCAATCAAACTACCAAAAGTTATTTTATAGAGCTAGGAAAATAATGACAAAATTCATCTGCAAAAACAAAAGGTCCAGAATATTAAGGGAATTAATAAACAGAAATGCTAGGGATGATGGTCTAGTCAAACTAGATCTTAAATTTTATTATAGAGCAGCAATCATCAAAACTGCTTGGTACTGGCTAAGAAATAGCCTTGTGGAATAGGTTAGTACACAAGACACACCAATCAATGACTACAGTAATCTACTGCTTGATAAACCCAAAGACTCCAGTTCCTGGGATAAGAACTCATTATTTAACATCATCTTAATGAATCCACTTGTCTCCATTCTTTTGCCCTCTGCTTCTTTTTTTACATCAAAATTTGAAAGGAGGTCGGAGCTCATCAGCATAAACTATTTTCTTCCCTAGTGTAGAACATATTCAACTCATACATTTTCATCTGGTGCTATTATTGACTTATTTCCATATATTTTCCATAAAAGTTATAAAACAAAGAACAAAAGTTTAATTATTTCAGCATTCTATAAATAACACAATGACTGTCTCTCTTATTTCTTTCTCTAGCTGTAAGATCAAAAAACTCATCTGCACTTAATGACATCTCAGAACACCTTTTTGGGAACAAATTATTATTAATCACAGTTAGTAACAATTTCCCATTGTCCTTCATGTCAACAACAATTTTAATTCTTTTGAAAACATGGTATTCCATGATTCACAATAATTTAACTTTGCCTTGAAATTATTGGAGTTAAAATAATGGACTTTGTTGAAGGCTGTAGATCAAGATCATTTAACAAAGATATTTATTAGATGGATCTTGTCTCTGTCTCATTTGTGGTTGTGTGCATGGATGTGCAAGCATGTGTGTGTGTGTGTGTATGTGTGTGTGTAGACACAAAGAGACATAAATAGAAACAGAGAAAGACTCCAAGAGGTAGATGATTGGCTTAGTCAATACTCAGTAAGAAATATAACAACCTGAATATACTAATTCAGAGAAAGGAGTTTCATCTACTTTATCTTCCTGTGTATTTTTTTAAACTGAGCTCTTCCAAATGATTACATGCCAATTTGAGGAAACTCAATAGTTCCCCAAGTCTCGGTACAATCAGCACAACCCCACCACACCAAAAAAGTGGGGGAGGGAATATCAGCAGAAATTCTCCATCAATATGAAATTTCTCTCCTATCTCTAGTCTGTGAGGTGTCCTTCATTATCCTGTTGGATATAGGGCAAGAATATATCTTTTTTTTTTTATATCTCAATTGATGTGGACACAGTGAATGAATATTTATGTTCATGGTCTTATCTGACATAGAATACTATTAATCTAATTGACAAAGAAAACAAAATAAGTATTCCAATGTTTATAGTAGACAAGATCACTTTTTAAAAAAATTCTATAGTGGCCCCTTATTATGATAAAATGCAAAGTTTTTATTTAGTTATTCGAGATCACCTATGATCCATTGCAGCTTGTTTTTCAGTTATTGAATACTAATTCTCCCTCTGCCACCAATTCCCGATGAATTCTAAATTCTACTCACACTGTAACACTTACTAACTGATCTCCCATCACTTCCTATACTCCTTTGCTTCTTGTAATTTTCACAGACTCTCAATTCAATGCTTGGCATGTGTTTTCCTCTTCCTTCCTGCCTGGTAATATTCCTTTCTTCAGGACTCAGATCAAATGTCATCTTCTCCCTGAAGCCTTTCCTTACCAGCTTCCTTTCTTCCTCCACATCCCCCAGCAAACTAAAGTAATTACTTTATCCTAGTATAGTTTGCCTGAATCTCTCCTTTGTCCCCACCATACTCTATTTGATAGCATATATATTTGTGTATCTAAGATATTCCTTCTATTTGATTTCAAGACCCTTTGGGGCATGGATTTTTTCTTTGTATTTCTCAATACCTATATAAGTACTTTATAAATATTAGTTGATTTGAACTACATTGTTTACTATTTGTCATGAAGGGATAACTTAAAGCAGAGGTTGTCAAAGTATGTTGCATGTCTTAATTTCTAATATGATAAATATTGATATTTAAAAAAAAACTTAAACAAAAGTTCTTGGGAAAGTTCCTCAATAATTTTTAGAGTATTAAAGGTGCCTAATATTTAAAAAAAAAGATCAAAGGAAAAGAAATCATATTTACAAAAATATTTGTATCATCTTTTTATATGGTAGCAAAGAATTGGAAACAGAGAATGCTCATCAATTGTTCAATGGCAAAATGAGTCATTGCATAAGAATATGATAGGAGGAAATAGTGAAAGGGTTAGTTTCAAAAACTCTGGGAAGATTTTTATGAACTGATGAAAAATGAAGTGAGCAAAAAAGAAGAAAACAATGTACAGAGTAGTAATAGTAATATTTTAAAGATAAATAATTGTGAAAGAGTAACTTTGATCAACACAATAATCCACCAGAGTTTTCAACAAACTCCCAGTGAAAAATGCTATCAACCAGACAATGAACTGATAGACTCAGAAGGCTCAGAAGATAGATTGCAGCATATCTTTTTTTTTCCTTTTTCATTCTTTTTTATTCTTTTATTGTTAATACATGGGGGTAAAGCACTTCCATAGTATAGCACAATAAAAAAGATTGTACATGAAACTACAAATTTGCTATGCACAATTCCCTATTCCTTTCAAAGATACAACAAAATTATCATGCAAAGTTATTCTTTTGCTTCCCCTCACCCTAGAGATGGTTAACATTAGACACAAATGGTTGTGTGTATGCATGTACATACAATTATATATACACATACACATATATGTATGTTTATAAAATTATTCTACACATACTAATATTTATCACTTCTTTCTCTGGATGCAGATAACTTCTTTCTCCATATGTCATGAATATACGGGTATTTATAATAGCCAAAATAGCTTATTCTCTCAAACTCATTCTGAAAATAATTTTGTTGTTGCTATTGATATATGGGAGCCAAGATGGCAGAGTAAGCAGTAAATTGTCATAATGACGAGGTGCCTCTGAATATTTTGGGGTGATCTTATAACTAACATTGTTGTAACTTCAATCTGTAAAAATCTCATTTGTGTTATCAGTTTGTAACATCAACCTGTTGTAAAAGCCACAAAGCATTAACTCTGTCCCTTCCCTCCCCCCCACAGGTGTAAAGCATTAACTCTGTCCCTTCCCTTTCCCCAGCCTAGAGGTATTTCCTCTGAAACCATTAACTCTATAGCTATGATAACAAGAAGCTTTTAAAGGTACTACCTCCTTTTGTTCTAGTAGCCAACTGAAACAAGACTCATCCATTTGCAAACTGGATGGGTACTTCTCAGTTTAAACTGACTGCTGGTTGACTTTATGATGTTTCAAGGCATCATAACAGTATTAGTCACTCCTTGGCTCCTCCCAGGTCCCTCCCTAACTCCACCTCTGTACACCTAGTTAGCCTAATGAACCTATGACTGACAGGTTTGTGTCTTTAAAAACTGCATCTCTAGACCCTGAACTTTGCAGGTCGTCTTTCTATCTCCCCCTGCATGCTGAAGAGCATCACACTTTGCAGGCTTTCTCTGGCACCCACCCCTCCCCCCGCTGCACTTTGCAGGCTTTCTAACTCTTCCTTAAATCCCGGTCAGTTTGCAGGTCCCCTTACCCCACCCCTTGCCTCAGTGTAACAATAAACTTTTGTAACTCTGCCAAGGACAGCTGAGTCCAGTAATCCTTTTCAGACAACGAACCTAGAAAGGATTTCAATAGAAATCCCCCCAACTTATACCTCTTCAATAACTCTCCTATATTTACCTCCAAATAGCCACAAAATAGCAACCCTCCCCCAACAAATCCTGGAATAACAGAATCAACAAAAAAATAAGGGTAAATAGTCTTTCAGCTCAAGAAACTTGGAAGATCCACAAGGTCTGTCTCACTTTGACAAAATGGGAATGCAGTCCAGGACAGAATGTGTCCTGGCACCAGGCACCCTCACATGCCTCAGATAGCCTGGGGAATGGGCAGAGTCAAATTCTGAGAACTCTCATGTATTTCAGCATAGCCCCAGGCAAATAAGCCACTTCTGTCAGACCCCCACATACTTCAGTGTAGCCTCAGGGAAATATAGAAACACTCCACTTGCCTCAGTACACACCAGAAACCAGTCACCAACACTAGGACTCCAACTCAGCAACAGTTAAAATTCCAGACCCCTACAGCCTTCAGCAGTACCAGCTGAAAAAACAACTGACCTGGAAATTCAATCCAGAAGAGACAATGTCAAAATCATTGGGCTACCTGAAAGTTACAATCAAATGGAGGATCTGGATAGCATCTTTCAAGAAATTATCAAGGAAAATTACCCTGATATCCTTGAACCAGAAGGTAAAATAGCTGTTGAAAGAGCCCACCAACCACCTCAGGAAAGAGATGCCAAAATTTAAAAAAGAGAAGGGGAGGGGAGAGAAAGGGAGGGGAGTGAGTCAGGAGGAGAGGGAGAAAAGAGGGGAGAAGGGAGAGGGAGGGGAAGGGAGGACGGAAGAGAAGTGAGAGGAGAAGGGAGAGGAAAATGGAATGGGGAGAGGGAAATGGAATAGAGGAGAGGAGAGAGTAGAGGAAAGGGGAGGGGAGAGGGGAGGGGAGGGGATGGACTGAGTTGCCCAACTGGAACTGACTATCTGGTTCCCCAGGCAGCTCTGAAGTCATGTCATCATCTCTCTAATGGCATGGTCCTCTTCACGAATGAAAGACAAATCACAACCTGAGGGTGCAGAAAGAAAAGAGAGGTATAATGGCAAATTATTTCACTTGAAGAGGTGCAAAAAAGCTAATACAGTGGAGAGAAAGATGGAACAGTAGGAAATGGGCATCACTAGAACCTTACCCTCATCAATATTGCCTCAAAGAGGGAATAAAATACACCATCATAGGAATATAGTAATCTCTCTTTTCCAACAGGAAATTAGAAAAGGAGATTAAATGGGGGAGGTAATTTACAAAAGAGAGCATGAGAAGACAGACCAGGGGACTCAAAAGACAGAAGCAAAATGCTGTTGAGGAGGGAAAGGATAGAAAGAGAGAGAGGACAAACAGGAGGAAAAATAGCATGGAAGGAAATACAGTTAGTAATCATAATTGTGCGAGTGAATGGAATGATCATAGACATATAACTCAGTTGATCTCAGCAACATAATGATCCAAGACAAATACAAAGGACTCCTGAAGGAAAATGCTTTACACATCCAGATAAATAGTTGATGGATACTGAATACAGATCAGAGCATACTTTTTTCATTTACTTTATTATTTTTCATGTTTTTCCTCTTTTATACATCTTTTCTTTCACAATGGTGACTTTTATGGAAATATGCTTTACATTGTAATACATATACAATGTATATCAAATTGCCTACTATTTTAGGAAATAAGGGGTGAGGGAGGGAGAAAAATTTGGAACTCAAAATTTATAAAAAATAAATGATAAAAATTGTCTTGACATATAATTGGAAAAAATAAAACACTATTTAAATAAAAAAATATTGTTGTCACTGTATACAGTGTTTACTTGGTTCTCCTCATTTCACTCTTCATTATTTCATGCAGGTTTTTCCATGTTTTTCTAAGATCATTGAGCTAATCATTGCTTACCACACAATAGAATTTCATCACAATCATATACTTCAACTTGTTCAGCCATTCTCTGATTGGTAGACATCCCCACAATTTCCAATTCTTTGCCACCACAAAGGGAGCTGCTATAAAAATTCTAACATAAAATGGAAGGGTGGGCAATGGGCATCACTAGAACCTTATCCTTATCAGTATTGCCTCAAAGAGGGAAGAAAAATACACAATCAATGGAATGTGCAAATATATCATTCTAGAACATAATCATCTTTGGAAATAAACTTAGTTGTTGTCTTGCTGGATCAAAGGGTGTAGTTTAATTACTCTTTGGACAAAATTCCAGATCGCTCTCCAAAATGATTGGATCAGTTCACAATCACACCAATAATGAATTAGTGTCCCAATTTTTCTGCATCCCTTCCAACATTTGTCACTCTCCCTTTTATAATTCCAGCCAATATGGGAGGTATGAAATAATATATCAAGAATCTTTTTAATTTATATTTATCTAATAAATAGGTATTTAGAGCATTTTATATGACTATAGATCATTTTTATTTTTTTTATTGGAAAACTTCCTCTTTATATCCTTCTACCATTTATTGATTGGGGAAGGACTCATATTCTTATAGATTTGCCAAAGTTCTTTATATATTTTAGATATGAAATCTTTATCTAGTAAATTGTCCATAAAATATTTTCACAAACAAAATTCATCTGGAAGAATGGAAAATCAAGAATACCAAGGGAATTAAAGAAAAAAAAATGCAAAGGAAGGTGGCCTAGCCATATCAGATCTAAAACTACAGTATAAAGTAGCAATCATCATATCTATTTAGTAGTAGCTAAGAAATAGATTGGTAGATCAGTGGAGTTGGTTAGGTACAAAAGATACAATAGTAAATGATTACAGTAATCTAATATGTGATAAATGCAGACAAGAACTTCTGGGACAAGAGCTTTCTATTTGACAAAAACTGCTGGGAAAACAGGAAAATAGTAGGGCAGAAACTAGGCATAGACCAACAGATATCTTCATACTCTATGCCAAGATAACTATTAAATAGATACATCAATTAGACATAAAGGATGATACCAAAAGCAAACGAGGAGACTAAGGAATCACCTACCTGTCAGATCTATGGAGAAGGGAAGAATTTATGACCTAACAAGAAATAGAAAACATTGTGAAATGCAAAATGGATAACTTTGATTACATTAAATTAAAATATTTTTGCATGAACAAAACCAATGCAACCAAGATTAGAAGGAAAGCAGAAAGCTGGGGAACAATTTTTACAGCCATGTTTCTGATAGAGACCTAATTTCTAAAATATATAGAAGATTGTAAAGCCAATCATGAATTGTTCTCCTGAGGACTGTTACTAAGAATAATTTTAAGGATCTAATCTCATAGTATAGTGGACTCTCTATTTATTCAGCAATGAACTAAAGCAAAACATTCAAGAAACTAAAGCACAACATTAAAAGCAACATAATTACTTATTACTAAGGTGGCCACATAGTCTTAAACAAAACACATCATTCAGTAAGTCACAATCTCCTCAATCAATGTAAAGTACCCATTTAAAGTCTTCTTTCATCTTGACTGGAGACTGGCTTCCAGTCATCCTTAAGCCAATTATCCTTAAGAGTTAATCAGAAAGTACAAACATCATGCACCTCTAGGTCACAGTAAGTTACAAAATCATCAGTCAGCACTGATTAACCAAATTAACCAAATCTCTTTCATCTTAACTTGAGGATGACTTCCAAATTGCATGAATTCTCTTCCATGTTCTCTACTCTTGCCTGGCTTTACCCAACTGCTGCTTGGATTCACAGGTAGGCAGCTCTCCACTCCTGTTCCTTATCACAACTCATGGGGACTGCTTCACCCCAATCTCTTCACAGTTTTTGTTTTTAGGAAAACAAAGCTCAATAGGGCTACAAAAATATTTACTCAAATTGCTTGCACTATCATCTCCATTCACTTACTGTCTGAGAAATTAACACAATCAACAGAGTGCTTATGCCTGACAAAGTAACACAACTTAACAGACAGAATGCTTCTGTCTGAGAAATCAACACAAATCAATACAGCGCTTCTGTCTGACAAAGTAACATCAACACAGAACAGATAGAAGAATAGACAGAGTGCTGAAATCACAAACATTCTCTCTCTTAGCTCTTCTTGTGCTTGAGTTTTTATGTACTCTGTTCCTTCCTGTTTGACCCTTCCTGTTCTATCCTTCCTATTCCATTCTTTCTGCAAGCTCCTCCCACCATAGGTTCCAAGTGATGACATCAGGCCTATTGACAGCAGGAAAGGTCTCTAAACTCCCTTAAGGCTATTAAGGACAGCACAAAGTATACTGTTTCCAACAAAGACTTGACACAATGAAAGCTGAGGTTCAAAGGCACTTGAATAGTTGAAACAAGGAGCAAAGTAATACTTTGCTTGTCATTACAAGAACTGAGTCAAATGATTAAGAATGCAAGCCATTCCTGATCCAACCATTCTGAAGAGCAATTTGAAACTATACCAAAGGGTTATAAAACTGTACACACTCTTTGATACAGCAATACCACTACTAGGTCTGGAAGTCAAAGAAATATTTAATTTAATATAATCAAAAATCAGTTTTACACCTAATTTTTTCTCTGTGTTGCATTTGTTCATACATTGTTCATCTATCCATAAGTCTGATAAGTGGTATGTTCCATGTTACTCTAATTTTCTTGTAAAATCTCTCTTTATATCCATTTTGGCCTTATCTTGTCAAATGGTGCAAGATATTGTTCTGTGCCCTATTTCTGTCATATTGCTTTCCAGTTTCCCCAACAATTTTTTTTACCAAAAATGAATTCCTATTCAAAATCTTAAGTCTTTACACTTGTCAAGTGCAAGTTTATTATGTTGATTTACTGCTATAAAATATATATCTACTCTATTCCTTTGATCTACCTTTCCATTTTTTAGCCAGTTCTAGATAGTTTTGATAATTATGTATTTTTCCACAATTTTTCTTCTTCTTTTTTTTATTTATAGAACAAGGGTAATGTGGAAATGATGCATGGCTTCCTATGTTAATGAGTAGCATATGTTTTGCCATCTCAGTGGATATGGGGAAGATGGTGAAGTGATAAAGAGAATTTATAACTGAAAATTAAAATTACATTTTAAAAAGTACCAAAGATAAGCCTTATACTTATTTGCTATGTAACTCTGAGCAAGTGACATCTTTCTGCCTCAGTTTTGTTATCTTCACAGTAGCAACATGTATAGTACTTGTTTCCCAGGCTTGTTTTCAGGATAAAATGAGTTAGCATTTATGAGGTACCTTGCAAACTCTAAAGCACTATGGAATTGTTGATTATTACTACTAGTTTTAATAATCTGCTCCAAGGAATTAGACAACTCCCTCGCTTCCATTATATATGTGAGATCATTACAATATTATAACCACTAGACCCACTTGGCTTGGGCTAACTTTCCCATTATGGATTTTGAGAACACATATAGGACTGGCACTGAGATTGGCTAAAGGTAGCTAACAGTTCAGACTACTGGCATTTCTAACAGGTTGACAGAGTTAATAAAAACAACATCTAGAACAACCACAAACAAGGGAAGGTTTCACCCTAGTTCAGAGGTTTGATTGTGAGAATACACACACACACACACACACACACACACACACACACACACACACACACACACACCTCAAGAAGTAGGTAACTTTGATTCAGATAAATCAACTTATGCTGACTTGGATACGTTTTCACATTAAATATCCTTTCTTTTTTATGACTAGGTACATTTCTTTCAACTAACTGTAGAATCATGTATTTCTTGTCTTTTTTCATTCCAGTACCATACCTAAAGAATTAAGTGACTGGCCTGAGAGGCCTAATCCAGGATAGTATACAATCAAAAACAAATAACAGCTACTCTTTTGGCCTTATTTTTGTCTTCTCTCCAATGATGGGTTAGGCCTGGAAACTTAAGTTTTTATGTTGTACATTCTACCATCCTATGTGCTAAGGTATTTCTTAGTTCTAATGGTCTAGGACTTTATGAATTATTGATTTATTGGTCTCATAGAACAATAACAAAAAATACTTTTATCACAGAAGGGAAGATAAATGAAGGACTACTTTCAAGGGAGCCACTATATTTGTTTCTTTTACCAAAGATCTTTAGGTCTTCATAAATCATCTAAGAAGTCATTGTTCTCTAACTTGGGATCCTTATAAGCCATTCCTAGAGTAGGGAGAAAAAGGTCAAGAACCCACTCTTGGAAGAAGTGAAGAGCAATTGAATCAGAGAATTCAAAAGCTGGAAGGTACATTGGAGGTCACTTCTTTTCCTAAGCAGTCTGAGATGCATTTGACCTGATACAGGCTATGCTCAGAATTCATAAATTCTTTGGCAAAAAAAAAAAAGTTGGATTCATAATCAAGGGCAAAATTTGAACCCATCCATCTGTTCAGTCGAACTGGAAATTTGGTCTCCCTGGATCTCCTTCCTGCTCCCTCTGCTTATTTGGCACTTGTCTCTTATTTGTCCCTTTAGAAAAAAATAAAATCCCTTCACTGCTGGTGTGACAGCCTTCTGGAGTCACTGCCATCTGGAATAGCCTCTGTATATCTCTCTTTCTCATCAATACCATCTTCTTTTGAATTTATCCATAATAGCCTTTTCTCTTTTTGCCCAAGTTCCATTCCTTTTGATTTTAACTTGGGGCATCAATAAACTTTTTTGTGGCAATAAATCATACTTTCTTGAAGTACAAACCATTTTTCTTCAAATATCATGAATCTTTAAAAATAAAAAGAATATTCTTGGGGCATGTGTTCTTTGTTCAGAACTAAAGAAAAGTTTCTTTCGACAAAGGACAATAGTTATTCAGATGCCCTGTTTGGTGATCCCATAATTTTCTATGGATTTAATTACCATTTCTATGCTGATGATTCTCAAACCTACCTATGCTGTTGCAATCTTTCTACTCACCTATAGTCTCCCATCTCCATTTCTCTATTTCAGAAATCTCAAACTGGAGGTCAAATAAACCTCTTGAGCTCATTGTGTAAAACAGAATTCAATATTTTTCTCCCTAAACCCTCCCCTACAACTTTTCCCATTACTGTAGAGGTCAATATTATCCTCCCAGTTACTCAGACTCATGATCTAGATGTCATCTTGGATCCCTCACTATTACTCATCACCCTACCTACTCCCTACATATTCAATCTGTTGCCAAAGTCTACCAATTTCACCTTTGTAATATTTCTCCAATACACCCCGTTCTCTATTCTGACACTGCCTCCACTCTAGTTTAGGTTGGCATCACCACAACTATAGATTGTTGCAATAGTATGAAGATGGGTCTGCCTATCTCAAAGTCTCTACCCATTCCAATATATTCACCATTCAGTCACTAAAATAATCTTCCTAAAATTCAGGTCCAATCATGTCATCCCATTTGATAAACTCTATTGCCTCTGGGAGCAAATACAAAATCCTCTGTTTGGCATCCAAATACCTTCATAATTTAGCTCCCTCTGGTGATGCTGGCCTCCTGATGTTCCAGAAACAATACATTCCATCTCCTTCCCAGGAGGCATTTTCTCTTGCTGTTCCTTATACCTGGAAAGTTTTTTTTTTTCTCTCTCTCTCTCTTCAACTCTATCTATTGACCTCCCTGGCTTTCTTTAAGTCTCAACTAATAGCTCACCTTTTATAAGAAGTCTTCCCCAACTGCTCTTAGTTTCAGTGCCATCCCACTATTTATTATTTCTATTGAGCCTACACATAGTTTATTTCGTGTATATTAGTTTGCACATTTTTTTCCTCCATTAGATTTTAAGGTCCTTGAGGGCAATGACTTTCTTTTGCTTCTTTTGGTATCCATAGTGCTTAGCACAATGTTTAGTGTATGATGGGTACTTGATAAATGGTTAGTGATTGATTGATTGACATAGAATAGGATAGTGAAAAGGATGCTGCACTTGAGATCAAGAAACCTGTGTATAGGTCTGTCTTTAGAGACCTATTGAGTATGATGGTATAATTTTTCACAGTCTCATCTGTACATTGTTCGTTGCCCTGAACATTCTCTCAGTCCTTTCTAGTCCCTCTGAAGCTATAGAGAATAGATAAAATTAGGAAATAAAAAAGAAAACCAGTGAACTGGGCTATTATTTTTATCATTTGGTCCTAAACGTTTTCAAAACAGAAAGATAGATTGCGACCCATGTTACATGGTGGAGGCACAGGGTTCTGCTATTCTTGGTGAGCTTTCCCTATGCATCTGCACTTCCCTGTGCTGTGCTGGGTTTTGTTATGAGCCGCCTAAGATGTTGAGTAAAGAATACACTGAAAATTATATAAGTAATCACTCTTTTATGAAGTCTATGATTGTCTCCTCCTTGACAATGCCTGCTAAGTCTTCTAGTCTCCCAAATGCGTCTGTAAGACACTTCCAGTCTCTGAAAATATTTGTTCTTACTGTCATATATTTGGAAGTTTGTACTTCCTATAATAATAATATTCTGAGGCAGGAAAACTCTTATACAAGATTACATATGATAATCTTTTGCATACCTTGAAAACAAAATGATTTATTTATATATTTTACTTGATGTGCACACTTTGATTCAATTAGGTAAGAATCTATCAAGTACTTGTTATTCCCAAGTTGTTAAGGCTTCAAAGATGGGAACAAAGCAATCCATGATTTCAAGTAGCTTGGATAAGAAGAGAATGTGAAGATTTACCATTGTGGTAGTAATGGTTTGTTGGTAGGTATGTCAGGTACTACTTTATTTATTTTATAGATAAGAAAATTGAGGCTCAAGGGGGATGTGATATAGCTCACCCAATTTTGACTCAACTCATTACTGACAGTTTTAGGACTTTGAAACCTAATTTTCCTCATTACTGTTTTGTGTCATTGACATGTGCTACAAATTTAGCAGAATCCAGTTCAACTAAATCAAAAGAACAGAAAGAAAGTGATTTACATTTAGGATAAATGTGCATATACACAGTGTTGTTTTAGACTTTACAGAGAAAATCTTCTGTAAACCAAACTACTAAAAAAATTAAATTGGGATAATTATGCTGATATTGTAGCTCAGATAGTAACAATATTATCAAGATCATAAATATTTTTCACTCATTTCACTATTTCCTCTGAAGTTATAGAGAAAAGATAAAATTAGAAAATAAAAAAGAAAACCAATGGGCTGGGGTATTATTTTTAGCAGTTGATCCTAAATGTTTTCAAAAAAGAAATTGGAACCTGAGCTTTTGACAATGTACTGTTTTTTATCTATGTTATATCTTATTTTCAGTCATTGGTATAGGGCTTAGTCCCTGGAGACTTGGGGATGTTTTAGTGTCATGGTTTGTTTTCTATGCTTTTTCCTAGTCAATTGCTTATTTTCTATTGAATGACAATAATATCATGATAATAATTTAAATCAAAGGTTGGATGTAATTACTCAGGTGTTTTTACACTCGAAGAACAGGGTTAGAGAGATCAAATATTATGTTCATTCTGCAAACAGCAAAGAGAAGTAAATACTCAGATTAGAAAATTGAGCATGGAATGTTAGAGCTCAAAGAAAACTGAAAAATCACTTATTCTATCACACTTGTTCTATAGATAAGAAAATATACCCACCATGTTGAAGACTTACCCGAGGTTATGACTGCACTAAGAGTAGATCTGCCAAGATTTGAATTTCGGTTTTCTTTTTCAAAGTTTAATACTTTTCCCATTAAACCGTGTTGCTTTGGCTTTCAAATCAATTATAAGAGGACAAACACTGTTCATTGAAGAGATAAGGGTATTAGGAGAAATTATAGATTATATTAGAATGACCTTGACTGGTTTAAATATTCACGTTCCTTTACTGGTAAGTGCTGGTCTTTTGTAATCTGCCTCAAAGTGCTCAATTAAGTCTTAAGGTGGGGAGAAGAATTTGTTAGGTTTTACCATTTTAAAATGCACCATTTCCAATAATCAAGATCACAGTCCCAAACCACTGATACTGACAATCCCATTCTAAGATAGATAATGACAAGTTTTGGTAAAGATATGTCTGGTCTTGTGAAAGAAATACACTACTATCTAGTTCTTCATTGTTGCTGTGTCTGAGACCTCAGGTAATTTGCAGCATCTTCTGGAACAACAAATTCCCCTCCTCCCCTTAGAAAACATACAATGCAAAAGGACAAAAACCAGGCACAAGTCAAAGTTCTTCTGAACTTGTAGTCAGACTTTTTTCAAATACTGCTTCAGACATATGTTTTTCTGTGATTCTGGGCAAATTGTATAATTTCTCTCAGACTTGGTTCTCTCATCTGTAAAATGGAGTTAATAATAGTACCTGCCTCTTAGGTTTGTTGTGAATATCAAATGAGATAGCTTGCTTTGTGAAGTAGAGAAGGAAATGAAGAGAGATAATGAGCAAGGCCTCTGGACTTGGAATCGGGAAGAAAAGTTAAAATCCTGACTCAGGCTTTTACTAGCTGTGTGACCCTGGGCAAGTTACTTTAATCTTCTCATTCAGTTTCCTAATTTTTATAAATAAGGCTACATAATAAGAGCATCTAACTCACTGGCTTGAGAGAATCAAATGAAACAACATGTATGTGTATGTGCATGTCCATGTGCATGTGCATGTATGTATATGTATGTGTGTATGTATATGTGTGTGCATAGTACTTTACTTTGTAAATGTTGGCCATTATTAAATTCTGACTGCTATTTGTAAACACCCAGAGAAGTATCTTTGCAATACAAAAAAAGTCACACTAAGATCTTTCCTTCCCTCACAGAAGTAGATAATAATAGAGTTTAGAGTAATTTTGGACCTGCGCTATCTAGTCTGATGTGTTGATTTTACAGCTAAGAAATCTGAGAAATTAAAATATCTGCCCCAAAGATACACAGGTAATAAGAAATCTTGTATTCAAATCTATATATTTTATATTCAATCAAATGTTTTTCCATTATAACACACCACCTTCTTCAAGAATAACAAGCTCTGTAAGCATCCCTATCATGGACCATCAAAGGGCAACAGTTTAGAGGTTCTACTTTTGCATACTTTTATATAGTTTTTAAGATCTTTCTTTTCTTAGTTATTCTGGACATTACCACAATTCTTTATTGATGTCCTTTTATCCTCTAGGGTTTTGTAAGGAGGGCAGACAGATACAGATCAGTTCCCATAGTGAGTAAAATTTATTTTAATAAATTCATATTTATTGGTCATTTTAAAAGAAACAGAACTTTTTGTGAGAAGTGTGCTCATTCTAGAAAGAACAATACTTGTTGCTGAAGCCAGGAATGCTCTCATTTTTATTTTACATTTATTTTACATTCCTTATGAATGGGTAACTCTCTAAAGGAGCACTCTGGCTAAGGCTATTTATTTCCAATTCAAATTTCCTCCTTGGCTCCCCACTGACTGAATGCAACTTTCTGAACCACCTCTTCCATATTATTCTACTTGATATGTTCCCCCTCCCTTCTCACGAACTGCATGTGCATTTAAATTAGTTTGCTCTGCTCTGGGGGTGTGTTGGATAATATTAAACAGCTAGCTAAGTATGTGTACAAGCTTCAACCCTTTCACTTGATCAGAAACCTGGTTCTGCTAGGTCACAGCTCCGATTAGAACCAGTCACTTCTCACATACATACTGTTATCATTCCTATAAAGCTGGAAGTAGTATTAATGTGGTGGAAACAGAATTCCTTCTTTTGTTTCTCATATTTTAATGATCTTAGTACGGGACATATAGATATTAACATATCCTTTGTTATATGCCCATGGACAAAACTCATACCTTCTCAGTAACTCAGCCATCTCTAGAAGACTATAAACTGCAGACAATATTTTGAGCTACATTCAAAGAGGAAGTTCCTTACCAGAAGTTTCCTATGCCAACAAAATAACAGTTTTGATATATGTCAATCAAGAAATATTTCTTAAGCCCCTACTATGTGCCCAGCATTGTACTAAGAACTGGAGATGAAAAAAGAAACAAAAGACAATCCCTATCCTCAAGGAGCTTACAATCTAAAGCAATGGTTCTCAACCTTCCTAATGCCGCGACCCTTTAATGCTCATATATGGGCATATCTGCATGTGGGTGGACCCACCTGTAGAAGGATAGAGGAGCTGTATCTCGGTTCCTAAGCCCATCGGAAATATGTGTTTTACAATGGTCTTAAGTGACCCCTGTGACCCCTGTGAAAGGGTCATTCAACTCCCAATGGGGTCATGACCCACAAGTTGAGAACTGCTTATCTGAAGGATACAGAGAAAGATATGTATCTATATAAATATCTATATCTATAGACATAGATAAATATATATGCATATATAAATACACATATATCTATATAAGTCTATATAGATATATGTGTATGTAAGTGTGCACATATGAATATATCTGTGTGTGTGTATGTGTGTGTGTAGGTGTTCATTTTGTTTCCTTTATTCTGCTACCAATAAAATTTTAATTGCTCACTATATTTAACCCTTCATCTGTGTCTAATTTAACTGTTGTTATTGATAATCCCATCATCAGTAATAGAAAGAAGACTTTTAAAAGCTTCATTCTAATGGCATATGTGTATAATGTGTACATATATATATATATATATTTAATATACACATATATTACATAAACATACACATACATGCACACACATATATGTGGGGTTTGTGTGGGTGTGTATATCTCTCTATACATATGTGTGTATATGAATAGGAAAATTAAACACGCATGATTTAACTTAACTCAAAAAAAATCTAACATTCTATACTAAATATAAGTCATCCAAAATTATTTATGATTTACGAACCCTTAAATGAGATCTCTTTGAAAAGATAAGGCTGTGTGTGTGTGTGTGTGTAAGCATACACATGCACATTATATATAATATATTACATACTGAAAAATAACTCTCATTATAGGTCATCTAATTTTAGGTCAATAAGTTCCATCCAAGCTAGATTTAAGGGTCCATATCTGGATCAAACCAGGAATTCCAATTCCCTTGCCTTTTAAGGCAATTAGCTATTTACATACATTGTATATCTACCAAGTAGAAGACCCAAAGAAAGCTATTGTAGGTAGTACAAAGAAATATGATGACTGATTCCTATCTCCAAAGACCCTTTAAGAGGGCCATGAAATGTGTATGCAAAGTGTAACAGTATAATATAATATATAATACATGCTAGGTACAAGATGCAGTAGTAGTTACTGAGGTTACAAAGACAAAAGGGCAATAAACAGTCCCTGTATCCAAGGATCTTATCCTTGACCATATTATCAAGGAGATTTCTTTCTTACCAGCAGTCTTGTCTTCCAAATCCTTTTGATTCCCAGTGTTCACTGTCCACTCTCACTCCCATTCTTCTATTCATTTCCTTTGTAATTCCTAAATGACCTTACCCTGGAATACTTCCCCAGAATTACTGCATTTGCATCCTACCCAATCATTCAAGACCCAATTCTAAAGGTACCTACATGAAGTATGCCCAGACACTCTCAACAAAAAATCTTCTTTCTCTGCTATGATTCCATAGGCAGTCCCACTTCTCTTATGGAATTACTGAAATATTGAAATCTTTCAACAGATTACTGATTAAATCAAGGTTTTCCCTTCAGTGACTCAAATCAGAATCTTTCTATGACTGAATATCCCATCTTCATCACTCAACCCCAAGAGAATGAATAATTTTTACAGAATTCAGAGGTACATGGGAAAGTCGACACCATCTAATCCACTCTAGATCTAAAAAGTGATCTGCTCTAGAATGTACCTGAGCAGTGATCACACACTTTGATTTAAGATCTATGATTAATTAAGTAGGCAACTGCTATTTATTAGGCATTTACCATGTACCAGGTGCAGTCTTAATCACCAGGAATATTAAGAAAGGCAAATAAATATATGAATGTATGGATGAATAAATAAATAAAAACAAACTCTACTCTCTAATTCAGAATATAATGGGAGAGACAACATGCAAATATCTACATATAAAGAAGATTGAAACAGGGAAAACTGGAGATATTCTCAGAGGGAAGGTACTACTATGATCAAACACAACTGGAGAAGGATACATGTAGGCAATGGGAATTTAGCTAAGATTTGAAACATACCAGAATAGCAAGGAAACTAAACTAAGAAAGGCATGGGAAAATGTATCACTCTAACATGTTAGGCAATAAATGCTTGAAGCAAATGTAAACAATGTTCTTGTATGTAAATTTAGGATCATAAATACTGGGGAAAGTGTTCATTATTCAACAAAAAATATGGAGAAAAATGGACAGAATTTAGTAGGAAAATGATGACAGGTCAATAGTTAAATGATATAGCCTTATAAATTCCAAATGGTCAATAGATTTTTAAGGAATCAAAAGTTAAGAAATATTTATTAATTACTCACTATGTTCCAGGCACCATGCTAATCATCAGGTAAATATATACTATAAAAAATGAAGATAGTCCCTGATCTCCAGGTGCTTCTTTTTTTTTTTCTTTCAGTTGTTTCAGGTGTGTCTGACTCTTGGTGAGCCCATGGTTGTGGGGGTTGGGGGGTGGAGTGTGGAATGGGGGATTGGGGAGGGAGAGAAAGGTGGGGGAGTTGGAGGTGTATGCTGATTTCCTCAGCACAGATACTGGAGGAGTTTGCCATTTCCTTCTCCAGCTCACATTCCCTTAAGGGAATTAAACAGTAGCAATTTATGGAAGCTGCAAAGAGGTAATTTTAAGCTTGATATCACTGGAAGACTTCTAGGGAGGGAGAACTTGGGAACTCATCACCTCTCTGGGAAGCTCATTGCACTTTTTTTTAAAAAAATTAATAATTTATTTGTTTTTAGTTTTCAACATTCACTTTTATAAGATTGTGAATTCTAAATTCTCCTCCCTCTATACCCTCTCCTCCACCCAAGATTGCATGCAATCTAATATAGATTGTACATGTATAATCACATTAAACATATTTCCACATTAGTCATGTTGTAAAAGAAGAATAAGAACAAAAGGGAATAAACATAAGAAAAAAAGAGGAAATATTATGCTTCTATCTGCATTCAGAGTCCATAGTTCTTTCTCTGAGTATGGATAGCACTTTCCATTATTAGGCTTTTGGATTTGTCTTAGATCCATGCATTGCTCAGAAGGACAGAGTCTAATAAAGTTGCTTATTGCGCAATGTTGCTCTTGCTGTGTACAATGTTTTCCTGTTTCTGCTTACATCACTCAGGATCAATTAATGCATGTTTTTCCAGCTTCTTCTGAAATCTGCCTGCTCATCATTTCTTATGAAACAAGAGTATTCCATTGCATTCATATACGACAGCTTGCTCAGCCATTCCCCAGTTGATGGATTTCCTCTTATTTGCCAATTCTTTGCTACCACAAAAAGAACTACTATGATTTTTTTTTCTTAATGTAGGTCCCTTTTTCCCTTTTTATGACCTCTTTGAGATAGAGACCTAGTAGTGGTATTGCTGCATCAAGCTGTATGCACAGTTTTAAAGCCCTTTGGGCATAGTTCCAAATTGTTCTCCAGAATGGTTGGATCAGATCACAACTCCACCAACAATGCATTAGTGCTCCAATATTCCCACGTCTTCTCCAAAATGTATCATTTTCTTTTCTTGTCATGTTAGCCAATCTGATATATGTGATGTAGTACTTCAGAGTTCTTTTAATTTGCATTTCTCTAATCAATGTGATTTATAACATTTTTCCTATGACTATACATAGCTTTAAATTCTTTATCTGAAAAGAGACTGTTCATAGCCTTTGACCATTTATCAACTGGGGAATCATTCCACTTTCAAACACCTTAAGTTATTGGAAACTTTGTTTTATTTATTTTCCCCAGCAATATCAACCTTAAAATTACCTCTTTGCAGCTTCCATTCATTGCTACTGTTTAATTCCCTTAAGGCTAACCATAACAAATACCTCTTAGACATGAAATCCCTTCAAATACTTGAAAAGAACTGCAAGTCCCCAATTCATTCTCACGTTTTCTTTCACCATTCATTCAACAAACCTACTCAATTTCTTTGACTTAACTTCTTGTGTGATGGATTCAAAGGCCTTCATGATCCTAGATATCCTATAGATAGATACCTGGAAGTTTACTAATGTTTTTCTTAAACCACGGTGCCCAGATCTATATACAATACTCCAAATGAGGTCTGACAAAGGCAGAGTACAATCAGACTCCCCATGACTGGGGGATATGCCACTCTTACCGTGTCCCAAAAGCACAAGATCTTTTTTTGGTTTTCATGTGACCTTGATAATTCATAATGAGCTTGCAGTCCACTAAACTCCCACATCTGTTCTTTCAGGAGCACATATTTTTTTTTTTTAATGTAGGCTCCCCTACCTTAAACTTTTTTTTTCAATGCTCAAGAACATGACTTTACATTTAACTTTTTTTAGTTTTGTTTCATTGTATCTTAATGATTTCACTTATTGAGATTCTTTTATATCTTGATTATGCTATCCATCCAAATATTTCTTTTTCCCAGATTCATCACCCACAACTCTGATATTCATATCACTAATAAAAATGTTAAATAGCACAGTGACAGGGCAGGTTCCTGGGGGTACTTCATTAGAGACTTCCTTTCACAATGGCTATGCTTTAAGGCTAGCCATTCAGCAAATAATGAATATATCTCATTGCACTATGATCTAATTCATATATGTCAATCTTCTTTATAACAAGCACATGAAATATTTATCAAAATCTATGTAAAAATCTAGATAAACCATATTTACAGCATTCTCCTTTTCAACAAGTTTAATAATCCTCTCAAAAATGAAAGAAAAATGTATGTGTAACCTGTAGTTGAGAAAGTCACCCTAACTCTGTAATCATTGCTTTCCTTTCTACATATGTGCCAACATTTTTTCATGCTCTGCTCTAGAATTATTCAGGAAACCAAAGTCAGTGCACTCATAAACCCATGGTCCCAAGAATCTGTTGTCTTCCCTTTTTGAAAAAAAAATCATGCAAATATTTGCCTTCCCATTTTCCACAATTTTTCAAGTATCATTGACAGTGGCTCAATAATGACATTTACCAGTTTTTTGAGGACTTGAGGATATAATTTATCTTGAGCCAGAACACTTGAATTAATCAAGGATATCTGAGTGTTTTCTTACTATCTCCTTTCTTTTCTTGAGAATCAATTCATTTTTAGTCATTTTTGTTCCACCATGTCTAGTATCAAAGTCATTCTCTTTAGAAAAGAGAAGAAAGAAAATAAAACTTAGGTAGCTCCTTTTCACCAACCAGATTAGCTAAAATAATAGAAAGGGAAAGTGACTAATGAAGGAGAGGATGTGGAAAAATTGGGACACTAATTCATTGTTGATGGAATTGTGAAATAATCCAAACACTGTGGACAGCAGTTATGTCTATAGAGTTACTGAACTACCTATACCCTTTGACAGAGCAATTCCACTCCTTGGTCCATTTCCAAGTATGATTAGGGGTAAAGGGAAAGAACCTATACATTTTAGAATGTTTATAGGAGCTCTTTTTGTGGTGTCAAAGAACTGGAAATTATAAGGATGTCCATCAATTGGGGAATGACTAAACAGGTTGTGGTATATAATTGTAATGGAATCCTACTGTGGTAGAAGAAATGATGAGCTCAATGATTTTAGAAAACAAAAACATGAGAAGATTGTTATGGAAATGCTTTTTTTATTCCATAAGTTAAGAATAAAGAAAACTAGGTAGCTCCACCTTCACTAATGTTTGTTATTATCAGATTATCTATGCAATTAAAGATCCTAATGCTTTCATTGGGATCCTTGGGAATTTTCTTCTAGTCTAGGTAGAAAAAAAAACTTTAAAATATTTTTAATTTTTATATCAGCCTGAGCTCATTCTGAATTTTTAAATTCCTCTCAGCATTATTCTAGAACCATGTCATTAACATTGCTGTTCTGTCACCAGGACCTACTTCTGTCTCTGTATATGAGTTTTAAAATATAGTTGGTCTATAAGTTTCCCATGTGTTGATACTATTTTTTTTTCTTTTTTAGACAAAGTCCATTTTTCTCATTTCACTGGAATGGTTTTCTTTTGTGTTTCTACAATTTTATTCTTAAGTATTTCCCATCCCTCCTGTGTTGACTTCCCCTGTAGCATTTTAGTCAGTGTGATCCTATCTAACTTTCTGCTGAATACTTTGAAATCAAGATTTTCATTCCTCTGTTGTGCATCCTAGGATGGAGTGATCACTTCTTTCACAATTTTTCTAACTTTCACATTCTAGCAACCAATTCCCCCCTGTTAGTGAGCACAAGATTAAGAATATAGTTCAGAATATAACCAATTCCCCCCTGTTAGTGAGCACAAGATTCAGAATATAATTCAGAATATAACCAATTCCCCCCTGTTAGTTCTTTCACTTTCTGAAAGATGAAATTATAAAGCAAGTAATTCAAATAAGTGTTAGTTACTGTACTTTTAAGGGAAAGAGAATGGGAGGAGAGGGTCCAGCAGATGTTTGGATAATTTAAATTCCCCATCATTGCTATATCATGTCTGTGTGCAAAGTTGGTAATCTATTCCCCAAACTACTTATCAATTTCTTCTTTCTACCTATGTAATTACCACCATCAACACACACACACACACACACACACACACACACACACACACACACATACACACACACACACACACACACACACAAAACCACTGTAAAAAGATAGCAAAATAATGGCTCAGAATTTGGACCCAGGTCTTCTGATTCCTAGTTTCACAAGATTGTCATTAGGCCATGCAATATCCTCAAAGTTTCATGATATTTTCCACCTAATACATCATTTAATCCTACATCCTTCTGAGGTAGGGAGCATGATTGTTATTAATTCCAGTTGATAGATGAGGGAATGAAACAATAAACTCTGTTGTCCAATGATTATATGTCTATTAATTTCACTTTAATATTCCTACCTGCCTTCTGTCTGGGGTTGGCTCTTTCTCACATGCCACAGTTGCTTCTCCTGAAAAGGAAGTAATTTCCTCTTCCTGGAAACACTTGTTTAATATAAGACCATGCTGATGGAGAAACCAGGGTCCCCCACAGCTATATGGAAACAGCAAAGATGGGAGTCTTATCAGGCAACCACCAATACCATCTGCAATTTCAGGAGTTCACACCATTACCTTTTCCCTCAATAAATAAACCCAACATTTATGCTGGAAAACTATTTAAAAGGCAAGTTTCCAAGCTCAGTATTCTGCTGACAGCATATAATGAATGTTTTGTCATAGCAAGCAGCAAATTTTATTATGGCTCTTCTGCTGAAAATTCCATCTGTTTCTACAAACACCCCATGAACACAGGAAAGTGATCATTAATCTTATATGCAATAAAATGAGGAGGGAACGACACCAGCTACAACATTGACAAAAAGGCAGCACCAAAGAAGATCCCTAAAAATATTTAGGTTTTAATAAGACTTGTTGCTTACAGCAGATGCTATCCCTGACTGCTCAGTACTGCTACTCGTCAATAGCTTGAAACTGTCAGTTAGCCACCACCACCTTTTGCAGTAGTTGTCATTCAGGGCCCAAGTCACCAGTAACCTGCTCTAAGAAGACATACTGATTCCTGCAAAAGGAGAATATCACTCTCTACTCTGGTTTCACATGGTAATGTAAACTTCTCTTAGATAATCAGTCATGATGTGCTAGGAAAAGTACTGGGCTCAAAGTTCTGAGGTCTGAGTTCAAGTTTTGATTGCAAATATTTCTTAAACTTTTGTCAGATCACTTATTCCCTTGAACTTTCAATGATTTCATGTGCAAATAAGATGATGTTCTACAACATATCCCACAGGTTTTTTTTGGGGGGGGAGGGGAAAATAATTTGCATACCTCGAAACAATATATAAATGTAAATTATTATCATTACCTGATATACTTATTTTATAATTTGTATCCTATTGATTCTAGTGCATGTCTTGTTCTTCTCTCCTGTAGAATGTGAACTCTGAATAGGGATGGTGTCTTATTAAATTTTAGTCTCTTTCCAAAACAGGCAGAAGTTTAAAGAGTATATCAGTCAGTAAGTAAAACTTTATTAAGCACCCACTTTGTTCCAGGCATAGAACTGAGTGCAGGGAATACAAAGAAAAGCCAAAGATATTCTCTGCTCTCAAGGAGTTCATAGTTCAAAGGCAGAGGCAACATGAAAACAACTATGCACACGCAATATAGATATAGGATAAATTGAAGCTAGTCTCTGAGGAAAGTAGTAGCATTAAGGAGGATCAGGAAAGGCTTCTTGCAGAAGGTGAAACTTTATCTGCGACTTGAGGAAAGACAGGGAAACCAGGAGACAGAGATGAGAAGGAGAAAATTCCAAGCAGCAGAGAGAGTTAGTCAAAAATTGGGTGATGGAGTGCCTTGTATAAAGAATAGCAAATAGACAATATCACTGGGCATAAGAGGATGTAGAGTCACATGTAGAAATTATTAATATCAAACATACAAATTAATAACTCTTTGCTGAGCAGAATTTTGAAAGATGGGAAGATTCACCTTTTAAGCATTCGGCAAAATTTATCTATCTACTTGCCAAGAAGAATTAAAAAAAATCTCATAAAATGAAATCACATTTTTATAGTGTTTTGCAAAACTTAAAGTTCTACATGAATATAATTATTCTTTTGATCCTTGCAATAATCCTATGGTAGTCAACAGGGAGAGATATTTTTTATACAAATGAGTAAACTGAGATCAAAGACATTAAATAACTTGACCAGGGTCATAAGATTAGCTAATATTTGAGCTAGGGATAAAAAAAAATAATATTTATGCTTTATACAATTTCTTTTGTATCAACAGGGTCAAGATCACCATGTGGATTGAGAGATAAACATGATAATTACACTTGGGAAGTAAGTTTAGGATTTTATTGGGACCCCAAAACAAAGACTATTGGACTCTCTTATGTGATCTCTTACATAAAATCAGCAACAATTGAAACAGAATTCAAAGCCCACACAAAACTACTGATGTATGATTGGTCCCTTACTCTTCTTTTTATTATCTTGTGCAGCTCATCCTGTTATTTCTGCTAAATGCCATGATATGTTGCCTGCATGGAAACTCCACCCATGTTACAGGGTGAGCTGCACCTAGATCCTTCCTTCCTGTGCCCCTCCACCACCAATAGACAACATAAACAGGCTATATGGGCTACTGATTTAGGAATGACTCATAGTAGTAAGGATTCATTTTTTGCCTTTTAAAATATAATCAATTTCCTTTTTTGCTTTGAATATGTGTATTGTGTTTTTTTTCACAAAGATATCAATGGAATTTAGATATGAAGGCTCTACATAGTCTGTAAATCCTTTGCCTCTACCCTTGCTTACTATAGACCCATATTTTTTTAATTTTTATTTTTTTTTGCTTTTTGGAGGGGGGAAGGCAGGGCAATTGGAGTTAAATGACTTGCCCAAGGTCACACAGCTAGTAAGTGTTAAGTGTCTGAGGCCAGATTTGAACTCAGGTCCTCCTGACTCCATGGCCAGTGGTCAATTCACTGTGCCACCTAGCTGCCGCAACTCATATTTTTTCAATATGTTTTTCAGCATTCTCACATATTCCCACTTTTACATTGGCGTCACCAAGTATGTGAGTATATAATGATTTAAATCACTAGGTCATACTTAGTTATTAACAGAATTTACCTCTTCATCTTCTACAACATAACTGGGGACATAAGGTGTAATTATTTTCATGGTAGTATTTGTGCAAATACCTAGGAGTAGGTAGGTAGGAGCACTACCTAAACACAAGACAAAAAAATATCACATAAAATGACAGTATTATTTTCTTTAGTAGTATTCTCATTCTGTTATTAGACACAGATTTCACATTTTGAGTATCAATAGTTAAATTAAAGCTTTATTATTCATTCAGTCATATCTGACTCTTCATGACCTCATAGACTTAAACTGTGCATGGGGTCTTCTTGGCAGTGATACTGGAATGGTTTGCCATTTACTTTTCCAGTGGATCCTTTGGTCAAACAACAGAGGTTAAGTGACTTGCTTAGGGTCCCATAGCTAGGAAGTTTCTGTAGTTCAATTTGTACTCAGGTCTTTCTGACTCCACGTTGAGTGCTCTATCTACTGAGCCACAGCTGCCTCTATAATTAAAGCTTTTAGATCATCTAAAAAATTTCCCAGCACCCTCTGTCACCTTTTTATCCAGTCTGCCATCATTAGAGAAGATACCTTTGCAGCACTTAGGGTCATCTCGAATATTCCTTTTGTTGGTGGTGGTAGTGGTTTCCATGGCCAAAAATTTCACACATAATTCACATAAAATAACACCACACTGTTGAAAGTCCTCTTGTGAGGAACATATTTTAAAATTTTAGAATGCTATAAATGATTCACCGCCAATTTTAACAATAAATTTCTATTTAATTGTAGGTCAGTATTATTGACATTCTCAGTCCCCTGTCTCTTGGTTTTGGCAGCTCTGTGACCTGCTCATTTCTTGAGGCTTCACAGAAGGAACAAATTTCCCTTTTTGCTGCTATATATCTTCTACTTGTGAGAGGTCATGGATGGTGGTGCCATTCATTTCTCATCAGTTATTCAAAGAATTGATCCCAAAGTTATTATTAAACCACAAACCTACTCCCTATGGGGGGGTACAGTGCTGACATGAATACACATAACAGGCAAGCTATTAACCATGCCTCTGAAAAAGTAATTAACAGATAATTAAATATTTATTTGATGAACAGTCTGGGGTTTAAGCACTTTGGTAGAAGAGTTAGTCTATGGTTAGACTTGAATGCAGGTAGAGTCACATGAGATAGTCTGAGGAACATGTTGTGATGACCACTGGCTTCGGAATCACAAAATTTGAATTTATATTCCAACTTAGCTACCTATAATATATTTGGCATTTGATAAGTCTCTTCACTTTTCTGGCCTAAATTCTCTTATCTTTAAGGGAGTGGGCTAGATGACCTTTGTGGTCCCTCACAGCTATATATTTCCGATCTCATAGCATTTGGTTCTTCCCAATTCAATTATTTTCTTCTTTGATCTGCCTGAAAATCTGTGTGATGAATACATTTAGCAAAGTGCCTAGCACACTGTAGGCATTATATAAATGCTTATTTCCTCCCCTCCATTCTCCCACTGCCCTAGAACTCTAAATTCATATAATCTTTCATATTTTCTTGTCCATGAGCAATAGGAGATGACCATTGTTAGATGAGGATAATAATCCTTTACTACCTGTCTCAAAAGGTTGTTCTGAGAGAAGGGCTATGTAAATGTGAACTATTAGAATTAACCTACAAAATGGACCTGTGTGGGTGGTAGATGTATTGTAGACAAAACTATACTGATTTACAAATGACATGTCTGGAGAACAAAAAATGTATTATGCTTTGTTATTGTGAAATATCTCATTAGGTCATTTCTCCTTTTCCCAGAGCAGGGTTGGGACATTGAGCTAAGGAACTTTGGTAGGTAAAGACTCTGTTGAGAACCCTATATTATGAAATATTTTGGCTAAAGTAAGTGGCTTGTCTATGGAGAATCTTCCCCTTCCTCTTCAATAATTCATGCTTCCAGAGGGCACCCCCACTGTTCTGTTCCCTTCAGGGTGCCACAGTGGGATACTGATTACAACTGATACCACAAATTTGGATTATAGGATTTAGCTAGTCAAAATCTCTCATTTTACATGGAAGAAAATTAAGATTCATAAATAAAATGATGTGCCTAATCATTTGGATAGCAATTAGCAGTAACAGTATTCACCTTTTACCCCTACACTGGAGTTGTCAAACACATGAACAGCAAGCTACACGTATCCCACAATACTCCTGTTGTGGCTCAAACTAGACTAAAATGTAATTGGAAAATATTTGACAAATTAAATAAATTTTTAAAATACTATAAAACATGAGTAATATTAATATTTTTTAAAGATTAATGTGACATCTGGAGTGATTCCTTTTGTATGGTTTAGTGACCTTCATTCCTATGTGAATGTTACACCACTGACCTACATCATACTGTTCTTTGTTAGCTAACAGTAGGAAATGGGTTAACTAGCATCACCAGAAAATGAAATATCTATATCTATCTATCTATCTATCTATCTATCTATCTATTTATCTATAGAGGAATATAGATATAGAGATAGATAGATATGGATACAGATTAAAAATAGATATAGATATAGTGACATGGGCAGACCAATAGACAAAAGGACTTGGCAAAAGTTAGTGAAGCAAATGGGAATGTGAATATATGTATGTAGGAGAGGAGAGTTAGGTCAAAGGAAAATGTCTAAGGTAGCACAAGTAGCATGGAAACAGATTCCATAATTCTTCAAAGACGAGAATCACTGTGATGCAATTGAAAACAATCCTGATCACAGAAATGATTAGTGAAAGTAGTATCCTTCAGTTTCATAATGGAGTTGTATTGAAGATAAATGAGAGAGAATAAGGACAACTAGCAGGAAGACTGAGTAAAATCCAGTGCAATAAAAGAGTTGTGAATTGATGAAACCTGAAATAAGGAGATAGAAAGAAGAGAGAACTTGTAAGCCAAGAAACAAGTCAACAAGCCTTTATTAGGTGACCACTATATGCTTGACACTGTGTTAAAGGTGGATTAAATGGAAAGATTAAATGGAAAATATTTTGTTATATTAATAGATGCAGAAAAAGTTTGTTAATGGACTATAAATTCACCTATTGCACGAGGGAAAACTACTGCTAAGCAGAGGCTCAATACAAAGAGGATGAAAAGTACACGATAAATTTTTGCAAAAACCAAAACTTATGAAATCATCTTTGGCAAACATGGGGGGGCATTGTGAGTTACACCAACAGAGAGAGTATTCAAACCATGATATATTGTTTTAAAAACATAAGAGTAACTCAGATGATCCTCACACCTCTAAGAGAGGCATGGAACCAGGATCAATGACTCATTTTAAAATGTGACTTATCAAAGTCACATGGTTAATAAGCAGAGAAAGGGAACTGCAATCTAAGTCTTCTGATTATGAATGCATTCCTCTTTATAGTACTCTAAATTACATGAAAAGAATCATTCCTATTAAGTGACTAAAGTCAAGTAATTGGAATCAGGATACAGTTTTAGGGCAAGATGATGAAAACTGAATGTTAAACAAAAGTAAAACTCAGAAGCTGGAAACTGGTATGACTTTGTAAGTAGAGGGTTAGAAGCATGCAGATAAAAATCTAATTTAAAAAATCCCTTAAAGGTGGACAACAGGAGTAGATTCACAAATAAATTCTACCAAGCATTCAAAGAAAAAATAATTCCAATATTATGTAAACTGTTTCAAAAAATAGGTAAAGAAAGAGTCCTACCAAATTCCTTCTTTGACACAAAAAGGCTTTTGATATCTAAAGTAGTAAGTGCAAAAAGAAAGAAAACTATAGACCAAGTTTCCTAATGAATATTGATGCAAACATTTTACACAAAATCTTAGCAAGGAGATTAGAACAATATATCATTTTGTACAGGTGGGATTTATACCACGAATGTAGGGTTGGTTCAATATTGAGAAATCTATCCAAATAATTGACCATATCAATAACAAAAAAAACCTATTGGTATATTAATAGATGAAGAAAAAGTTACTGATTAAATAAAACACCCATTCCTATTAAAAACACTAGAAAGTACTGGAATAAATGGAGCTTTTCTTTAAGTTATAAACATTATCTCCCTCAACTGAAAAGTGATCATTATCTGTAATTAGGATAAACTAGAAGTCATTACAATAAGTTCATAGGTCAAGCAAGGATAACCATTAGCACTATTACTGGTCAACATTATAATACAAATGCTAGCTGTTACAATAAGACAAGAAAATAAATAGAATAAATTAGAATAGGCAGAAAGGAAATAAAACTATCACTCTTTGCAGAAGATAAGATGGTATACTTAGAGAATCTGAGAGAATCAACTAAAAAAAACTAAGCAAAATAATTAACCTCTTTAGTAAAGTTGCAGGATATAAAATAAACCCACACAAATAATCAGTATTTCCATATATTTTAAAAAATACCAGAGGAAGAGATAGAAATAAAAATTCCATTTAACATAACTAGAGACAGTACAAAATAGTTGAGAATCTACCCGACAAAATATAAACAGAAATTATATGAATACAACAAAAAACAACTTTTCTTTCTTTTTTTGGATATTTTGTTTTTGCAATTACATATAAAAATAACTTTAACGTCTGCTTTTATCAAGTTCTCTATTCTCTCTCTCGCTATCCTTCTCCTTCTGCCTCGTTGAGAAAGCAAAGAATTTAACAAAATTCATATATGTGCAGTCAAGAAAAATACATTTGTCTATTAGCAATCTTATGAAAGAAAGCACAAAACAAAAAAAAAGAAAAGAAAAGAAAAGAAAAAAATAGAAGGTATACTTCACTCTACATTCAAGCTCCACCAGTTCTTTCTCCAGAGGTAAATAGCATTTTGGAATCATCTTGGATAGTTGCATTGTGGTAAAGAGCTAATTCCATCCTAGTTGATCATTGCACAATGTTGCTGTTACTTCTATATAATGGTGTCCTGGTTCTGCTTCCTTCACTTTGTATCAGTTCATGTAAGTCTTTGCAAGTTTTTTTTTTCCTGAAATCTGACAGCTTGTCATTTCTTATACCAAAATAGTATCCCATTAAATTCAAATAATACTTTTTCAATCATACCCCAAATGATGAACATCCCTTCAATTTCCAATTCTTTGCCACCAGAAGAACTGTGATAAATATTTTTGTACATGTAATTAATTTTTTTCTTTTCTTAGGATGTCTTTGAGATAGAGACTTAATAGTGGTATTGCTGGATAAAAGAGTATGCACAGTTTGTCATAATTCCAAATTACTATCCAGAATTGTTGGATCACTTCATAACTCCAACAACTCCATATTAGTGTTTCAATCTTCCCACATCCTCTCCATCATTTATCATTTTCTTTTTCTTTCATATCAGTCAATCTGATAGGTGTGAGGTGCTGCCTCAGAGTTGTTACAATTTGCATTTCTTTAATCAGTAGTGATGCAGAGTTTGGATAGAGCCAAGATGGTGGAGTAAAAGCAGAAACTTGCTTGAGCTCCCATTCCAACCACATCTAATACCTGTAAAAAAATGACTCTAATCACATTTTAGGACTACAAAACCCACAAAGTGACAAAGAGAAACAAATCTCCTACTGAAGGCAGCCTGGCAGGCCAACAGAAAGGACCTATCACACTGGGCTGGGGGCTGAGCACAGTCGCACATGATTCATGCTAGCCCAGACTTACAGCCCATACTGGTTGGGCAGAATTCAGGAGAGTGAATCACTGGCAGCTATGGTGGTTTCCAGAATTCTCAACCCATAAACACCAAAGAGAAAGTAAAAGGTGAGTAGGTAACTCTGTTGTAACTAGGTGAAAAAAGAGTAGTTTACAGCCCCTGCCCCCAAGGTGGTAGAGCTGGCAGTGGCACCATGGCTGCAGCTGCTGCCCTGTGGCTACCTCCCAAGTTCTTGACCTACAGATCATAGGGGGACCAAGCAACCATTTGGATGGTAATTGCTCTTGCTTTAATCTGCTTGGACCTGGGTCTCAGTCTTGGGTAGTGGTCTAGGGTGAGGAAGGTTAGCATGCCAGAGTTCGTGAGGGCTATAGACAGGGCATCTTCCTCATAGCTCAGACAACAGCCACACAAAACCCGCAAAATTTGGGACACAGCTCTCTCCACTTTGGAAGCAGGGTTCTACCCTGGCAAAGAGCTCAAAAGTCAAGTAATTGCTTGACAAGATGAGCAAACAGAGGAAGCATAATAAGATCATAGATTTTTTTGGGGGGGGGGGGGAAGGGGACAAAGAAGATCAAAACATAGAACCAGAACAAGAAAACAAAGTGAAAACTCCTGCATTAAAAGCTTCCAAGAAAAATATGAACTGGTTGCAAGCCATGGGGGAGCTCAAGAAGGCTTTTGAAAATCAAGTAAGAGAAAAAGAGGAAAAATTGGGAAAAGAAATGAGAAAAATGCAAGAAAATCACGAAAATCAAGTTAACAGCCTGTTAAAGGAGACCCCCCCCCAAAAAAAAAAAACCTGAAGAAAATAACACCTTAAAAAATAGACTAACTTAAATGGCAAAAGAGGCCCAAGAAGCCAATGAGGAGAAGAATGCCTTAAAGAGACAAATTAGATAGATAGAAAAGGGATTTCAAAAACTCACTGAAGAGCATAATTCTTACAAAATTAGATTGGAGCAAATGGAAGCTAATGACTTTATGAGAAAGGAAGATACTATAAAACAGATCCAAACTAATGAAAAAATAGGAGGCAATATGAAATATCACATTGGAAAAATCACTGACTCGAAAATAGGTCCAGGAGAGATCATTTAAAAATTAGTGGATTACCTGAAAGACATGATAAAAAAAAAAGAGCCTAGACATCATCTTTTCGTTCTTTCTTTCTTTCTTTCTTTCTTTCTTTTTCTTTTTTTTTTAAATTAAATAGACCATTTAAAAAGGCAGCTAGCTAGACGCATCTGTTTGGTCCCCATCTCCATGCCCTCTTTCCATGACAAAGAAGTTGTAGAGAATTGAGCACCCATCAGGGAGACCCTCCCACTCAGTGGACTTTATTTATTTATTTATTTTTGATATTTGATTTGTTTATTTACTTTTAGTTTAAAAGATTCAGTTCCACAATCCCTTGAGTTTCAAATTTTCTCCCCTTCCTCTCCCCTCCCCCCCCATCCATGGGGGCGTGCAATCAAGTACAAGATCTGCAAATATTTTCACATTGGACATTAGTCTGGTTGTATACAAGGATTGTAACCAATGGAGTGAACAATGGGAAAAAAGAAAGAAAACCAAACATGAAAAAGATCGATACCATGTAGATTGCTTCAGTCTCCATTTAAACTCTGTTCTTTCTAGATTTTCCTCTGAATGTAGATATCTCCTTCCATCCTGAGACTTGTAGAGTTGTCTTATAACTGTGCATTGCTGAGAAGAGTCCAGTTTATCAAGGTTGGTCATCACACATATGATGTGTCTGTGATTGTGTACAGATTTTTCCTGGCTCTGCTCTTCTCCCTTAGGATCAGTTTGTATAAGCCTCTCCAGGTAAATATGAAGTCAATTTCCTCCCCATTTCTTATAGCACGATAATATTCCATTACATTCATATACCACAACTTGTTTAGCCATTCCCCAAATGATGGGCATCCTCTTAATTTCCAGTTTTTTGCCACTACAAAGAGAGCTGCAACAAATATTTTTGTACATATGGGTCTTCCTCTGACTTCTATGATGTTTTTGGGATACAACCCTAGAAGTGGTATTACTGTGCCAAAGGGTATGCAATTATTTATAGCCCTTTGGGCATAGTTCCAGATTGCCCTCCAGAATGGTTGTATCAATTCACAACTCCACCAACAATGCATTAGTGTTCCAATTTTTCCATATCCTCTCCAGCATTTCTCATTTTCCTGTTTTGTCATCTTAGTCAATCTGACTGGCGAGATGTGCTACCTCAAAGTTGTTTTGATTTGCATTTCCTAAATCAATAGTGATTTAGAGCATTTTTTAAATATGCTTATAGATATCTTTAATTTCTACCTCTGAAAATTACCTGTTCTGATCCTTTGACCATTTATCAACTGGGGAATGACTTGTATTCTTATAGATTTTACTTAATTCCCTGTATATTTTAGAGATAAGGCCTTTATCAGAGATACTGGTTGTAAAAATTCTTTCCCAATTTCCCACTTCCCTCTTAATCTTGGTTACATTGGCTTTGTTTATAAAGAAATTTTTCAATTTAATGTAATCAAGATTATCCAAATTGCATTTTATAATGCTCTCTAACTCTTCTTTGGTCATAAAGTCTTCCCTACTACATAAATCTGGCAGGTAAACTATTCCTTGCTTCCCCAGATTTCTTATACTATCAGCCTTTTTACTTAGATTGTGCACCCATTTAGACTTGATTTTGGTATACAGAGTTAGATGATGGTCTATGCCCAGTTTCTGCCATACTATATTTCAGTTTTCCCAGCAGTTTTTGTCAAATAGTGAGTTCTTATCCCAAAAACTGGGGTCTTTGGGCTTATCAA
>CM053582.1:150602856-150635065 GCA_028627135.1 Pseudochirops cupreus | reverse complement strand
AAAAAAAAGAAAAAATAGTGATGAGCATTTTTCATATGACTATAGATAGTTTTGATTTCTTCATCTGAAAATTGCCTGCTCATATCCTGTCTCAGTTGAGGAATGATGTCTATTCTTATAAATTTGACTCAGTTCTCTATATATTTGAGAAATGAACCATTTATCAGAGATACTTGCTATAAAAACTATTTCTCAGCTTTTTTGTTTTCCTTCTAATCTTGGTTGCATTGGTTTTCATTTGTGTAAAATCTTCTCAATTTAATGTAATCAAAATTATCCATTTTACATTTCATAATACTTTTTTTTTCTTGTTTGTTCCTAAATTCTTCCCTTTTTCAAAGACCTCAAAGATAAACTATTCCTTACTTTCCTGTTTTACTTCTGGCATTACCCTTTATGTTTAAAACATGTACCCTTTTTTATCTCATATTGATATATAGTAGAAGATATTGGTCTATACCTAGGTTTTGCCATAATGCTTTCCAGTTTCCCCACAGTTTCTGTCAAATAGTGAGTTCTTATCCCAGAAGCTAGGATCTTCAGTTGTATTAAATACTAGATTACTGTGGTCATGTACTACTGTGTTTTGTATCCCTAATCTATGCCATTGATCTACCATTTTATTTCTTAGTAATCATAATAAATAATTTTGATGATTGTCAATTTAAAATATTTGAGACCTGGTATGGTCTCAAATGGTATGACTTGAAATAATTTCTTGTAGGCTCCCTTGTCTACTATGTGTAGCCCCTCCTGCAAACCTATGTGATTTGGGAGACAAAAATAGTACAAGGATAGGCATGCATCACTGCAATGTCAACATGATAAAATCACTGATCCTCTGGAGTGTTTGATAATAAAGAGGGAAAAAAAAATTCTACATAAGAGAAAGTATAAGGTCGAGAATTAACCTGAATGGGGAACCCTGTATTGCTCCCATAACTGTAGGTTGTTCTTTTGATACCAAAGGAAGAGATTGTGGATGACTATATTGATTTTAGGCAGTAGATTAATCAGCCATTATGACTACTTAACAGTGGTTCTCAACCTGTGGGTCACGACCCTTTTGGGGGTCAAATGACCCTTTCACAGGGGTTGCATAAGACCATCAAAAAACACATATTACCTATGGCCTTAGGAACTAAGAGACTGCTCCTCTATCCGTCTCCAGGCGGGTCTGCCCACATGCAAATACATTCACATATGAGTATTAAAGGGTCACGGCATTAGGAAGGTTGAGAACCACTGACTTGGAAACAGGTAATCTTCTGGAGTGGCAGCCAGATAATTCAGTGAATCCCCACTAAAGAAGTCCCAAAATCCCTGTGATAATTATAGAAAATAGACAAAGGCAGGAGGAGCTAGAGAGTGCATCACTACTTATTGGTGGATATTTTTTGATTTTCTGCTTAGTAAACTAAGTCAATCATATACCCAAAAATAAGTGTGTGTATCAATTATGTCCTGGTCACATATAGGTCACAATATTCTTGTTTTGGCCTTTATGGGTCATAGCAACTTAAATTATGATTCGATGTCTAAAATATGATTCAATATCTAAGGTATGATTGTAAATATGTCACTATGTTTTGGCTTCCACCTTTCACAGAGTTTAAGTTTTTATGGTTTTTCACTTATTACTGCATTTTATGACTTTTTCCCAATTGGGACCCTACAGAAAGACACATTTTCATGCTACAATCCTCACTTCCTTTTCCACAGGGTATATGAAAATACTTATTTTATTTGATGTTATGTTTGAAATAGAAAAATAAAATGGGGAATAAGAAAAAAAAAATCTAAACAGAATAGATTGAGTTTACAGCAAGTGAAATCAGGAAACTAGAAAGTCTAGTTCCTGTTGCCTAGGAAAATTCAGAACTAGAGAATATATGATGTCAGGAGACTGAGGTGCAGAAAAAGAGCTGTGCTTCTTTCTTTACATTATTGATAACTAAGATTGAACTCAGTTCTCATTCGAGAAAGACCATTATATTATAGTAGAAAGAATACTGGATTTGAAGTGAGAACCTCTGGGTTTGAATATCTTCTTTACTTATTTGTGATTTTAAATGTTATTTCTCACTTTTTTGAGGTTCGATTTCTTCATCTGCACCAGAAATATTGTTATGATACATTTTAAATAAATTAGCACACTTAAACTGAGGAGCCTGTCAGGTATCAACTCTCTGAAATTGTTGGTTATATATGACCAAGGGTCATATTGGCCCATTGGCTCTGAGAAAGTACATTTTTCTTCATTAAGATGTTGAGATTGGAAATTCTGAAAGTTATACACATATGGATTTCTGATACTTATCTTCACATCATCTTCATTGTTATTAGAGCCATAGCTGACAATTGATTAATTTTTAAGTTTCATCCATGCCTTTTATTTTTTTCGCGTTCATTGTCCAATGTACTTCTCCACTTCAACTTCCTTTGTAATAAAGAAAAATTTAAATAAACCCTCCCGGGTCAATGTCCTCATCTTATAACCATGAAACACTCTATGCTCAGAGACTTCCACTTGTCTACTGAAAGGAAGGAGATAGATTTCATCCTCTGTTTTCCAACAAAAAGATCAATTTTTGCAATTCATCAGTTGCACTTAACATCATTTTCATTTAGGTTCTTAAAGTCATTGTATATACAGTTCTCATCCTTCTACTATTTTAAAATGTATATTATTTAAGACATCTCCCCATATTTCTTATATTTGCTTGTATGTATTATTTCTTGCAACATAGTAAATGTCATTGCACTCATATACTACGATTTGTTCAGTTACTCCCCAATGATGAGCACCCACATAGTTTCCTGCTTCCACAAAAAGTATTGCATACCTGACATTTATCAATACTTTGAGCTTCACAAAGTATTTTTAGCACATTCTCTTTTCCCATTCCAGTTACCACCTAATGAGACAAGTAGGATAAAAATTATTTCATTTTGAAAAATGAGAACACAGAGAGGTTAAATAACTCTTCCTCGGCTCCTATGAGGCTTCGCCAGGATACGAACCCAGTCTTCTGATAACAAGTCCAGTATATTTTAATAATAGCTGATGTTTTATATAGTGCTTTATAGTTTTCAGAGGCCTTTTTATCCCCACCATTGGGTTCTCCCATCATCTTTCTGAGGGAGTGGTATAGCTATGATATCCATCTTACTAATAATGAAACAAGTGCAGCAATTATAAATGGCTTAGCCAAAACCACAGTTAGGGAATTCAAACCCAATTTTCTAGATCCCACATCTCATCTTTCTAAAACAACATATTGTCTCTACCACACTATATTTAAATTATTTTTTTAAAAATCTAGAATCCCTTGATCCCAGATAGATCAACTATTCCAAAGCATAATTATTCAACAAAATGTGGGGTAATTTCAAAAAAAGGGTTAAATTCAAATATCTCCAAGATGTTTTTTTGTTTTTGTTTTTTCTCCCCATACTTACCAATGATATGATTCTTTATCTCTTTTCTGGTTTCTGGATGAATGTTATGGTACCATGGGAACAGCAAATAGAATATTTTCAGTTAATGTATCTAACTTCAGAGATAATTTTTTTTTGTATATTTGAGTCTGAGGGGTAAATAAGACAAAAAGCATTTTATACACATTGTAATGCTGGGAAATTGCTTCTAGAATGCTTGTTATAAGTATAAGCACATCAGTGAGGGGCTGTGTGCATGTTGCATGATGGATAGAAGTTCACTCTTTTTCTCCTTGTGGGTTTCACCATTCACCATTATAACCCAGGTCATGGATTTCAGTCTGGCTCTCAGTTTCAGGGCCTACCAGTTGTTTCTACAAAATCCTATTCCAGCCCTTTTCTTTCTTTCTTTTTTTTTTTGCATGTAGAGCAAGTGCTCTCACCTCACCCCACTGCAGGGCACACAATATGAAATATACAGTGGGTTTCATTGTACCCAGTGCAAAGACAAAAACCCCAAGACGCTGTCCTGAGGCTGCTCTTAAAGACTTCTCTCAGGGGGTGAGAGGGAATTAGGGTAGGGTAGAGGAAGTGATCTTTGCTGCCACCTGATAGCTTCAATTGAAACTAAGTATAGCTCAATTTTAAAATCCTGAGGCATTTTGGCAACTGCTATTTAGACAAGACCCTCTCATTAGTTGAGAGAATGATGACTCAATACAGATTGCCTACAGTAAGCGTAGAGTTGGTATAAGACTTTGTGATGAGAGATAAATTTTTCTTCCCAGAGAAAAAATAAGTACAGATATGGAAAAGAGAGAAAGATGAAAAAGCAAAGAGACTTCAAAGAGTTTCCCATTGAGTGTAATAATGTGAGGAAAGATTCTCTCTGTCTATCTCTGTCTCTTTCTCTCTGTTTCTGTCTCTCTCTGTCCCTCTTTCTCTCTGTCTCTTCTCTCTCTCAGTCTCTCTGTCTCTGTCTCTGTCTCTTTGTCTCTCTCTGTTTCTATCTCTCTGTCTCTCTATCTCTCCCTACTTCCTTCTTTCCTTTCTGGCCTCCTCCTGTCCCTCTCTCATTTTCTCTGTCTTATTTCAAGATTTCTCATATAGAAATATAGAGTCAATGAGCTCATTCATTCAGCATTTTCTCAGATATATTCTAATCAATATAATTTCTATGTTTTCTTTTTTACTTTCTGCTTAGATAAATTGTATTACTTAATATTCACTGTGTGCTACAGCACATTTGCTAGAAAGAGGCCAGTCTTTGAATATCAATCAATCAGGCAGTAAACATTTATTAAGCATTTCTTATATGTTAGACACTGTACAAATTACTAAGGTTACAAAAAGTATTCGAAAGATGGTTCCTGCTCTCAAGGAAACCATAACCAAATCTGGGAGACTATACATAAATATGGAAAGGCTTTCTGTAGATGAGCTTATAGCTGAGACTTAAAAAAACAAGGAATGTTAACAGAGTAGAGGCGAAAGGTCATTCCAGGTCTGGGGGACTGCTAGAGAAAATGTCCAGAACTGAGAAATGTAGTGTCTTCTTCATGGAATAGTCAGAAGGTCAGTGTCACAGAAAATAAGAATATAAGTCAGGGAGTACGGTATAACAATGGAAAGGTAGGAAGATCTTTGGTTATAAAGAACTTTGAATGCCAAGCAGAGGATTTTGTATTTGATCCTGGAGACAATAACAGACAGTGACCAGGATTAGAATTTGACTCTAAAAATTATTTTCTCTAGACTAACAATGTATAGGAGGGCAAGCAGATATATATCTATTTGGATACTCCCTCTCTGAGTAGCAGAGCATCCAGCCTCGTGGCCCCTTCTATAGCTCTGCTTTAGGGCAGGAATAGAAATCTCCCTTTTAGACAGCAGCAAGACTACAGAGAGATTCCTGGATTCAGGGAGATCTGAATTTAAATCCAACATCATAAAATGATTAGTTCTGTGATCTTGGGAAAGTCATTTAACCTCTAATGACCTTAATTTACTCAACTTTTAAATGGTGATGATACTATTATCTACCTCCCAGGGTTTTTATGAGGATTAAATGAAATAACTTTGGCAAATCACACAGCACAGTGCTTCAAACATATGGTCATCATTATGTAAATGATACTATTGTTATGATCATTTTATTTATATATATATATATATGTATATATGTGGGTATATGTGTGTGTATGTAGGCCAACTTTTGGTAATTCTACTGCCTTTCCTCCTTTAATTTTTTCCTACTTATCCTGTGTATGACCTATTTATATATATATTTTGTCTCTCAGATTAAATTATGATTTCCTTGAGAGCAGGGAATGTCTTTTGAATCTTTTTATAATTTTAGTAATTAGTACACTGTCTAACATATAATAAATGCTTAATAAATGTTAACTGATTTATTGATATTCAAAGACTTGTCTCTTTCTAGCAAATGTACTATATATACATTTGTATAGATATATACAAGACATATATATAAACACATAGTATTGATATATACACAATAACACTGTTATAGCACATATGTGTACTATGACATGTGTATATTTACCCATCTCTACATACGCATTTTATGCATATATGTATATGTATTGTTTAAATTTGTATGTATAGACAGATAGATAGATAGATTAGCTAGATATGCCAACATGATCATCACATATATCCCACATTTGGCAAGTATTCTTGCCAAATAGGTCCTAAACTTTATTGTTTATATATTGCTAAATGTCTGAATGTCCCAAGCCCAATCTAAATCCCAAAAATTTCTAAAGCTACAACTGTCCTTAGCATACTTGTTTGTGACAAGACAGACTTCAGGGCAGAAGATACTGACGAATTGTCAGTTCTTCATGTTGAATTTAACATGCTGGCAAAACATTTATTTGCAAACATGCAGAAGATAGTTGAGGCAAGGGTGGGAGTAGACATTTTGGAATCATCTGCCTAGAGCTGATAAGTGAAGTCATGAGCATGAAATAAGGGGGTAGGAAATAACCATATATACAGTGCCTAATATGTTACAGAAACAGCGCTCAATACTTTACAAATATTATATTATTTGATTCCCACAGGAACCTTGGGAGGTAGATGTTATCAATACAATTTCACAGAGAAAGAAATTAAGGCAGCCTACACTAAATGACGACCACGGTAGCAGCTGGTAAACATTTGAATCTAGATTTGAACTCAGATTTTCATAATTCCAGGCCACGGCACTTTGTACTCTTCCATCTGACTAATAAAAAGGAGAGTTTGAAGAGAGATTAAAGGAGAAGGCTGAGAACACAGTCTTGAAGATTATACTTTCTTAAGGTGCTGTAGAAGGAATTAGAGGAAATTGGAGAATCAACAAAATGGACAGAGGAAGAGAGGGCATAGTCAGAGACAGAGAGGAGAACTTCAAAAGTGAGAACAGCTAGGCCATAATTAGTGCGGAAAAATGTGTGAACCCCCTGAAATGGTCCCATGTATTTGAATTTACACCAAAGTTATTAATTTATAAAATATGGTAATTGGTTCTAGCCCAAAGAAAATATGCAATGCAAATTAAAATAATGCAACCACTTAAGGGGATTCTTGTTTATACAAATGGGGACCTAGCTTTAAAAGAGCCAAAGGAGAAGAAAAGCAGCAAGAAACTTTTCGGGACTCCTTTTTGTGTTGAGCAGAAAATATAAACCCCTCAGCCTGAAATACAGAGCCTTCTATCGTCTGGCTTTAGCATAACTTTCTAGCCTAATTTTATTGAACTTTGCCTTGTTCACTCCATTCTCTAATCAAATTGCCTAACCCCTATAGAAAACATTCCATCTCCTACCACTGTGCCTTGACAGAGATTCCCCATTCTGACTTTCACCTGTAAGATTCCTTAGATTTCTGTAAAGTTCAGTTCAAATGCTTCTTCCTACATTAAACCTTGTTCTGATTCCTCCCCTCCCCCATACCACACTGTTAGATAGCCCCAACCACTGAAATTGCTTTAGACGTACTTAACGTGTAAAACACAGACACATGGAAATACATGCACACACAATTTGTATCAATTCATTATTGGACATGACGCTTCCCTCCTCCCCACCCTACCTCCTGTATAACCACCTTTAAGGCAAGAATCTGTTGATTTCATTTTCTGTTCTCAGGACCTACAACCTGACTTACAGTTGTCACTTATTCAGGGCTTGTGTTACTTAATTGTTTGGATATAATAATTCTTGTGCTGATTTCTTTTCATGACTATCATATGAAAATCATATATTTGTAAACCTTCATGGTGTAGCGATTAAAAAGGTTCAAGAGACAGAGTTTCTGAATAATTTAATTATTTTGTTTAGAAGGTCAGAAGTTTTATTAATAAAAGGACGGTCATTTGGCCAGTTCTCTTAGACCAATGACAATCATGGTGGCAGGCTCAGGGCTTGCTTATATGTTCTTTTGGAAGAAGAATGGCAATCAACTCTGCTTGGTTAGCAATTAATGAGAAAAAGAATATTACAATACAATGAGAGGCTGAGAGTGACATTATGTCACTCTTAGACAGATAAACTATCTCTATACCCAGACCACCCCCAGTCTTGGGCAATCTATTTGAAGAATTTATGCCTCACATAAGCCTGAGCAGAACACAATGGCTACCTGACTTGGGTGGGGTCTGAACAAGAAAGTTAGTCCAATCTCATTATCATCAATGTCCTTCAAGAGACTAATTCTTTTGAAAAATCAGGACTTTAGAAAAAGGGGAAAACTCTGGATCTCTCCAAATCATTGGTTACTAACAATCATTTCTCTCAATGTACTATAAAAATGTTAATCATTATGTAAAGAATAGTGCCTACTCACAGCAGGTACCAGGTATGTTTGGGATTTACTCCCCTGGATGCTGCTTCAAGCACATTTTTCATTCTAGAATTTAGGGTTTATTCTCAGTTGATCAAAATTTTTTCCGACAAGGATGTTTTGAAGATTTCATTATATTCCCACTATCTCCCTTCATCGACCCCATAAGTAAGGAAAGAAAAGAAAAACAGACAAATACAATAATTCTATCAACTTATAAACGAAAATGTAACCCAATACATAATTCACAGATAGTATTCACAAAAGGACATTCCTTTCATTAAAAGCATTATTAATGAGTCTATTAGTGCGAGCCAGATCTTCAAATCCCTTTTTGTGTTAGGAAAAATTATTAGAACATTATTGTTATATCAGATGGTTGCACATAAGAATCTGTCATTTTAACCTTTCCATGTTGACAGGTCTCACATTGAGTTTTTAGAAAAAACTCTGCTTTTAATTTTTACATTATATGTAACTGGATTTAAGGGACCTGGGACAACTGTAACTTGTGCCCACAATAGGTATGGTGGTTGGGGGAGAAAGAATTGGACCTCAGTTTAAGATAAAATTTGAATTTTGTTAATGGCCTGTGTCAATTCCCCACCCAAGGAAGACACAGGAGAATGGTGAAGGGTAGAGATATATATTCGGAATTTATCTCAGTCAAGAAGAAAGTTAAAACGTTGGGAGTAGATTATTAGGTAGTCTGTAAACGAATGACATTAAAGTTGAGAGAACTAGATCAAAGCATCATAGATTTAAAACCCCTAATGTACTTTAGGTGTCTTACAGATGAGGAAACTGAGGCCCAGAGAGGTGACTTCCTCAAGGTCACAAATCTAGTAACTGATGCAAAAATAGAACTAGAGGGATGTGTAGGTGGCACAGTGAATAGGGCACTAGCCCTGAAGTCAGGAGGACATGAGTTCAAATTAGACCTCAGACACCCAACATATACTAGCCATGTGACTTTGGGCAAGTCACTTAACCCCAATTGTCCTGCCTTTTCCCCTCCAAAAAATAAAATATATAAAAAAAAAATAGAACTAGAGAGTTTGGTTTCCAAAGAGAGGAAAAAAGTAGCTGGGTGGTGCCGTGGAGTAGAGTACTGGATTTAGAATCAGATAAATCTGCATTCCAATTCTGCCTCATACATTTAATAGCTATTTGGCCCTGGACAAGTCTTCTATTGTATCAGCCTTAATTTTCTCATCTATAAAATAACTATAGCACCTACTTCATAGGGTTGTGGTAAGATCAAATGAGATAATATGGGTATTTTTTTTTTTGCATTTTAAATAACCATATAAATGTGTTTTAATGATAACAGTAAAAAATGGTAATCGTACTACTACTAGTAGTAGCAGTTGCTATAGTAGTAGTAATCATCATCATCATCATCATCATCTTCATCATCATAATACTCCTCTCCATAATACTGCCTCCCATGGAGAAGGTAACACGAAGAAAAGAATGAAGTTCTCTCCTCATTAAAGGTAGGTAAGGGGTGGTTACAGAGATAAGGGGAAGGCCAAGGGAGGCTTGTATTGATGAAGCTGTGAAACAAGAGATGATGTAAAAGGAAAGGGTGAGGAACAGTTACATTGATGCAGAGAAGGCTAGATTAAGAACTGAAAATGGACCACTGGATTTATCAATTTAGAAAGAACTACTTTAAGAATGTTTGAGAGAATATACTAAATGCAAGAGGTTAAAAAATAGAATTTTCCCTTTTCTTAGCCACTGGAATCTGTGTTTTGGCATGTTGTCCCACAAGATGTTCATTTTTCACTTTGCCCAAAAATTGAAGCAAAATCATTGTAAACCAGTTGATTTATTTGGAAATTGTCAATATGATCAAATACAATCCTAAAAGTAGAAACTGGAAAAGGACCAAATCAGGTTTAGAAATAATAACCAAGATGATGATATGCATATTTTTTTTTTCCCTATACCACTTCCAAACACCTTACCATGCTACCCCTGATAAGAAATAAATGCCCCTACCCTCACATTCTGGAAAATTTTTCCTAAGGTACAGACATAAATAAATTTGCTGAAGTGGCTATGGTTTTGTGTATTGTGTTGAAAAATTGAGTAATTAATAGGCATGTGTATTCATATGTGTGCATGTGTGTGTTGAATAGCAAATGCGCGATAAGGAAGTTGAGGCACTTGTGCTTGGTCAGTAGTTTTGGTCATGAGCCCATTTCGAGTTTTCTTGGCAGAGATACTGGAGTGGTTTGCCACCTCCTCCAGCTCATTTTTCAGATGAGGAAACTGAGGCAAACAGGGTGACATGATTTGCCCAGGGTTACAGAGCTAGTAAGTGTCTGAAGCTAGATTTAGACTCAAGAAGATGAGTCTTCCTGACTTCAGGACCAGCCCTCTATCCACTGACCTAGCTGCCCAGTTGAGACACTGGGCGTAATGGTTACATAAGATTATAGGATTTAGAACTGAAGATAACTTTAGAAATCACTTAGTACAATAAAAAAAAGGAGAGACAAACGAAGCTCATACATCTTTGAAAATATCAGAACCAGTACTGGAACACACATTTTCTGAATATAAATCCAATCATTTTGTTTGTTTCTTTTTAAGTTTTTTAAATTTTAAACTTAAATATAAAATAAGAAAAAATAACCATCTACACGGCAGAACGTAAGAGAAGATTTGATACAAAGCAGTAAATTTCCATTTCAGGAAAACCTATATAATGAATACTAGTAGCACATTATTTTCAAAGCTGTCTATCTTTTCTTTGTTTCCTTGTAAATTTCTTCTGTCCTCTGCTGTGCATTTTTTATTTTATTTTCCCCTCTTCCTTCCCCTGCCCCCAACAAGATTACAATTAAATGTGGAGATAGATTCGTAGATAGCAATAGTGAAACACATGCAAACATATATACATATACATACATCTAAATCCATAAACACAATTATATGCACATACATGCTAAAACACATATACATAAGACTGCATTCTACTTATTTCTACTTATCATCTGTTTCTCTGAAAGTGAATAGCATCCTTCTTTCCTCCAAGTCTTTCCATATTTTTCTAAATCCACCAGCTCATCATTTTCTACACCACAACAATATTCCGATTCAATCACATTCCATCTAAGAGATTGTCAATGAGAGTTTTTCCCCTATTTTTCCGCATTCCCTCTATTCTTGGATACATAGGTTTTATTTATAGAGGCAATTTTTATTTTCAAAAAATCAAAATTATCCATTTTACACTTCAACAATACTCTCGCCTTATAATATGGTTTACGGTCTGATATTATTGAATCTAATTCCTTCACATCTTCTCCCCTGATTTCCTTGAAACTCCTGACCCTCTGCTCTTCCAAATGAACCCTGTTATTATTTTTTCTACCTCAGTAAGATACTTTTTAGTAAGCTAAACTGGATGGAATTACTTAAATAGATTAGGTAGTAAAATTATCATTTTATTATATCAGCTTATCTACCCATGTACAATAAATATTACTTCAATTTAGATCATTTACTGTTTGTTTAAAAAGTATTTTTTGTTTATATTTGTATAGTTCTCGTGTCTGTTTTGGCAGGCATACTCTCATATTTTTATACTGTCTAGTTATTTATATTGTCAAAAATTATTGGTTAATATGGCCAACAGGTAGTGTAGTTTCCATATTTTTTTTTCTTAAATCTGATTTTAACTTTAACTTTGCTGGAGATCATGATCACTATGCATTCTTATTTACAAAATGCCTTTATTGTGTGTGTGTGTGTGTGTGTGTGTGTGTGTGTGTGTGTGTGTGTGTTTACCTTTTTTATTCATGGTATTTCCTAAAAGCAACATATTTTGAATTCAAATTATGAATCTGCTATCAGTTTCCATTTTATAGGTAAATTTAGTTGATTCCTGTTCTAAATAATAGTTACTTGTGTATTTTCAGCCTTCCTATTTCCCCCACTATCCTTCTCATTCTATTCCTATCCTTCCTCATTCCTCTACTTTACTTCTACTACCTTGACCTCCTATCCCTTTACCTATCCCGCATCCAAGAAACCCTCTCTCATCTCCTCCCTCCACCCTTACTCTTAATTTTTTTCTGAATTTAGAAGATTTTTATACCCCTCCAGATATATAGATTGTTCTCTCTTTATTTCATCCCTATTAATCTGCGCACCCTTTTATATCCCCCCTTATTCTAGTTCCATCCTCCCTTATCCTCTTCCCCTTCCTTATCCCCTTGCCCTCCTATTTCTTTCTTAATTTAGAACACTTCAACCCATTCCTGATGAGAATAGAGCTCCAGAACTACCCACCCTCCTCCCCCATCTAATTCTTCTGCATCAGTTCTTCCTCCTGCATCTCATTTGTATAAGATCATTACTTTTTTACATTTTCTTAAATCATTTTTATTTTTAGAATCACATCATACTCAGTTCTACCCCACTCTTTATATTCAATGACCTAATTACTAATGACAATTTAGACAAGTTTTGCATTTCCACTTATAAAAAATAAATAATGTGTCTTTATCGAGTCCCATGAAATTCGTCTTTGATTTTTACCTTATAGTTCTCTTGGTTCTTGTATATCAAATTTTCTATTAAATTCTGGTCTTTGGGCAAAGCAGGTTTTTTTGGTTTTGTTATTGTTGTTTTGTTTTGTGTTTCCCAATTTCACTGTCATGAAAGGATATTTTAGAAAGGATTCTTATTTAGGAATGTCTTCTTACTAAAGATTACCTCTAAAGGCAATCAGACCTCTTATATGCACAGCACAAGGTCATGATCACGTAGTGAGATGTTGGGGTATTGTTCTTTGGAGATGTGTCAGAATTTCATTTAGATCCACCACTGCCCCTGGCCTTCCCTCATTACTTAACAAAGAGGACTAGGACACATCATGCATAGTCTCTGGATTCATTAGTGTTTCCTATTTCTCTACTGTTGCTGGGGCCTTTTCTTGTTTATCATATACTGTTTCTTGTCCATCTTGAACTGGATGTCCCTCAGACAACTCAATCTCAACCTACCCAAAGTAGAACTGATTCTCTCTTCCCCAAACTTTAAACATCCTCCCTGTCACTCAAGTTTATAACATTGATAGCATTTCTGTTTCCTTACTCATGATCACACATTGTATCAAATCTATTGCCGACTCTGGTCTCTTCTATATTCACAACATCTTTCATATGTGTTCTCTTTTCTCTTCTGATGTATCTACAACTTGATGTATTCCCTTATCACCTGTGATCTGGGCTGTTCCAAAGCCTTTTAATTAATCTTGCTAGGTTAATTCCTTCCTCTTGGTTTTTCCCTTCTTTAATATACTCATTGACTTTCTCTTCCTCTTTATCCTCTCCTCTTGGTTGCTTCATGGTGACTTTTAGGAAGATACAAGTGCAAATTCTAACATGACTTAAAATTTTGTTGTGGTCAGAGCTCAAGATTTTTGTTGGAGCACTCTGTGTTAGACTATAATGGAAAATAAGTGGATTGAGGAACTAACAGGTGGATTTTTTTTAATTTGTTTTGTAACTTATTGTAACACAAATTATCATAGAATTAAAAAATGAAATGACCTGTCTTGATAGGTAGCAAGTTCCCCTTCACTTGAGGTGAGGTCTTTAGGCAAAACCTGCATTACCTCTTTTCAGGTATGTTGTTGTTGGATCATTTAATAGATAAAGATAAGATAAATGTGACTAAATGACCTCATAGGTCCCTTTTGGCTCTACAGTTCTTAGAGTCCATGAATCTGAGATACTGAATCCTAGGGAAATAAATCAACTATTCAGTTAAAATGATAACATTAATTTTAAAGATTTAATCTTTACTAAAAAAAACTTCATCTCATAACAACACTAAATATACATCAATTAGGTAGTGAAAGTGTTATTAATATAGATGTGCTAAAAGCACAGCTAAGTGGAACAGTGGACAATATGCTGTGCCTAAAGTACCAAAAAAAGAAAAAGCCCTAGATCAAATCCAGTCTCAGATACTTACTAAGTATGTGTCCCTAGGGCAAACCACGTAGCTTCTGTCAATCTCAGTTTCCTCAATACAAAAATCGACACAGTAGCACCCACCAAACTGGGTTTCGTGAGGATCAGATGAGAAAAAAATTTTTTTTTCAAAAGAGAAAATATTTATAGTGTTTAGTATAGTGCCTTGCCCATAATAAATCCTTAAGTTTGTTCTTTTTCCCTCTTTAACATTTATTATTTTTACATTCCTTTTGTAAAACTAATGTTTTAAGTTCTTTGTTCTCTCCTTCTGTCCTCCCTTCTCTAGCCACTGAGAAAGCAAAAAAAGCTATATTAATCATATATGTGAAATCATTTAAGACATATGTCCATATTAGTGAAATTGCCAAAAAGAGGAAAAAAAGTGAAAAATTATACTTCAATCTTCAGACTCAGTCAGTTCTTTTTTTAGTCATGGATAGTATATTTTGTCATGAGTCCTTCAGAAGTGTCTTGAAACATTATATTAATCAGGGTAACTAAGTCTTTCACAGTGTATCATCATACAGTATTGTAATTACAGTGTATTATGTTCTCCTATTTCTGCTCACTTCACTTTGCATCAGTTCATGTAAGTCTTCCCAAGTTGTTCTGAAAGCAATCTGCTAATTATTACTTATGGAAAAATAGTATTCCATAGCAATCATATACCAAAATTTGTTCAGACATTCCCCAGTTGACGAGAATTCCCTTAATTTCCAATTCTTTGCCACCACTGTGTATGTGTATGTATATATGTATATGTTTATGTATATATATATGTATATATTTGTGTCTATGTATGTATGCATGTGTGTATGCATATTTAAATATGTGCATATATTTCTATACATTTACAAATATTTCTCTCTTTTTGGTCTTTTCACTTTTTCTTTATCTTTTTGGCATATAGACCTAGTAGTGCCATTGCTGGATCAAAGTTTTTTAACCCTTTGGGAAGAGTTCCAAATTGTTCTCCAGTAAAGTTAAACTATTTCACAAATCCATCAGCAATGCATTGGTGTGAAAATAGTTCCACATCTCCAACATTTTATTTTTCTGTCATATTATCTAATTTGATGGGTGTCAGGTGGTATTTCAGAGCCTTTTAATTTTCTAAGTTCTATTTAATAGTGAATTAGAGAATTTTATATTATTATAGATAGCTTTGATTTCTTCTTCAGAAAACAGCCTGTGTTCATATCATTTGACCATTTATTAATTGGGGTGTGACACATATTTTTATATATTTGATTCAATTCTCTACATATTTGAGAAACAAAGTCTATGTGAGAGAAACTCATTATAATTTTTCCCCATTATCTTTCCTTCCTTCAAATTTTAGTTACACTGGTCTTTATGTAAAACCTGTTAATTTAATGTAATCAAAATTATAGATTTTTGTTTCTATAGACAATTACCTCTTGCTTAGTCATTAACTCTTACCTTATCCATATATCTGACAGGTAAAAATTGTTTATGCTCCCCTAATTTGATTATATCACCCTTTATGTATAAACCATGTATCATTTTTTTTTACCTTATCTTGCTACACAGTGTGAGATGTTAGATAGAAATTCTGATAATTTATGTAGATTTATTTTATGTCTTGGAAATTTTTTGAAGTTGGTAATTATTTGAACTAATTTTTTTTTCAGTTGATTCTCTAGCATCCTCTAAGTATACCGTTCTATCATCTTCAAACATTGATTGGTTTCCTTGCTGCGTATTCAAATTCCTTTAATTAATTTTTCTTCTTTTAGTACTATAGCTAGTATTCTTAGCACATACTGAATAATAGTCATAAGGGCATCTTTGTTTCACATGCAGTCTTGCTGTCAAGGTCTCTTGTGATCCCCACTGCAGATAATGCTTCCTACACTTTCTTTCTAGTTTTTTTCTTAATCTTTGTTTTTAAAACTTAGATTTCCAGATTCATTCCCTTCTTTCCTCCTCAGCCACCCCCACTGGGAATACAAGCAATTCTATATAGGTTGTACATGTGTAGCCATACAAAATGTTTCCATAGTAGTTATACTGTGAAAGACTAACTATATTTCCCTCCATCCTATCCCACTCCTCACTTATTCTATTTTCTACTTTAACCCTGTCCCTTTACAGAAGTGTTGGCTTCTAATTACCCTCTATCCCAATATGCTCTCCCTTATATCAACTCCTCAACTCCTTCACCCACACATTTCTATAGGGTAAGATACCAATTGAGTGTGAATGTTATTCCCTCCTTAAGCCCAAATTCAGTGACAGTAAGGTTGACCAATTCCCTTTCATCTTCCTGCTCTTCCCCTCCATTGTAATAGTTTTCTCTTGCCTCTTTTATATGAGATAATTTACCATATTCTATCTCTCTCTTTCTCCTTCTCCCATTATAACCCTCTCCCACCTCTTCATTTTTTTTTTGACATATCATCCCTTCCTATTCAACTCATCCTGTGCCCTCTGTTTATGTATATATGAACATACATATGCCCACACTCACATATATATTTATGTACACATATACTCTCCTATAAATACATATATATGTGTGTATGCATGTATGTATGTATGTGTGTATATGTACACACACACACATATATATTCCCTTCAACTATCCTTATACTGAGAAAAGTATAATGAGTTACAATTATCATTTTTCCATGTAGGAATGTAAATAGTTCAGTTTTAATAAGTTCCTTATGATTTATTTTTCCCGTTTTCCCTTACGTTTCTCTTGCTTCTTATATTTGAAAGTCAAATTTACTATTCAGCTCTGCTCTTTTCATCAAGAATGTTTGAAAGTACTGTATTTCGTTAAATGACCATATTTCTCCTGAAGCACTATACTCAGTTTTTCTGGTTAGGGGATTCTTGGTAGGGGATTAATCTTAGCTCCTTTGACCTCCAGAATATCATATTCCAAGTTCTTAGGTCCCTTAATGTAGAGGCTGCCAGATCTTCTGTTATCCTGATTGTGTTTCCACAATACTCAAATTGTTTCTTCCTGAAAGTTTGTACTATTTTCTCCTTGACATGGAAACTCTGGAATTTGGCTATGATATTCCTAGGAGTTTCCTTTTGGGGATCTTTTTCAAGAGGCTATTGGTGAATTCTTTTGATTTCTATTTTGTCTTCTGGTTCTAGAATATCAGGGCAATTTTCCTTTAGAATTTCTTGAAGGATGATTTCTAGGCTATTTTTTTTTTTATCTTGACTTTCCGGTAATCCAATACTTTTAAAATTATCTCTCCTGAATCTATTCTCCAGGCCAGTGGCTTTTCCAATGAGATATTTCATATGGTCTTCTATTTTTTCAGTTGCTTGGACCTGTTTTATGGTGTCTTGATTTCTCATAAAGTCGTTAGCTTCCATTTGCTCTAATCTAATTTTGAAGTAATTATTCTCTTCTGTATGTTTTTGGAATTCCTTTTCCATCTGGCTAATTTGAATTTTTAAGGCATTCTTTTCCCATTAGCTTTTTGGGACTCTTTTGCCATTTGAGTTAGTCTATTTTTTAAGATGTTATTTTCTTCAGTATTTTTTGGGTCTCTTTTAGGAGGCTGTTGACTTGCTTTTCATGATTTTCTTGCATCATTCTCATTTCTCTTCCCAATTTTTCCTCTGCTCCTTTTTACTTGATTTTCAAAATCCTTCTTGAGCTCCTCCATGGCTTGCAACCAATTCATATATTTCTTGGGAGCTTTTGATACAGGAGTTTTGAATTTGTTGTCTTCTTCTGGTTCCATGTTTTGATCCTTTTTGCACCCAAAAAAATGAAGATTCTATTATCTGATTGCATTTCCTCTGCTTGTTCCTCTTGCCAGCCAATTACTTGACTTTTGAGCTCTTTGCCACAGTACAACTCTGCTTCCAGAGTAGAGAGAGCTGTGTCCCAAATTGCTGGGGTTTTCTCACATATTGTCAGAGATCTGAGGAGGGCATCCTCTCTACAGCCACCATAAGCTCTGGCACACTGGTGTTTCTCACCCAACTGTCAAAAAAGAATTAAGTAGGACTCCTTTCCTTATTTTTCTGCAAATAGTTTGTATTGTACTGAAATTAATTATTTTTAAATGTTTGGTAGAATTCACCTGTGAACCCATCTGACCTTGGGAATTTTTTTTTCTTACAGAGCATATGTATGTCTCACTCAACTTATTTTTCTAAATTAGGATTATTTTAACATTTTATTTCCTTTTCTGTTAATCTTAACAATTTATATATTTTTCATAAATATTGATTTTTCCACTTAGATCACCAGATTTATTTGCACATAATTATGCAAAATAGCTTAAAATAATTGCTTTAATTTCACCTTCTGTGATGTTGCATTTACCCTTTTCATTTTTAATACTAGTAATTTAGCTTTTTTTTAATCAAATGAAACAATGGTTTATCTTTTTAAAAATAAAAACAGCTTATTCTTTTATTCATTCAATATTTTTATTTCGGTTTTATTAATTTCTCCTTTTATTTTAAGGATCTTCATTTTAGGATTTAATTGGGGATTATCAATCCCAATTATCATTTGGTTCTTCCAGCTTCTTAAAAATTATTTGCCCAATTCATTCACCTGTTGTTTTCTTTAAGTGATGTAAAAATGTTTAAAGATACAAATTTTGCCCTGTCAAGTTATTAGGAAACACCCTGTTTTTAAGAGGTAAGACCCAGAAAGATTGTGCCCTGAACTTGGCATAACAACAATCCTTTACACTTACCTTCTTTTCTCAGGGGTAAGGAACCTGCATTCTCAAAGCCACATAGAGGCCTCTAGGTTCTCAAGTGCAGCTCTCTCACTGAATTCAAACTTCACAGAATAAATCCTCTCAGTAAAAGGATTTGTTCTATAAAACTTGGACTCAGTCAAAAGTCTGCACCGAAGGATGTTGAAGGCCATATGTGGCCCTGAGGCCACAGGTTCCCCACCCCCTGGTCTAGATTATCTCATCCACAGCAAAATCTCAAAGTTGTTTAACATAATTATTGCTTTGCCCAGCTCCAAGTGCTCTCTGAGCTCCAACAAGCACTTATTCTATCCCTGTTTTGTTCTCTGAACCCTGCTATGAATGAAACTGGTCACATTATTACTATTACCCATCCTTGTCAAGGCTACAGCTCCCTGCACAGTTATTGGTATGGCATTGAGATCTCCTTACACTGTCTCAGGCTCCCCCAACTAGGCTCCAGCACGGCCTTTGCTTGCAAGCCATTTTTCTCACTTTGAATTTAATCTTCTGTTTGATTCCTTACTCTGCTGTATCTAGCTTGTTTTGTTTGGCTCTGGCCAGCCACAGGTTAGAGACCAACTCTGGCTCCAAGGAGCTTCAATTTCATTACATGTATTTGTGTGTGTATCTGTATGTGTATGTATGTATGTATGTAAATAAATATATATGTGTATATGTATATATGTTATGTAATACAACATATGTGTTTATGTGCGTATAATACATATAATGCATGTATATGAATGTGTATGCACACATATATACATATACTCGTGTGTGTGTGTGTGTTCATAACGGTAGTAAAATATATACTTAGTAGAGGTATTGATAGAGGTATTCATGAAGAAGATCTAGCTTAGAACCAAAGTTGAAGAGGAATTCATTATAGAAAGTGAGCTCCTCTAGGTACTTCTGCTTTCAGGTTGTTCTGCTTGTATCGATTCCCAGAACACTACAGAACTTCCAGTGCAGGATCCATAAAGTTCAAAGGAATTTGGCTTAAGTATCCACAAGTGAAAAAACAATTATATAAAGAATGTCTGTTGTCACAATTATGATGTGTAGACATATCAATAAACTTGAGAACATCTTGGGATAGATAGAAAAATAAATAGGTAGATAAATAGGTAGGTAGGTGGATGGATAGATAGATAGGTAGATAGATAGATAGATAGATAGATAGATAGATAGATAGATAGATAGATAGATGGATGGATAGATGGATAGATTTATAGCATTATAGGTCAGTCTTAGACATGGCAAATAAATAATAACTTAGGCACAGAATTCTAGTCCATCTATGTGTATACGATACACTAGGCACTATTCTAAATACCGGAGACAAAAGGAAAATCACTATTCTGTTATTAAGAAGCTCATATTTTAATGATAGAGATGTATAAATACCTCTACACAAAAAAGATATGTGCAAAGTCCAATGGAAGATGGCAAAAGTCTCAGAGAGGAGAGCGAGCTTTCCAGGAATAGAGGATGACCAGTAAAAAGGCATAAAGGCAGAGACTAATAATCCTGTCATTAAACAGGAAGAAAATGCATTGAGATGCCTTTGGAAAATTTCAAAGCTTTTTTAGCGACCCCAAATTTTTCCCTGAAACAAAGATCCATCTTTTTATGTTAATGGTAGGCCATTGTTATTGTATTTCTGAGTCATAGAATACCACATTACCCAAAGAACTTTTAAAAGTACTCCTCTAAAAAAGTGAGGAGTGCATGATACATAGAAAATGATGAGGATGCTCATGATCATGATGATGATCATCATGATGCTAGTGATGATGACAATGACAATGATTATGATATTGACAACAACTATTTGTGGAGCTGTCAAAGTCTGCATAGTGCTTTTTCTATATAATCAAATTTGGTTCTCACACAGCCCTGTGAGGTAAGTCCTATTATTTTTCACATTTCTAAGATGAAGACTTTGAGTATGAGAGAGATAAAATAAATGGTCCAAACCATTAAAATTATTAACCATCTGAGATGAGTTTTGAACTCATCTTCCTGCTTCCAAGGCCAGTACTCTGTCTACTACACCAACTGGGAAAAAGAATCAAAGTAAAAATATTATCAAATAAACATGATAAAAAGAGAAGATGGACAGGTCATATGATGAATATATTAAATAATTTATAAGAAATACACATGTTCCATTGATATTCTTGCAATGACAAGAAGAAGAAAGGAATGCCCACTTCATTGATGATGAAGAGTAAGTCACTATACTCCTCTTGCACAGGCCAGCAATCAGGCCCCAGATCATAACACAAGGATCTTGGAACAGTGCCCCTTCCCTCACAGCAACAGAATAGGCAAAGAGGAAACAAAACTACCACTCTTTGCAGAAAATATGGTAGTATACTTAAATAATCCTAGAGAATCAATTAAGAACTAATTTAAATAATTATTCTAAAATGTGCAGGATATAAAACAAATCCATATAAATTATTGGATTTTCTACATATTACCAACAAAAAGAGAAATTCCATTTAAAATAACTTTATATAATATAAAATACTTGGGAGTCTACCTGCCCAGACAAACCTAGAAATAATAAGAACAGGCTTACAGAACTCTTTTCATGCAAATAAAGTCAAATCCAAGCAACTGGGAAAACATTAATTGATTGATCATGGATAGGCTGAAACAATATAATAAAAGTGATAGTTCTACCTAAATTAATTTACTTATTCAGTGTCATACTAATCAAACTACCAAAATGTATTTGTAGAACTAGAAGAAGGAAATAACAAAATTCATCTGAAAGAACAAAGGTTGAGAATATTAAGGGAATTAATGAAAAAAGAATGTGAAGTAAAATGACCGATGATCTCAAACTGAATTATAAAATGATCATCAAAACAAAGTAGTATTGGACAAGAAATAGAATGACAGATCAGTAGAACAGATTAGGTAGACAAGACATAGTAGCAAATGACCATAGTAAACTAATATTTGTCAAACCAAAGATGTAAGCTTTTGGTACAATAAATCACTATTTTGAAAAAAAAAAACCGCTAAGAAAACTAGAAAAGGGTATGGAAGAAACTACAAATAGTCTAACCTGTCACACGATATACCAACATAAGGTCAAAATGGGTACATGATTTAGATGTAAAGGGTGATACCATAAGCAAATTAAGGGAATATGAAACATTTTATCTGTCAGATATATTAATAAGTTAAAAATTTAAGACAAAACAAGAGATAGAGAGCAATATGGGATGTAAAATGGATGATTTTGATTATGTTAAATTAAAAATGTTTTACATGAACAAATCAATGCAACCAAGATTAGAAGGAAGCAGAAAGCTAGGGAAATTTTTACAGTAATTTTTTGTCATAAAGGGCTCATTTCTCAAACATATAGAGAACTGAGTCAAATTTATAAAAATAAGAGCTATTCCCCATTTGTTAAGTGGTCAAGAATATGAACAGGCAGTTTTCAGATGAAGAAATCAAAGCTATCTATAATCACATGAAAAAATGTTCTAAATCACTATTGATTAGAGAAATGTAAATTAAAACAACTCTGAGGTACCACCTCATACCTATCATATTCTCTAATATGAGAGAAAAGGAAAATCATAAATTTTGGAGGGAATTGAGACACTAATACATTGTGAGTAGAGTTGTAAACTGATCTAAACCTTTTGGAGAGCAATTTGGAATTATGTCCAAAGGGCTATAAAACTGTAGGTACTCTGTGATCCAGCAATACTACTACAAAATCTATACCCCAAAGATGTTTTTAAAAGGAAAAAAAAAGGACCTATTTGTACAAAAAATATTTATAGTATTTTTTTTTGTCTATGTGTGTGTGACAACAAAGAATAGGAAATTGTATTCTCGTCAATCAGGAAATAACTGAACAAATTGGGATATATGATTGTGATTGAATATTATTGTGCTATAAGAAATGACAAGTAGGATGGTTTTAGTGGAAAAAAGCTGGAAGACTTACATGAACTGAAGCAAAATAAAGTGAACAGAACTAGGAGAACATTATACACAATAACTATAATTTTGTTCTATGATTAACTATGAATTACTTAGATATTCTCAGCGATACACTGATCTGAAGTACTCATGACAAAAAAAATTATCCACCTTCAAAGAAAAAAACTGATGGAATTTTAAGATAGATCAAAGCATAGTATTTTTCACTTTCTTAATTTTTATGTCATTTTGTTGTATGTTTTCTTTCACAAAATGATCAACACGGAAATATGTTTTGCATGATTGAACAATGGTAACCTATTTCATTTTGCTTGCTCTCTCAAGGAGGGGTGAGGTGATAAAGAGGGCAAAAATTTAAAACTCAGCATCTCTTTAAATGAATGTTAAAATGTTTTTTTCCATGTAATTGGGAAAAATAAAATATTATTCATAAAAAAGAAGAAAAAAGCCAAGAAAAAGTCAAACCCTGAAATAACTTATAATATGATTTTGTGCATACTCTTCCTCTAATAAAAGCTACTTGAAGAAATAAATAAATGAATCTATATTTTTTTCAATTTCCTAGAGAAAGAATAACATTTTATATAGGCTGAGTAGAGTGCTCAAATTGTTCTGAAATGACATTTTATTTTCTGTTGTTTCATTTCTTTTTTATTTTGTGTGTAAGCCAGGTAACTGATTGGGAAAATATGTAAAGTGGGTTGTAGGGATGGGAAGAGGTAAGGGTGGTTAGAAGGATACTGGCAAAAAGAGAAAAGATCAGCAGCCTCAGGTCCCTAAGTCCTGGATAAAAGAATCACACAGTTCTCTTGAGAAAATCTATCTAGTCTTCTCAACTTCAGAATTCTGAGAACTCCTAATCTCCTTTACTTTTCCTCAGCACTCACATCTAAGCCTGAGGGGACCAATCACTGACCAGCCTTATCAAATCTTTTATAGATTCTCCACTGATCCTCAACCTCCTCAGTTCTGAATATCAAGGTTTCATTGACTCCCTTTTGGGAATTCTATGGATGAGATCACTTCTTAAATAGAAATTAGAGAAGATTGCCTCCAATCTCCATTCCAACCATAGAATTATCTGATTTGGAATTCTGCACAGTATAACATATGTTTATTTAATGCACCAAACTGTTTCTTTAATTTGGATTTCTCACACTGTGCAGATACGAGGGGAAAACTTTGTTGATGTAATACTTATTGATAAAATCAGTGACGTTGGAACCAAAGAACATATGTTTACTAGTTACCTACAAGGCAGACATTGCTCATAATTTCTTGAATCTGTAAATTAAAAGGAATAAAATAAGTGAACATTACTGTTTTGACAGTGGAGACACTCCATTGCTATAACAGTAAAAAGAAAAAGAAAAGAAAAGAAAATATTAACAAATGGATCTAAAGATTCACTTCAGAGAGTATAATTTTCTTTCTGGAAAGAAGTGGTGAGATTTATGTGTTATGTTTTCATGAAAATTCATCAGTCTTGGTGCAGTGATAAAGCAAATATAAAGAAATAAACTCATAATGGTTATAATGATGATGATGATCATACTATCACTTTAAGGTTTTCAAAGCATTTTATCTTAATTCTTAGAGGCAGATCTATTCTTTTCTTCATTTTACAGATGAGAAACTTATAGAAGAAAAGTGATTTTCAAAGATTCAGACAGTCAGTGTAAGAAGGTGGATTTGAACTCAAGTCTTTCTCATTTCAGATTTAGCACACTTTCCACTATCCCACCTCACTGCTTGGTGATGGCTATAGAAGTTTTATAAGCAATCCTGTATCCATAAATATGTAGCATAGTCTTAATATCCTCTCATTGTTGGTTTTTAATTTTAGGCTAGAGGACCATTTGTCAAGTTTATCATACTGCAAATTCTTTTACAGATTTCAGTTGATCTGGATGGTTAGTGAAATCTCTTGAAAAACAATAATTTTATTAAGTTAAATATCCTTTGTGATCTATTACCAAAAGACTATGAGCTTTATGTTTTTCAATAGTGGTGATGGGTTGGATTGAGTTCACTCTCATTCAGGTTCCATATGACCAACATTTCATAAAATCATAGAATTTCAGTTCAAAGGGACCTCATATTTCAGCTGGTGCAACTCTTCATGCAATGTTTTCCTTTCACATCATTTCTAACAAGTGACTATCCATCTTCTGCTTAAATAGTTTTAAAAGTGGCAGGAAACTCACTACCTTTTAAGGTAGGCAAATTAACTTTTATAGAATTGTATTAAAATATTCTTATATGGTACCCTCTGTTCCTCATTCTCCTTCTATGCATTGGTCTTAATTCTACTTTGGGGGTTAAGTAGAGCAATTCTAATCCTTCTTGCCTCTGATAAGACTTAAACCTTGAAAAGAGTTCCCATGCCCCTTCTGAGTTTCCTCTTCTCCTGAGGGCAGATACCATTCTTTCAACTATTCTCCATGACAATAGATTCACACCTCAGCTTGTTAATGCTACGCTTATAATGTAATTTAGAAAAAAAAAAGCTAATATACTCAATGTGCTTTAAGCATGGCAGAGTTCCTTGAGATTAACACTTTTGCTATGCTTAATACTGATGCCTCATTGATATGCTTCTTAAGACAACTTTTTTTAAAGTCAGTTTGTCATACTATGGGGTCATAAAGTTTAGAGTGAGACAGAACCTTAGGGATCATCTTGTCCCCCTTGCACTCTGTTAATTTTACAAGTGAAGTACCATGGTCATATGCATCTTGCTCTCCATTAAATATCAGCCACATTTAGGGTTTCCTTCTCCTGCCCTTGCATTTTTTCTTTTTATTCTACTAAATCACACTATATCTCACCTTGCCAAGCAATGAAGAACTCCTCTGGAGGTGTCCCTGACTTGAAGTCTTTAAATTGGGTAGCCAGTTATGGCCTCATGGGTAGGACCCTGTCTACACTGAATCTATTCAGAACTAGTTTTATTTTTAAGGGAACCTCTGTCTGACTAAAATAATTTCATTATTTGGCCCATGTTTGCATCTCTTCATTGCTTTCTTCCTCTTTTTGGATCTTTCTGAGTGCTGCAGAGACATTCAATTTTATGCTTAATTAAGTAGGATATAAGGTTTTTTTTTTTCAAATTTTAATTTTAACTCAAGAGAGTGGTTCTTGGGGCAGCTAGGTGGCACAGTGAATAGAGCACAGGTCCTGGGATCAGGAGGACCTGAGTTCAAAGCTGGCCTCAGACACTTAACACAAAAAAACTAGCCATGTGATCTTGAGCAAGTCACTTACCACCAATTGCCCTCTCCCCTGAAAAAAAAAAGTGAAAAAAGAGAAGGGTTCTTAAGTTTCATTGGGACATTTTTTTTTCAAAATAAGCTTCTGAAATGAAGCATCATTGGCCAACTTAACAGTAATAAGAGATCCTCATTCTGTTTTCAGTCGCACTAGTGATTTTCTCTAAGGCATCCATACTCTTTCATTCACTTAACTTTATGTCCAATGGTAATCTTCAAAACCAAAATGGATCCATGAACTCATTAATGCAGCTACTCCCTCCAGTAGAACAGACTACAATCATACCTCTTCCTTTAATGTGATTACCTTCCTATAAGTTCGTGATAAATCATCTACAGGCCAAAGAGGCCTCCATTTAGAACTTTTATCTTTCTTATTTTCCCAGAGAATCACTAAGATTGTTCAGCTATTAACCCTGATTTTTGTTTTGTGAACATCTCACCTCCTTTTCAAATTATATATTGACAGGATAGCGTATTTCACATGATTTCTTAATAAATCATCACTTGCAAAATATTATGGTCTATATAGGCCCACAACATATCCATTGCCTTTTGGGTCACCAACAATTTTAATTTTATAAGGATTATGAACCATGATTCACAGCCATCACTATGAAGGGGAGAAGAAGGGAAGAGAAAATGCATCGCCATAGTTTCTACTATGTATGTGTTAAGCACTGTATTAAACACTTCACAAATAATACCTTTTTTGATTTCCACAAACAATCCTACAACATAGATGCTATAATTATCTCCATTTCACAAACGAGTAAACTGAAGGAGGCAGAGGTTAAGGGACTTTCCCAGAGTCACATAGTGACATTAAATGTCAGGCTGTATTTCAACTTAATTCTTATTGAGTCCAGTCCCAGTGCTCTATCTACTACACTACCTAGATGCCCCTATGAGAATGTTGATGTCAAGAAGATGGTCTCTTGTGTAAAGGAACAACTTGAAACCATAGCATTTGAGGCATAATTTGCCAAAATAAACCCAAGACATCTTTTCCGATTCAATCCTACATGCAACTAATAGTCCATATTATATATGGACTAATAGTTCGTATTATATTTCCAAGATATATGATGAAAGAAAACTCAATGTGCTGTTTATCCAACTGCATATGATAGTCTGGACAATAGGCATCCTAATTAAGATAGTCCATGCTAAAAATCATTGGTAAATGAAACAGGAAGGACAACAAAAAGAATTGCAGAACTTAAAAACAGAAATGGAGTTCAGAGGCACAGCTTATATTTACCCTCTAAAACATCTAGAACAAATGGATATTCTCCTCCTGAATATTTAGTGACTTGAAAATACTCAATGAGAATGAATCTACTATATTCAAAAGCAACTCATTCTACTTTTGTATAGCTCTATTTTTTTTTTACATTAAGCCCATGTTTGTCACCCCCTTTATGCTCATTGTTCCTTCTGTCTTTGAGGGTCATATGAAGATTCATATGAAGGTCCTGAAGATTGTGCAAACCAGTTGCCATGTCTTCTCTATGTTCTCTTTCCCTAGTTCTCTCAACTGCTCTGCATGTGGCATGTTCTTCACTGCTGTTGCTCTCCTAGTCATGCTCTTCTAGATTTACTCAAGTTTATATATCTATTTCTTCAATTAATTAATAATCAAACATTTAAGTTTTTTACTATATGTTAGACCCTGTACTAAGCACTGAGTATACAAAGGGAAAAAAAGTACCTGACCTTAATGATCTTAAATTTTAATGAAGCAGACAGTATTTAAAATATGGTACCTTAACACTTAAGCTACATGTGCATCCTGACCAAGGTAAGGCAAAACAGAAATATTTCCTCTCCCATTTAGGACATTATGGCCTTTGTGGATTTTGTTTTAAGTGATATAACATAGCATCAGTTTTTTAGCTTCCATGTTATACTTCCATATTATCATCAAGTGTATATTGAACTTATAATTTAATATCATCCCCAAATCATTTTAGAAAAATTGATTTCTAGCCACACTTTTCCTGTCCTATATTGTAAAGTTATTTTTTATTGGAAGTCAAGAATAATTTATCACTATTATTTGTCATATACTTAAAAATTCAGTTAATCGTTCTAGCTTGTCAAGGCTTTCTATTTTTATATCAAACTTGATAACCACCCAACATGCTAATACTCCTCCAAGGCTAATGTCATGCCTTAATTTGACAAGCATACCATCTAGATTTCTATCCAAGTTATTCTTCACATCATAGAATAGAAAAGTATCAATTTTAGATACTTGGGGCCCCACTAGAGATCTCCTTCAAGGCTGACATTGAATCACGTATAAGGAATCGTTAGGCCTGGCCATTCAACCAATTCCAAATCTGTTTTACCAATTTATAATCTAAACTACATAATCTCAACCTATATGAAGCATGGAATGAAAAGCCTTGTTAATTACTTTGTTGAAATCCAATTATGCATTTTAAATATGCCCATATTCTGACACTCTAATTATTCCATCAAAAGCCAAAATTACATCAGTCTGATATGGCACGTCCTTTTCTTCATGAAGTCATGTTAATTTTTAGTGATCACTATATTTCCCTTTCTTAGTGCCCATAAACATCCACTTAATAATGTGCTCCAAAATTGTTTCAAGAATTAAATTTAAGTACATTGTCCTTGTTTGCAGACTCTGTTCTCTTCTATTTTTTAGGGTAGAAGTGGAGGAAATGCAGACAATTGCAGCTTAGTCGTGAGTAGATACAACACTTGGCATGAAATCAGGAAGAACTGATTTCCAATCTAGCCTCAGGTACTTATTAGCTGTTTGACCCTGGTTAATTCACAATCTCTCTCTTTCTCAATTTGTTCATCTGCAAAAATTATGATAATAATAGGACCTACCTCTCAGGGTTGTTGAGAAGATCAGATGATGTAATACAACAGACTGTCAGAATTTATATAGCAAACTTTTCAGCTCCAATCAACCAACTGCTTTGTCACAAGGCATTTTACTATGTGTGGGAAAGAGAGGGAGAGAAAGAGAGAGAGAGAGAGAGAGAGAGAGAGAGAGAGAGAATAAGAGAGAGTAAGACAGAGAGAGAGAGAGAAGAGAGCAATACCTGAACCCCTACATTCAACCACTATGGGATATGACTGAAAAATAAAACAGGTACAATAAAAAACTAAACAAAAAACATATACAGATAAATTCAAATTAAGTTCCAGAGAGAATACTTATGAGAATATACAGTACCTGAGAAAAGGTATTGTAAAGGTATTAATCACATTTGGAAGCTGAAATAGTGCTAAAAAGATGAAGAAAGAAAAAGTATCCAGACCAAAGTACACACAGAGTGGGGGGAAAAAAAGTGCTAAGGCTAACATAATTTTGGAAATTCTGAGTGATGAATTTCCATGTTATCTCAAAAGAAAATTCTAAAAGACTAAAGTAAAAAATCTAATAAGTGATTATTTAGTTCTACCACACCCCACCTCAAAAAAAATAAACATGTGTTGGAGAGGAAAGCAATAATTACTGAACAACATGCCTACTTTAACACTTCTAAAAAATCTTTGTGAGTAAACTATACATTTCTGAGTAGAATACTTAATGAAAATAGAATTTCTATAGTTGAAAATATTAGACATTTGATGAAAAGTTTCAGACCACAAAAGGTCTGATTTTTTTTTAGTCTTTGTTAAACTCATTAAAGTCTCTGTGAAAGATGCAACCACAGAGGCAATTTGACTTAGTTAACCTCTATAAATAAGACTTGAGAAATAAAACAGGAAGACACACTCAAGTAAATGTTTTATATTTTTTTACTGCTATATTAGAGGATATCAGACAAATAATCCAAATGGAAACTTGTAATGGCCAGCAAAGAAGAACTTACAGCCTTGTGTTAGCTGTTAAATTATTTAGCACTTTGTTTCAGTTCAAGTTTCTTTTAAGCCGAGTCTCTCATGATTATACGAAGTTTTTGTTAAGAAACAGAACTCGTCACCTCCACAGTGGGGGGAACTTGCTGATGCAACAGGAAAGAGTGGAAGAGGGAGGAGCTAATGACCATATATAAAGAATAGCCCAAGTTGGGAAAGAACAGCACTGATAAAAGACCACTTGTGGTGGCAGAGTTGAGAAGGAGAAAACTTGTGGCATCCCAGCACTCTGTCTGTTCTGTCTGTGTTGATTTCTGTTTGTAATACTTTGTACAGAAACCCTGGGACCTTACCACAAGCTCTGAAAGAGGATTTTCTTGTTGTCTGTTTACAGAAGTATTGGAGGAGGGTTTGGGAGGCCTTGGGACTATACTGACAATTTCTACTGAGTTCTCAGACTTTGTGGGTCTGTGTTGATTTCACAGGCAGAAAGTGAATTGTTGATGATGCCAGCAATGTGCATGAATGTTGTTTTGGCTCTGTTAAGCTTTGTTTTTCCAGAAATAGAAACTCTGAAGGACTTGGGGTGCACTGGTCACTGTAAGCTTCAATATGGAATGCAAATTGGACAAGGAACTGGATGAGGAGTTGTACAAAGAGCTGAGAGCTGCCTCCCTTTGAATCCATGTAAAAGTTGGGTAGATTCAAGCAGGAACTGGGGCCATGAAAGAGGAAACATGGAATCTGAGAGCCAGCTTTCAGTCATGATGAAAAGACCTCTTCCCAGTACTTAATGCTGGCTGAGAAGATCATGATTTACTGTGACCTAGGGGTGGAGAACTTTGACCTTTGTACTTTGTGTCTCTTAGGGAGGCTTCCTCCTCAAGATTGAATTAAGGACTTACTGAATGATAACTTTTGTTTAAAACTCTGTGGCCACTTTGGTGAAAACTATGTGGTCACTTTAGTGATAACTTGTTATTTTGTAACATTGTGAATGCTGTACTTTGGTTTCTGTAAATGTTTTGCTTTAATTTACAGCTGAATAAATAGAGATTTCACTATACTATGTGATCAGAACCTTAAAGCTGTTCACAGCAGCAGTGCTCTGGAAAACTGCTCATACTCGGCTTTACAAAACTGTCTTAGAATTTCTAGTTTTCAACAAGAATCAATTTCAGTGCAACCTTCAACATGAAAGCTTTATCAATCCCAATCGCAGTCATTAACATACTCCCCTTGAAAGTCACCTTGTGTCTATTTTGTACAGATCTGTTGCCTCTCTAATATAACATAAGCTGCTTGACGGTAGGAACTACTTAGCTTTTCTGTTTGTGGCCCCAGCACAAAGCTGTGCATTGCACACAATAAATACCTGTTGCTTACCTGATTGGGATTCCCTATAGATGATGAGGTTCTTCACATGTTCCCCTTTGTTTCTGACATTTTCTAAATTGCACCAAACCATAGAACATTTCTGAGGTTACTCAATGAGGTCAATAGACATGCAAAAGATATTGGTCTAACAATCAGCATAGGAGAAAAATAGTTTCACCATGGCATATTCCATGAATTCTGGATAATTCTTCATGCTTTCAGGCTTTCCCAGTCACCAGTGGAGTGAAGCAAGGCTATGTGCTTGCTCCAGTGCTTTTTAGCATGCTATTTTCAGTGATGTTATCAGATGCCTTCAATGATGACAAAAACAGCACCAAGGTCAGCTACTGCACTGATGGGAAATCATTTTAATTTGAAAAGACTACAAGTCAAGACTAAAGTGGAAGGAGTGTTGGTGCACGACTTTTTGTTTATAGAAGATTGTGCACTCAATGCTGCCACTGAGACTGAGATGCAACAAAGCATGGATTAATTTCCTGCTATATGTGTTAATTTTGGCCTAACAATTGACACCAAGAAACATGAGTTTTACACTAGTCAGCACCACACCATCTATACATGGAGCTATCAGTTACAGAAGGGTTTCTTAACTTTTTCCACTCATACACTTATCACACTTTTTCACCGAAGAAATTTTTACTCCACCCAAGGTATATAGGTATATAAAATAAAGATACAAGTCCAA
>CM053582.1:150575993-150602356 GCA_028627135.1 Pseudochirops cupreus | reverse complement strand
GGTGCTCTGGCTGCGCTCTCCTCCTCCCTCTCTCTCCCGTGATCTTTCTTTTCCCCAAAGAAGGAATCTAGGGTTTGGGAGCTGTTTTTACTTTGCTTCTTATGCTTATTCTTACTCATGGTTGTTCAGTCCGTGATTTTTTTTTAAAAATCTCTGTGGGGCTCTACTTCCAGAAGGGAAAGCTCTGTCCCAAATCGCTGGGGTCCTCCCGGCTGCCATAGCTCTCAGGAAGATGCTGGGACTCTTCCTATTTACTTCCAGCTGACTGGATAATGAAGACTCCAGGACCGAGGCCCAAGACCGCGATCCAGATCCAGGCCACTCAACATGAGAGCTCTTGGCCTCAGAACAATCGCTTAGTCCCCCTGCTGTCTGCAGGCTGCAAGCGGGAAGCTGCAACACGGAGGCGGGTGCAAACCCTCTGCCTTTTGCTTTTCTGCTCTGGAGGCCTTTTGGTCAGACGCTTTTCTCCCTGCAATTCCTACTGACCTAGTTCTGAACGCTGCTCGCAGCTGCTGCTAATCTGCTCCTCTGCTCCTCATGTCCAGCCACCCCCGGGGCACAGCCTCAGCTTGAGCCAGGCTGGTTTCAGTTCGCAGTGTTGATATGGTTCCTCGTAGCAGAGCTGACTTTAGTGGGACGTATCTTTGTGTGCATTTTGGAGTTCTAGGATTGGTTTAGAGTCCTATTTTATGGGTATTTTGGGGTAGCTATGTGAGAGCTGCGATATGTTGCTGCTGCTATGCCACCATCTTGGCTCTGCCCCCATAGTTCTACTTCTTGATGAAACTATGTGCTTTATGGAATTATTTTTAGATAAAAGTGTTACGATTAGAATCACAATAATCCTTAGCCTGTAGTTAAGAAAATTCCTAACATTTAGCCAAAGTTTTGACTCTCTAATTTAAATTTTTGGCAATCTCTTTTTAATTTCTGGATTTTTATAAATGAGACAAAAATTAAGTTATTGGAAATATTCTGTTACTAAAGCAGTGGATTTTTAAAAGTGTCTGCAGGTAAACAGGCACTGAAAACAGAAACTGGGGGAAAAGTGAACTTCTTTCTCAGAATTTCTTTCAGTCCTTGAGTTAGTGGGTACTATTGGAATATCCATTACCTGAGTCTCGTAGTACAAGAAGTCTGTAGGGCTGATGATAGTCCTCCTTAATCTCTGCATTTTCTGCTATAGTTGGGTCACTGACCTCACCTAGTTCTACCTTCTCTTGCTCCTATCTCTTACTGTCTCTGGTTTGCAGTCTGTTCTGGCTCAGCTCCTGTTGAACTCAATCCTTTTTCTTTGCTGCCAGATCCTCAAAATTCCTCTTGGAGATTTTTAAATCAATCTTCCTTTGAGATATATTCCTCAGATTATAATCATGTCTCTCACCCAATGCCTTTGATTCAAAGAGGTGTACTAATCCAATTGACACTCTGTTCTAATTGGGAATTGTTCTTACTTAACAAAGATGATTATTTTAAAGTGTTTTGTTTAATTAATGAAGCCCCAACCTAGCACTTGGAATATATACATTTTTCACTTTCATTTCATAAAATACCCCTCTTCCTTTTGTAGCAAGTTTTCCCAAAATTCTCCTATTTTGACTCAACAACTAAAATATTTCTTCCCAAGCTACCTTCTCTTTAACTGATATGTATATATTTATTTTATACTTGTGAGATATGAATGTATATAGACATTTGTTACTTCCACCGTTAGAATGTAAATTCCTTCCAAGAAAGGATCATTTTACAAGACATACTTTTATAGTCAGTGCTTAGCACAATGGGCTAGCAGAGGGTAGTTATTTTATAAATGCTTATTAGTTGATTATTGTGACTTGCTCAAGCTTAATTTTGATAGAAGCATATCCAGCAACAATCAGGTAACATTAAACTGAAATCCAAAAGAATTAGTCTTTAGGCTACGTCATTGTCCTAAGCTTACTTTTCAGACTAATTTAATCAGAGAAGCCAAAAACTTACAGTGTTCATTTAGATGTTTCAACATTATTGAGAAAAGTTACAGGCCTAGAATACTTCTTTTAGTCTCAGGTAGAGTGGCATCAACTAAGCATTTTTATTACCACTCTTCATAAACCACTTTGCCAGACTTAATAGTTACTTGGAACACAACTAGAAAAGCTCAAAGTATATTACTATTTTGCTGTGAAATAATCTCTTCCTAATGTTTCTTGACTATGATGATTACCTCCATGCTTGGGATTGGGTGTGCATAAACACTGCTGCATAATTACCTACAGATTGTAATACAAATTGCTAAATAAAGACATTGTAGTCCATATATTTAGCATCTCAAGACAGTATTTTGCACAATTTATGTTAACATATACTGAATAAGGCAATAATACCCAGTATGAACTTGGGTAATATCATCTAAAGTGAATTCATCATTTCTTACAAATTGAGAAACATACAACCTAACATTGAAATATAGAAATTTTATCCATTATACCTTAGATGACATGTCGGATTTACAACAGAATGTTTACATAGTCTCGTGGTTTGTTCTTTCACATGGAGATATTGGTGGGTGCATTTTGTTTGAAATATTTTACTGATAAATCATTATCCAAATTTATGCCATTACTATAGAATAATGTATTCTAGTACATCTCCTTAGAGCAAGGATTCTTAACCTGGGATTTGTCACACATACATACATACATACACAGACATGCTTTCTCTCTCTCTCTCTCTCTCTCTCTCTCTCTCTCTCTCTCTCTCTCTCCCTCTGTCACTCTCTCTCTCTCTCTCTCTCTCTCTCACGCACACACACACACACACACACACACACACACACACACACACACACACACACACACCATGATTTGCATGGGGAAAATTTATATCCTAGTTCAGTGGTTCTCAACCTTCCTAATGCTGTGACCCTTTAATACAGTTCCTCATGTTGTGGTGACCCCCAACCACAAAATTATTTTCGTTGCTGCTTCATAACTATAATTTTGCTACTGTTACAAATCTATCTGATATGCAGGATATATTTTCATTGTTACAAACTGAACATAACCCACAGGTTGAGAACCACTGTCCTAGTTATTACTAGACTTTAATGGAAATATAGCTTTTTTTTTTTCTATTATGGGGGGAAAGGTCATTCTGAAGAGAGGTTAATAGATTTTTACCAGACTGCCATAGGGGTCTATGACAGACTAGAAGTTAAGATCTCCTTTCTTAGGGGATCTCAATGTGTCACAATTTTGGATCAAAATTTCTTATAGAAATTTAAAAATAATTTAAAATAAAATAAAAATTAAGTATAATAAAATAAAAGTTAAAAATAAATTGAAAATTAACATACTATTTTTTACAAAATATTGTTAAATACTTATCTTTTCTGGGTCTTGGGTTTCTCCCTTGTAAAAGAATGGCCTGGAGTATATTAAATGCTCTTATTTTCTTTTCATTTGTTAGACTCCTTTGGCAATTTGGTGAAGCTTATGGATCATTTCTCAGAATCCTAGACTCAGGAAGACCATGTATGATGATGTTGAGTAGTACTAAAGGTACACAGAAGTAGATACAGAATCCCAAGGCACTTAATTTACAAATGATATGCAAGTCATTCTTGATCATTGAGATGCAGATTATCAATGGTTATATATTACTCTAAATTATCTTTGAGCTAGACGCCATCACCTTCTCTGCTAAATAAAGATTTTGTTGACTAATTCCCTACCTCATCAATACTGAAAATTAGTTTAGCCTCAGCTGCCTTGTCACCAGTTGAATTGGCAGGGTGGAGTGTGAGTGGAAGACAATGACCTGCTTTTCAAGCTACTTCCAGAAAATGTTGCTATCATGAGCTAATTCTTTTTCATTATTTTTTTTTCCAATTTGGAAGTATTTGTTTTATCTTTCTTCTATTTTTTAACCTCTGCCTCCCTGAACCCCCAGGAAAAAGAGGAAAGAGAAAAAAAGAAACTTAAAACAACTATAAGTAATCAAGCAATAGAAGATTCCATATTGGCCATATCTCCAAATATACGTTTTATTCAGTATCTTTAGTCCATTACTCTTTTGTCAGAAGATGGACACTATTTCCTATCATTGATTCTCTGGAATCATGGTTCATAACTATAAAGATTAGAGTTCTTTAGTCTTTCAAAATTGTTCATTTTTACAATATTGATATATTGCATGACTATAGTTTAAGTAAGGGTTTTTCTTTCTGCATTTTTCTTTCTTTTTTTAATTTATGGAATAAAATAAGCATTTCCATAACATAATATATTTTTTAAAAAGATGATTATATATGCAACTACAAATCTTTCAGCTTTATAAATGTCTATTTTTTTATTCAGGATTGCACTTAAATATGAATGAGTGTAGTATACGTATGAAGCAAATTGCTATTAGTCAAACTCCCATAATTTTCCTTTTATGTTCTTTTCTTGGTTTTGTTCTTTGCAACTGTTTATCCCCTTCTTTGCCCCACCCACTTTATACACATAACATTCCAAAATAATTTTGAAGTCATACATTCCTAATTCTAACCATATTCTCTTGCTTATCTTCCTGGACCTGTTACTTTGTAAATCATTGGCCTTGATCTTTGTCTCTTTGATCCTTAGACCGGACCATGGACTTGTATGGTGTCATGTAGAAAGAGCACTGGAGTTAGAGACCAGAGTTTAAGTCCCAGCTTAAATATTTAGTAGTTTTATGTCCTTAGGCCAATCATTTCCGCTCTATAGTTCCTCTTTTATAATGAATGATATTTACATTTTTGTGTAAAGAGTTATTATTATTTGAAAGAAGATAATTAAAATTCTTTATCATTCTTTACATCCACGGCCCTAGTTCTTGGGTCATTTTGTGGAGTGGCTGAGGCCCCAGGTAGCAGAGTTAGCTCTAGACCTTTCACAGTGCTTCTAATCATATTTTCTCAGCCTACCCAGGAGAAAAATAACCAGTCTGTAACTCTTTGAAAGAAATATATGGTTAAATTTTTCTGTGGATTGTTTATTTTTTCTTTTTAAAAGTCATGGAGTTTTTGTGGTGATATTTTTTAAGCTAACACTTTCCAGTCTTTGAAAAGGCCTGTGTAGTGTTATATGGCAATGACTCTAGGAGGCAAGCAAAGACACTCCCGGTGAAATCAAAACATATGAACTGAATGGGAGAAACTTTTTATTCCTTCAGGAGGCCTAATTATATCAATATACCTGGAATTTGTAAGGAGCCTTATTTACCAAGGCAATTTCCCTGCCCTCACAATATTGGAAATGAAATCAGAGTAAGAAGAGTTGTCAGATCTTATGCATTTCAACTGACCTTACTTATGCCCTCTCTCTCTTCCTAGCTGTTCATAAGACTTTTCTTCTCTTTTTAATGTCATAGTGAGGGAAAACAGATATTTCAAAGGCTTCATACTTCCGAAGATCTGTGATTTTTCTCAGTATTGGCATTCTTTTCAGCTATGCAATAGAAGACAGATTTAGGTCTGAAAAAAACTAGAATGTGAAGCATAGCCTTTGATTCCCTAGTTGGACTGCACTGAGTCTAGCATAATGGCTTATACCTATCACAGGTTTAATAAATGTTTGTTTAATTACACCAAATTAATGAAGATCCCATGAGCTAGGTATCTCAAAGAGTTTACATAATTTCCTCAATATGGTACAATCTATAAATTTTATTGGATTAAGTATCGGATAAGAAATGCATAAAGTATTATAAGATCCATTTCCAAAACCTTTCCTGATTAAAGGGAAAAAAACAAAAAACAAAAAAACCTGTTAGAGTTTGAATTTGATGGCATGGCCTAGTGAATAATGATTCACTTCCATGCCATGATTTGCCATGACACAAAGTTAGAGGGGAAAGTTGTATGACAAAGTAAGTATACCAAAATATTTCAATAGATTAGAATTATAGGTTGAATCTAACAAAGTCTTATGAACACGGTCCAAAATTCCATTCTTAGGGTAGGGGTGTTATGACTAGACAAAGCTTACTTTGAAAAGGAGTATGGTTATTTTAATGACCTGCAAACTTATTGAGAGTTAGCCAAAATCACTGTTGCTATCTAGCCTGGTAATAAGTAAGGAATTATGCCTTGTTACAGCAGGCGATTGTCCTAATTTGTTATGTTATGACCAAACTTCATTGGGAGTATTGTGTTCAGTTCTGGGCTCAACAGTTAATTTTAAGTAGGGTAGAACCCTTTGTTAGGATGACAATAATGTAGGATAAATATCACCAGTCATCCCCTCCACCCCACTCTTGCTAAGTGCCAATGTTAAGATTATCAAAGTCTCAAACTAAATGCATGGCACTCACCAGCTTCTAGGAAACATGATGGGAGCAAAAAAACAAAACAAAACAAATTATCCACCTTGGATTTATATCTGGAATACTTTTTATGGGGGTGGGGGTTATTAACAGCCTCTTTGAATGACTCTCTTGTCTTGTATATCAATTGGTTATGATGAAGCCTTTCTAATAGAAGCTAAAAAATACTGATTCTTGATATGACCCACCTCCTTGCACACAATGGAAGAAGCAGATAATTGGCACACACACACACACACACACACACACTTCCTGTAAATGAACAATAACACTTTCTTACCTAAGCCTAAAGAAGAAAACGTCATGATAACAGGCAATACCTTTAGCAGATGTCACCAATTACTATGTGAAAAGGTATAGCAAGACAATGGTGGCAAGCAGAGTATGGACAATATGAGGCAAGTAGGACAGTATGAAGGGAGTTTTGAGAGTCAGAATGAAGAAGTGATGAGGCTCAGCTGGTTTTCATAAGCAATGACCTTCCCCATGATGAAATCTTTCTTCACTGAGTATATGTTGTCAACACAATATTATTTTCTAAAATAAAATCTGGGAAATTGTATTGCTTAATTGTGTGATAGGACTTTTAGACAGGAAAAAATATGTTTCAAAATATTCTCTGTTGCTTATTAGATGCTCTGTCTTAGTTAAAGTTGTGCTATTTGGTTGACAAAGCCTGAAATATCTTGGTAGAAAACAGTAGATGAAGCTGTATTTTCATGAGTATGAAGTTATTATACTACCCAAAGCACACCACAATGAATGGGTAGTAATGGGATACTACCAATACAACATTAGGAAGGACTGATAAGGTGGAATGATTCCAGAAAAGAGTGATCAAGATCATCAGAGGATTAGAACCCATACTATATGAGGACTGTGCAAAAGAAATAAGGATGCTTAGTCTAGGGAAGAAAAGACTTGGTGATATAGGAATGGGTAGGTATGCTAACTTTCTTCAAGTATTTGACTGTTGTTTTATTTCAAAGGGAGGAGGTAAGTTTTGCTTAGTTACAGAGAAATGTAAAAGAAGTAGTGACTGAAAGATGCAGAGAAGCAGATTTTGTCTTGACGGAGGAAAAACTTCCCTAATCATTAGAACTATCCCAAAATAAAAGTCTAACTTGAAAGGAGGTGGGTTACTTCTCAGTGGAGAATCATATTCTCTAGTTGAATGATAATTTAGCAAAACTGTGGGATGGGATCTTGGTGGGGGGAGACTTAGAGTAAATGATTCCCGAAATTCTTTCCAGCTCTGTGATTCTCAGCTTCATAGACACAACCTTAATGGAGAATTTCAAAGCTTGCAACCCAAGTCTTTTGCTATAATATGGTAGTGATTTTCAAACCGGTGCCTAGAATGCAGGAAACCCGACAATCACATCAAGTCAAATCTATAAGCAATTATTAAGTGCTTACTCTGTGCCAGACACTCTGCTCAGCATTTTAAATGTTAAATTCAAATAAGAGGAAAGCATCCCCTTATGTTGTGACAAGGACCTGTGTAATTACAGAGGAATGGAAGAAAAGGTAAAATTCAGGGAATAAGTGATATGGGGAGTGTGAAGGGAGTCTATCAGAAAATAAAAGTATTGGCATGCAGCATGGGAGGTATAATTAAGATTAAATAACATAAATATGTAGTAGACACAGTAAGCATGATGATGCAGCTTCCTCTAGTGACGTTCAGTGAATCACTTTAAGCAGTAAATGTAGATGTTGGGATGACCCTGGGTTGTGACTTAGAAGTTTGTGAATGAATGAAGAACAAGAGCGCACAGGGTTTAACAATGGGACACATAACGAAGAAACAGAGCACCAAGAAAAGTGGTTGGGGAGAGCAGAGGAGAATGAAGGGGACTGATAAGTAGTATTGAATAAATCAGTCAGCAAGCATTTATTAAGCACTTACTCTGTTTAAGTCTCTATGCTAAGTGCCAGGCCTAAAAAGAAAGGCAAAACCAGTGTGCCTGCCTTCAAGCTTACATTCTAATTGGAGAAGACTACATGGAAATGGGGGGGCGGGAGGGGAATTATGGATGCTATCTCAAAGCATATATTCCCTATACCAAGGACAGTTACATATAGAAGTTTACAGAAGAAAAACAGGTCTTCATGACTCCAGTCCCAGTGCTCTAACCACCTGAGTTTTAATTCTGCCTCAGATATTGACTAGCTGTGTGACCCTAGGAAAGTCATTTAAACTCTGTCTACCCTACTCTTATCACCTAAAAATGGGCACAAAATAGCATTTGACTCTCAGATTTGTAATGAAGATAAAATAAGATAATATTTATAAAGTGTTCTGTAAATGTTAACGCATTATATAAATACTTGCAGTTATTAATATTCCTTTGAACATTAGGCTTGACCAAGCCAAGATGTGAATTAATGATTACTATATCAAATGACTAGAGCAGTGACATTTAGTTACCTTTGTTGTCTGTATATAACAATTATTTCTCTAACACTTTGAAAATTACTGTGTGTTTTCCTCATCACAACCCTATGAGGTAAGTATGGTGAATATTAGTATGTCTGTTTTACATATGAAAAATTGAGATTCAAAGAAATTAGTTTTATAAGGATGCACAATTGTCAGACATGAATTGAGATCTTATATTATCATACCTAGTGAATCTTCTTTTCTGAACAAAAAATATTTTTATTTTCAACATTTATTTAAAAAATGAATTCTAACTTCTCTTTCATCGCTCCCCCACCTATTAAAAGGTATGTACCATATCAACTATACATGTGAAACACGAAAAACATGTTTCCACATTAGCAGCGTTGCAAAAAGAAAACAACACAAAGAAAAGCAAGAAGCATAAAGTAAAAACAAGAGTATGTTTCAATCTTCACTCAGAGTTCATCAGTTGTCTCTCTGGAGGTAAAAAGTATTTTTCATTCCTGGGTCCCTTGGAATTGTCTTAGATAATTTTATTGACCAGAGTAGTTAAGTACTCCACAGCTGATCATCATTACAATATTGCCGTTATCTCCTGGTTCTGCTTACTTCACTTAGCATGAATTCAAATAAATCTTCCTAGCTTTTTCTGAAACTATCCTCTTCCTTAATCCCATCACAATCATATATTACATCTTGTTCAGTCAATCCCCAATTGATGGACATTCCCTCACTTTCTATTTTTTGTCACCACAAAAAGGGCTGCTATAAATATTTTTATATAAATAGATCCTTTGGGTAGAGTTCCAAATTGTTCTACAGAATGATTGGACCAGTTCACAAGTCTGCCACTCTTTCCTTTTCTACTACATTGCTTCTCCAACTTGTACATATTCTCACTGACATGTCTACCTTATGACATTTTTGTTCAACTATCTTTCTGCTGCCTGAATATCTGGGACAGGATATAGACAGACACCTTTTTTTTTTCAAAGGCAAGGTGCTATTGACTACTTCTTTTCAAACAGTTTCATCATCATTTTGTGACTGAGCTAATTAATATCATTCTTTTAGACAAATATTTTAGGCTGCTATGCCCAGTAGAAATAACTGCCATCAGAATGTCTGATAGTCCCTGCCAGGTGAATCAGAATTTTTTTTTTTGTTAGATTTTGATGCCTTTCTTGGTAGCTGTCAATGAAGTTGCTTCTTTAACACTTTTCTTTGTGATCTCTATATCTTGTTAGCAATGCCTTCTCTACTCTTAAACAAAGACCTCGTCGACATTCAACAAGTATTTCTAAAGCTTATACAATGTGGCAGGCACCCTGATAAGCACTGGGGATACAAACTGAGGCAAAAACAGTTCTTGCCCTCAATGGGTTCATATTATAATGTGGGAAATAAAATATAAATAAATAAATATGTACATACACTATATCTGCAGAGTAAATATATGGAAATCTTAGATTGGAGAGCACTAGCTGGAAGAGGTTTGGGAAATGCTTCTTACAGGAGGTGGGGGTTGGATTAAATCTTGAAGCTACGGAATATAAGAGTTGGAACTGGGATTGCAGAACATTACAGGCATCAGGTAAAGCCAGGTCAAAGACATGGAGACATAGATGAAATGTAATGTTCTAGAAAGAACAAGTTGAACAATATAGCTGGAACACAGTGTGAATAAAGGAGGGGTAAAATGTAAAAAAAAAAAAACTAGAAAGGTAGTATAAGGGAAAATTTGAAGAATTTTAAATGTCAGAGTACTTTATACTTGATCCCATAAGAAATATAAAACTATTAAAGCTCATTGAGTGAAAGTGAAGACAAATCTAAGATAATATCTAGTTGGGATAGTCTTCAAGGTACAGGAGCAAGATATGTCATTAGGGATACATATGTTAGGAAGGAAGATGGATTGATGATATATTGAGGATGAAGGAAGACATGAACAGCTTGAGTATTTCCTTGCTGTTATCTAAGATGTCAGGGAAAATTGGGATGGGAAGCCACAGTGGTAAAGATATGGAAGAGCATGGGCAAGAATCATGAAAGTTATGCAGGAAAGGAATGGCTGTGAGCTTTTTCATTGAAATATCCCAAATGAGGATATGCGGATGCATTTAAGTATTTTGAGTAAGTAAAGAGTACTTTGCTAGGTGCTGGAAATAAAGAAACAACATGAAAAATTAGATCTTGCCCTAAAGGAGCTTATTTCCATTTGTGAGGGCATGTTATGATAAAAAATGAAAAGATAAATTGAAACACTAAATTCTGAGCATGATTAATATACTAGTAAAGCATGAATTTGCCAATAAATAGAATCTCAACTTCCTCAGCAAAGTTGAAGCTAAATGAGGGAAACAACTATGTGTTATAGCTTCAGGAAATACAAAACAAAGCACAGGACTTGGTAGGGAAGGAATATGTTCTGATTGGTTAAAAGAGCTCAACATCACAAATGGAATATTATTGGTTAGAGAGATGAGGTATATGGGGGAGGGGGGGCAATATGATTGGTTGGAAATTGGAAATGAGTGGCCAGCAACACCCTGTGCTTTCCTCCTGTGAATAAGAAATGTTCATTATCTGAATACACCTGGAAGATTAGAGATGGTGGACCAGACTTCTTTGGATAACAAAACCAGACATCCTTGAAGGATAGCTTGGTGGTGTAAAGATATTAGATCAGACTCTCTGGTGTACATTCACATCCCTCAAGCATAGCAGATTTCCTTGAGGCAATAATAGAACAGCAATTAGTAAGAGAACTGCATTTCTAAGGAAGTCATTGTAGGACAGCTGAATGTCTTGACTAAGTTCAGAGACAAAGAACCATGACTTACGAAACAACAGGATAAAATCAATTAATTGTAAATAGGATCAATTAAAAGAAGTTCCAAAATCAATCTGATCATTTCAACCAGGAATCATTCTCTTTATTCAGGCTTCTAATTACAAACTTCTCAAAAGGTAGCATATGACAGTTTTCTGATGTCACACATCTTTCATTGCCAACCTATAGTAGAAGTCTTTCCAACTTGGTGTAACATTTGTTAGAACTAAGATTCTACTGTGTGAGATTTCAAGAACCCAATGTCACTTTCACAGAAGAAGGCATCCAAATAAGGTTTGAGTGGAGGCTATATACCACTGGCATTGTACCATTATTAATTCTCTAATCAGCGAAATATTTAAATTATGAAATGGAATCCTAATTAATATTAGCTTACCATTTACATAACCTTTTAAAGTTCACCCAGTGATATCTCCAACTCTACTCATTAGGGATTATGTAATATGACTATCATTATACCCACGTTGCAGTTGAAGAAATGGTGTCAGAGAGGTTGTTTCAATTAGAACCAATCTAGTTACACAGCTAGAAAGTATCAGAAGCAGAATTTGAACCTTGATTCTCTGCCTACTCCTACACTCTTTCTACCACACCACCCTGTCTCTTGAAAACAAAAAGAAATTAAAAAGCACATAATGGTTTCAAAACATTTTGGATCAGTACTTGGAATTGATTTGTTGATATTAGCATTATAATGGTTATTAGTCAGAAATTGGAAGTGCCTCCAGAAACTTACACGTACCATGCAAAACCTACACAGTCGTCATGTCTGAAACTTCACTCTAGAGAGGGGGTTGGCAGGATGTATTCTGAAGAATGCATACAAAAAGAAGTTTAACATCACAAAGGTTACTGCCCCACCCTCATTTTCACCATCTGAAACATTCAGTACAATAGTAACAACCCTTTTTTCCAACATATTTTTAAGAGTTGGCATTTACCACTCCAGCAAAGTAAAAATCACACTTTTTATATTTGCAAGCCATTTGTAAAACATTGTCAACCTCTTCTTTGGAGACTGTTGTTTTCCTTTTTAAACTTAGTTCCAAGAGCACAATAAGTGTAATAATTGAGGCTTTCATTTCCTTTTCCATTTTCCCACCTTTTTCATATTGAAATGAATTTTGTTAATTAAACAATACCTGAGCAAGAGATTTGTTTTCTTTTGTTCTCTGTGACAGATTACAATTTATTCAATGTTCTAAAGCCTTAGTTTCTTCATCTGCAAAATGGACAAGAATTGGGATCTTTGAAGTCCCTTTCAACAGTAGATTTTATGATCTATAATGTGTTCTCTTCTTCCTCTGAATTATAGCACATCTCCCATTGCATAGGCATTATTATATCCATTTTACAGAGTAGGAAACTTAGACCCAGAAATATTATATGACAAGTAATATAACAAAATATCATAAACATATACAAAGTATCAAAGGCAAGATTTACATTTAGATGGTTCTAACTCCAATTCCAAAACCACAGATTTTCATAGATGAGAGACAAGGTCACTGCAAAGAAATTAGCCTCCGCAACAAAGCTGTCCATTACTATCCCAATCTGTTAGCTGGCCATTCTTTAGATATAAGTATCATATATTGTTCCTGAGGCAGGTATATGTTACAAACTGTTCTGACTCATTTAGCTAGAAACATAAAATGGAAAAATCCAGGAATTATTCTCCAAAGTTGATGTAGATAAACAACTAGAAAAAATGAGGAAGAAGTATTCAAGTATTTTCCTTGCATGATGTGAATCATATTGATTTGCTACTTGAGTCAATGAATTCATAAATAATTTAAGTAATGGATTTTTTTAGGGGTAAGGAAAGGAAGGGGTGTCTATAACAACCTAAGACCATAGTCTTGCAGTATATTACTTGTGAGGTTCAGATTGCAAGCGGTTGTGTCATGCCACAGGGAAGTGTTTGAGGCCCGGGAATTAGTTGCGAGACGTGGAGGTCAGAGCATATTGCATTGTCTCCGGCCAGGAGATACTGCATTGTTTAAGACTCTCTTGCATGGGGTCACCTGCTGTTCTTGACTGGCATCTCCACACCCTGGGGCCTTCATACCCTTGTGATTGCACTCCCCCTCTCACAATTCTGTTCAGCTGGGCTCTGTCACGTGTGGTATGTGGATCTGGGGTCTATTTAAGACCTAGGCCTTGCAGGTATCTTTGAAGCCTGCCTTAGTATATGGCTTTAAGGCTTCCCCATAGAGAGACCTTAATAAACTTTTCTGTTTGGACCTCAGAGCCGTGACTCTTCTGTCCTAACAGGTACGCTAGCGTCGTTGAGTGGGATGTGTAACCGGTTGCCTCTGTTGGTAAGTTAGGGCACTCTAAGAGACAATCCTGACAATTACTGATTCCTTAAAATGTGTTATAATCAAAAGGAGGATGCCTATATTGTTAGGACATCAGGGCAGAGATATTCCAAAAGGACTATCCCATTTAGCAGCACCTTAGAGATTCTAGAGTTAAAGAAAACTTGGGAAGCTCTCTAATCTGTAAGGAAGAAAAACTGAATCACTGAGACAACCTGGCTCAAGGTCGATGGTTAAAATAGTGATAAAATATATAATTTAGCCACCAGAGACATGAGGGATATTAATGAATTTTCAGATCGATCCAGGTCTTTGCTCAAAATTTGGGTGCTTCAAAAACATCCTTTAAATCAATTAAGCCATTTATTTCCTGGTATTCTCATCCTTCTCTTATACTTGAGGATTCTGTCACTGCTGAATAACTGCAGATTGCAAATCATTTTAATGTTTATTTGCCCAATTGACTTTCCTTTCAGATGTGAATAATTCATCTACACTTTTTTTCCTAGAGTCCCCAGTGCTGGATCCTATTGTATGAAATGCTAATGTAATCTTGATCATGTTTTGTAGCCAAAAGAACAGAGCAAAGCAAACTCAAGTCTTTTTTGAAAACATGACCTTAGTTGAATGATGTTTTTTTCCCTGTAAAAAAAGAAAAAAAAAAACAATAATGAATCTAAAAAGACCTAAGCTGTTCAATAGTTTCTACTTTATTAAAAAGCTACCTAGTATATTTCAGAGAGAGGGAAAGGATAAACATCATTACTATGTAAAGGGATGTGAATATAAATGATAATTATTTGCTAAACAAAAGAAACCTTTGAAAATTTCCAGAAAAACATAAATAATTTATTTTTTGAAAAAGGCACTGAAGCAAGCACATTTTAACATGAAAAATTCCAAACAACAGTAATGATTACAATAGTAGGAGCAATAGTTATAATAATACAATAATATTTTTTTCTATTGGTGAAAAGATCCATAGAATATTAAAGATAAAAGAATAATAGTGCCTTATCCTAGGACCATTTTTTAAATGAAAAAAGAATGATTTTCTTATAATAATAATCATTATCTCACAGAAAGATTTGTCCAAGTTCTACACGTTGTTAGTTGTAGAGTCGTGATCTGAGCTGAGTCCCCTCACACGAAATGATTGTTCTTTCTACTGTTGTCATGTTTTGTGGACCCTAATTCCACAACATCTATTTCTGTTTCCTTGTCTCTGTTCCCCTAACTTCTAATCTGTCTGAAGGGCCTCTATCACATTTTGTTTGGAATATTCCAGTATACGCTACTGGTCTTCTACCTTTAAATCTTTCTCTTCTCAGTCCATGCTGCACATAGTTGCCAAAGTGATTTTTCCTAAATATCAGTCCTTAAAAGTCAGATCTCTGATATTTACCTATGTTACATGATTTAAGTAAAGCTTCTATAAAATCTCTCTTGCACAAATATATTCTTTAACCTCACAATCTCATATTTTTCACTTTGATCTGATTGATTTCATTTGACGCAATAATCTACTAAATATAAGGGAATGCATTACTTCTGGAGGAGATACTAAAAAAAATTATAAAAGAATCTTCTGCCCTCATGGTGCTTCCAGGCAATTAAGATAGATTTAAAAAAATATTAATTCTAATATTGATATTAATATTATTCTATGTTTTTAGACTCATCTACCAGAAATATGTTTTTAAAAATACAATATTAAGTTAATATGCAAACACTTTTAGCTTGGGAAAAGAGATATCCAAATTGACATAATTCAGAAGCCTTCTTGGGTAACATATATAGGAATTTTTAATAGGGAAAAGATCCTAATATGTAAATATCAGTAAATAGCTGAGATTAGCATTCCAGAATTGCTGAACAACAATTCTTTTCCATTCTGAACCATTGTGTTTTTTGTTTAAGTGAGAAACCCTCAAAGGGAAGGACCAGCCACTAGATGGTACAGTGTATAGAGCGTTGAACCTAGAGTCAGAAAGACCTAAGTTCAAATCTGATCACAGATAATAACTGGCTATGTGATCCTAGTCAAGTTACTAATTTTTTTTTTTTGCTTCAGTTTTTTCATCAGTAAGACAATAGCTCCTACCCCCCAGGGTTGTTGTGACAATTAAATGTGATAATATTGTAAAACACTCCCCCCCCCCCCAAATCTTAAAGGACTATATTAATGTTGTTGTTGTTGTTGTTACTTCTTAATAGTAAGAACGTAGAGAAAGACAGCTCTTCCTCTGAATGGAACAAAGGAGAAACAAGTAGGGATATTGGGGGTGATTTGAAGTGTATAATTGGATAGATAATCTGGGGAACAGAAAATCTCCACTTTCACCATCTTTTGAATCTAACGTTCTCAATAAAGTTCTCCAGTTTTGTGAATGTTAGGTTGGCTGATTTATCATCTAGGAACACTAGCTCAAATAGTGCATTGTTGTTGCTTATTCATTTTCTATGGTGTGACCCTATTTGGGGTTTTTTGCCAAAATACTTTAGTTGTTTACCATTTCCTTCTCCAGTTAATCATTTTGCAGATGAGGAAACTGAGGCAAGCAAGGTTAAGTGACTTGGCCAGGGTCACACATCTAGCTCAGGTTACATTTATTGCTTTTTTGTTTTTTGGAGGGCAATTGGGGTTAAGTGACTTGCCCAGAGTCACACAGCTCATAAGTGTGTCAAGTGTCTGAGGCCAAAGTTGAAGTCAGGTCCTCCAGACTCCAGGGCCTGTGCTCTACTCACTGCGCCACCTAGCCGCCTCTCAGGTTAGATTTAAATGTGAAAAGATGAGTCTTCCTGATTCTAGGCCCAGAACCCTATCCACCTACCTGCTCCAATGCTCCAATGCATTGTACTTAGATTTAGAAAACCTGGATTGTAGTTCTAGCTTGGTTCCTTAATAACTGTTCCTTACTACTTCCACTTTCTCAGGATTGATTTACTCACCTGAAAAATAGGTATCATATGGTCATGAATTTAGAGTTGCAAAGGATCTTAGGTGTCACCTGATCCAGTCTCCTTTTTTTTTTTATACAAGAGGAAACTCAGGTCTAGAATGAGGAAATGACTTTTTTAAGGTCACACAAATAACAAGGGTAACCATTCTAAATGCAACCCTCTCTGCTCTAACACCATGAAAACAAATTTGCTCCCTACCTCATGGGCTTTTGTGAAATTCAAATACAAGCATATAAAGTTCTCTGTAAACTTTAAATTGTTATAAACATCTATGTTTTTGTTAATGTGCAGATAAAAACTAATATATTCTACTGTCATTAGGAAAGTAATCCTGTTAATGATTATTCCGTGGAAATGTTAGAGTCTCTCAGCTTCTTCAAAATGGAGCTCATCTATTTTCTAACATCCGCTATTTATTATTATTTTTGAAGCTATAATTGTTGATTCAAGAAGCACTTAATTGCATTTCAAATAAGAAATTCCCCAGAAGCTCTGTGATAAGAAAAGGCCTAGCTGGTTTCCATAGAAATGCGCTTGTATTTGTCTTCTTCTTGGCTTCTATTATTTGCTGGGAGATATTGACAGAGATAAGTTTGTGTTCCAGTTCATGGAGCCGCGCACACACAATAACGACCAGATACAAAATATCTGCACAGAAAATGTCCATTTCAAAAACCACAATTTGAAAGCAACATTAATCTTTGTGTCCATTCGAGGAAAGTGATACCCATTATAATGAGATGTATGTCCCAGGATGCTTTTTGTTCACTTCCTTGACATTGTATATATAATGACTTTCATTCGGGTGGAGAAAGTGGGAAAACATTTAGCATGTGCAGATTTTTTTTTTCTTGTATGGAACCAGTAGGGACAGGAGGAAGGGAATAAGCATTTATTTAGGTTAAGAGACTTGCCCAGGATCACAGAGCTTGTAGTGTTTGAAGCTACATTTGAACTCATGTCTCCTTGCCTTCGGGCTTGGCATTCTATCTACAATGCAATCCGGCTACTTCTAGAATATGCCATCATATGCTAATCTTAATGAGAGCAATCCTCTTAATAAGACCACAGAGAAATATTTTAAATAGGTGTTCAGAGAACTAGTTTTAAGATCTGGCTACATCATTTCCTAGCTTAATGACCTTAAGTGAGTTACTCAGCTTTTTTGAGTGGCTATTTCCTCACTTGTCAAAATCTGTCCTATGCATTCTAATTCTATATAATCTGAATCTGTCTCTTATCTCAGTTCATTCTGTTGTAATTCTAGTTCATGTCCTCATCATCTCTCATGTGGACAATTACCTTCCAATATATTTCATCTTCTCTAAACTCACTCCAGTTCACTCTTCACATAGGTACCAAAATAATCTTCCTAATGCAAAAGTCTATTTCAATCTCCTGCTTAAAAAGAGATACAGGTCTTCTTAAGAAGTCCCCTTCCTACATCCTTTCATGCTTCCTTTTTCACTCCTTTCTTCCTTCTTTTAATTTTCTCTTCCTTCTTTTCTTCCTTCCTTTTCTCCTTCTCTTCTTATTCCCTTTGTTCCTCCCTCCCACTCTCCCTTCATCCCTCCTTCCCTCTCTTCCTCCATTATTTCCTTTCCTCTCTCATTCTTTCCTTTTCTCCCTCCTTCCTTCACATTCTCTTTCCTTCCTTCTTTTCTTCCCTTTCCCTTCCTCTCTCCTTCGCTTCCTTTGTCCCTTTCTGCTCTCTTTCCTTCCCTCATTCTCTCCTCCTTTCCTCCTCCCTCCCTCCCTTCCTCTCTCCCTTCCTCACTTCCTTCCTTCTTCCCTCCCTTCCTCCCTCCCTCCCTCCCTCCCTCCCTTCTTTCCTTCCTTCCTTCCTTCCTTCCTTCCTTCCTTCCTTCCTTCCTTCCTTCCTTCCTTCCTTCTTTCTTTCCCCCCTCACTTCCTAACGCTTACTTCCTTGATTGGTAATAAGCTCTTTAAAAATGGAATTTTCAAGTAGAAGCCATATGACCACTTGTCAGGATATTATAAAGTGGATTCATAGGAGGGAAAGGCGATTGTGCTCAGTGAATCTTAAACCTAGCTCTGGGATATGTGTAAAACTTGATATTTGAATGGTTGGGATACAGGGAGAAACTTTTCCATCATAACACTCCAAGGTGTTTTCTTTGTGGTTAAGTTTATTTTGAGGCCATGGTGAAAATGGGTAGTTTATGGAAATGTTCCAAGTTTAGCAAAGATTTGGAATCTTGAAATAGATTCTGTTTAAATACAAAGGGGAGAAAGAGTGTGTTTGGGGCCCTTCATAATTAGAGCACTTTAAAAATAACTGGGATTTAATTGAGTCCTCATGCCACTTTAAACTGTCTCAATAATAATCTTGTCAGCTACATTAATGGAAGCAACAGATAGACAGCTGCAAGAGCAATGTGTGTGTGATCTGGAAAATTTCAGTTGAAAGTTTTGGGTGAAATGGAACAACAGACATGGTTTATTTGCATAAAGAGAAGAGTTTTAAGGAACTTTTCAGAATGCAACTGTTCATCTTTAATAAAGCATGAAGAGGAGAAGGAAAGAGGTAGAAGTAGCAGCAAAAGTGGAGAGTTAGGGTGGGTTTAATGTACCGTAGGCATTCAATTGCATGTTAAAGGAATGAGGTGACCTCTTAGAGAGCTTACTGCAATTGCAATAGAAATATTGTTCTTGAGAATGCAAATTTCACCTCAGAAAATGAATTAGATTCTATGACCACTCAGTAAGGGTAGGGAGGAGGAGCACTTTAATGTTCATAAAGCACTTTCCTAAAACTGGGGCAACTAAATGATGCATTATATAGAGGGCTGGGCCTTACTTGAGGAAGACCTGAATCCAAATTTAGCCTCAGACATAAGCTTTGTGACACAGAGTAAGTCATTTAACCTCTGCTTGCCTCAGTTTTCTAATCTGTAAAACAGGGATGATTAAAAATAGCATCTATGTTGCAGGGTTAAAGGGTCAAATGAGATAAAAGTGGTAAAGCACTTAGCACAATGCCTAGCACATAGTAAGCAACATATGTATATTGGTTGCTGGTTTTATTATTATTAAAACTCTATAAGGTAGAGAATATAAGAATTGTTGCTTCTGTTTTCTAGGTGAAGTTAAGACTCAGATTTTAAGTGTTTTTTTTTTCTTTCTCATGGTCACTCATCAAGAAAATGACAGTCAAATACACTCTAAATTGGGTTTTTTGGCTTACAGGAGAGTAGGGGAAAGGGGATGAGAGGAGGGAGGATGGAGGGGAGGGCAGGTTGGGGAGACGGTTGTTAGAAGCACACACTTCTGTAAAGGGACAGGGACAAAGTAGAGAATAGAACAAGAGGGGGGTGGAATAGGAAGGAGGGAAAAATACAGGTACTGGGGTAGGGAGATCCATCTTGTCTTACTGGAAACTCAGAGGGATGATGGGGGAAGACATAGGAATGAGAGCTGATTGGGGGAGAGAGTATACAGTGGGACGGCTGTTTTGGGATAGGGGAAAGATGGGGAGAAAATTTGTAAATCAAAATCTCATGGAAATGAATGATGTCGACTAAAAATAAACAAAAGTTAAAAAAACAAAAGAAAATGACAGTCAAAATTCCAACTCTGGGTCCTCTGACACCAAATCCAGTGTCATTCTCCCAAAATATGCTGTTAAAAGAGAAGAGACCGATGTGTAATGAAGGAATAGACGTTGTCGTGGGCAGACAGGGGCAGTGTGCGCTGGCTTCAACATGAACCAGGGTTAGAGGAATAACCTGCTGCTCACTATTCCATTCTTGCAATTATTCCAAGGAAGAAAGTATTGGGGGGGAGCAATTTCTCTCCAGCTGAATCTTTTTCTATCCATAGAAGGTGTTAATTTCTACCACTGACAATTGTATTTTGCTGGGCCATGTGTTCTAATGTGTAACTTACTTTGGTGTACTTTTTATGAAGTACCTACTGTGCGAAGCATAGAGGACACAAAGACAAACAGGAAGGATTATTGCCCTTAAGGCACTTGCCCTCTATTGAGGGTATACAACATGAACACAATTAATACAAAATAATTTCAGAAAGGAGAGAGTAGTGACAACTTGAAGGACTTGGAATCATTCAATCAACAAACATTTATTAAGTGCCTACTGGATGCTAGGCACTGTACTCAGTACTGAGCTTACAAAAAGAGAACATAGTCCCTGACCTCAGGGAGCTCACAATCTAATGTGAAATCACATAGCTAAATGGTAGCAACTGCAATGAATATAATAATGCACCTATCTTTCCAATCTTCTTATACTCCCCTACAAAAACTCTATGACCCAATTACATCACTCATTTTGTTGCTTACACAAGACTCTCCATCTCCAACTCTGTGCCAGTTGACAGAGAGCAATTCAGGGAAGACTAGTACCTCTGGTGTGAGGGCTGCTGAGCCCTTTTCAGGGCTGCTTTCCACATTTGGTGTCCACTTAATTCACCCAACTGTCTCCTGTGGCTCCAAGAAACTCTAATATATTCAGTGGCCACACCCCCAGTAAAGTGTCTTGACAGATAGGCTGAACAAAATTGAGGGTAACCAAGGGGTGAAAACTTATCAGTGAGTTAGAAGGGTGTTTACCACAAGCATGTGAAGACTTCCCTTAGGGTAATGGGTAAATGAGAACACTTTGTTCCAATGGCCATGAAGGCAGCTGAAGTAGTTTAGTTAGGCATCAAAGATACCGAGATCATCCAGCACATCCAGAGCCATCACCAGTCATCTTGATTTTTGTCTTTCCACTGGACTCTGATAACTCTGGAAGAGATAGTGAGGCCAGCAACTTCATACAACTCTGTCTCATATTCTCTCTCTCTCTCTCTCTCTCTCTCTCTCTCTCTCTCTCTCTCTCTTTCTCTCTCTCTCTCTCTCTCATTTGTACATCCTGTATTTCATTTGAGTTGTTTCAATTTTGCTTTTTTCATAAAGCACTGCTCCTCCTCTGATAAAGAAACATCATGCTGAGTGGTCCCGTGCCAGTATCTCCTATGTTACACAATCTTAAGAGAGACCTTGATAGTGTCCCTGTATCTCTTCTTCTGATCACCATGTGAACACTTACCCTCTGTGAGTTCTCCATAAAATAGTCTTTTCAGCAAGTGTACTTTTCGCATTTGAACAATGTGGCCAGCCCTTCAGAGTTGTGCTCTCTGAAGCAGAATCTGAATGCTTGGCAGTTTAGTTTGAGTAAGGACCTCAGTGTCTGGTACCTTATCCTGTCAGCTAATGTTCAGAATCTTCCCAAGACAGCTGAAATGGAAACAATTCAGTTTCTTGGCATGGTGCTGTAGACTGTCCAGTTTTCACAGGCATACACAATGAGGTGAGCACAATAGCTCTGTAGACTTTCAGTTTGGTATTCAGTCTAATACCTCTTCTCTCCCATACTTTCCTTTGGAGCCTCTGAAACACTGAGCTAACTCTGGCAATGTATGTGTCAGCCTCATTACAAATGATTGTAAATTCTTCAGCTTGAAAAGGCTAAAAGCCAAGACCAAAGTGGAGGTAGTATTGGTGCATGATTATCTCTTTACAGGTGATTGTGCACTCAATGCAGCCTCTATAGCTGAGATGCAACAAAGTATGGAACAATTCTCTGCTGCTAGTGCTAATTTGGCCTAACAATTAACACCAAGAAACCATAGGTGTTCTCTCAGCCACCACCATGCTTGGAACCATCAGTTACAGCAAATGGAGAAGTTTTGAATGCTGTCGATAAGTACACTTACCTTGGTAGTGTACTTTTCAGGGCTATATAGCAGGGATCACATAACCTAAATGAAGGAAGGTTGGCAAATGAAGGCCAGTTTATCAAAGTTGGATTGGATTATTTATTTTTTTTTCTAGAGTGACTACACTGATGAGGATCACCATGAAGCTGGTATAGGTTTTGCAATCAAAACTAAATTAGCTGTCAAATTTGTATACCTCCCCAAAGAAGGGAATGGCAGACTCATGATAATGTGATTGCTCCTTGTAAGAAAGCATGATGCCACCATCATCAGTGGGTACGCTTTCACCAGGAGAAACCCTGATGAGGTCAAGGAAAAGTTTTATGAAGACTGGAGATCCTCATTATCAATGTGCTGAAAGAGGATAAGCTTATATTTCTGAACAACTTTAATGCCAGATTAGGCACAGGCTATCAGACATGACAGGGAATCCTTGGGAGGATTGGAGTTGGAGATAATAAGAACAACAGTTGCTTACTACTGAAGATTTGGGTGCCTCATGACCTCATCACCAACACTGTCTTCCATTATCTAAATACAATGTAGGAAATAAGACATATTAGGGTGCCTACCAAACTGAAGGTCTATGGAGTCATTGTGCTGACCTCATTTTATATGCCTGTGAAATCTCGACAGTCTACCAGTGCCATTCCAGGAAGCTGAGTGATTTCTATTTGCATAATCCTAGGAAGATTCTGAAAATCACCTGGAAAGATAAGGTACCAGACAATGAGGTCCTTTCTTGAGTTGAACTGTCAAGGAATCAAACTCTACTGCAGAGAGCCCAACTCCAAAGTGCTGGCCACAATGTTGGAATATTAAACACATGATTACCTAAAAGACTGTTTTACAGAAAACTCACAGAAGGTAAGCACTTTCATGGAGGTCCAAAGAAGCAATATAAGGACACTTGTAAGACCTCTCTAAAGAACTTTGGAATCAATTGTTAGACATGGGAGACATTAGCAAAAAACAAAAACAAAAACAAACCCAAAAACTCAGCATGGCATGCCCACATCAAAAAAAGCTCTGTGTTCTATGAATAGGGGAGAATTTCAGTATCTCAAAGGAAATGTGAGATTCATGAATTAAGAGACATCCCCGTTCCAAATGTTCATATGGACTATATGTGACTGAGTTGTGGTGGGACCTTCTGAGCATGTTATTAGTAGGATTAGACATAGCTGGACACACTATGCTTTGACCCCAACATAGTCATGTCATTTTAGTCTTCTTTGAGAATGAAAATTGATTGGAACGAATTGCATATATAGTTCCTTTCGTCAATAAATTTGGTGATCCTATAAGGAAATCACACTTTCAAGAACGATGATTAAGTACTAGAGCTTGCAAAATTCTCCATGTTTTTTTCTCAATCACCATTCTCTTTAACCTCTGCAGCCTAGGTTTTCAGAACACTATTTTCTCCTGCTTACCCCTTACCTATATTTTTACTCCTTTCCTTCTTCTTTGATATAATCATTATTTATTTCTTTATAACATCTTATGTTTTGAAATTTTGAGTTCCAGATTTTTGCTCTCCCTCTCATACCTTCCACACCCTCCCAGAAGACAAATAATATATCAATTAGATGTGTGAAATCATGCAAAGCATATTTCCGTATTACACTTGTAAAAAAGTAAAAAAAAAATGTGAGAAAATTATACTTTAATTTGCACTCAGAATTCATCTGTTCTCTCTGTCTGGAACAGGATTTCAGTCTTTCATCATGAGTCCTTTGAAAATGTCTTGCATCACTATTTTGATAAGAAGAGACAAATCTTTCAGAGTTACTCATCATTAAAACATCCTTTTAGTGTGCACAAAGATTGGTGGGTTCTATTCACTTCACCTTACATTAGTTCATATAGGTTTTGCCATTTATTTTCTAATGCCTTCCAGTTTGACTTTTCATGAAGCATGATAGTGCTTCATCCCAACTATATGCTTCAACTTCTTCAACCATTCCCTAGTTGATGAGCATCCCCTCAATTCTTAATACTTGGCCACCATAACAACAAAATGCTGCTATAATTATTTTGTGTACTTATAGGTCCTTCATCTTTTTCTTTGATCTTTTTGGGGCACAGACCTAGGAGTGGTATTGCTGGACCAATGGGTATGGACAGTTTTATAGTCCTTTGGACAAAATTCCAGGTTGTTCTCCACAATGGTTGAACCATTTCACTACCCCACTAATAATTCATTAATGTACTTCTTTTCTCTAATCCCCTCCAGCATTTGTCATTTTTTTTATGGGTGTGAGGTGATACTTCAGAGTTGTTTTAATTTGCCTTTCTCTAATGAACAATGATTTTTTTAGCATTTTTATATGAATATAGATTGTTTTGATGTCTTCTTTGAAAACCGCCCCTTCATACCCTTTGATCATTTATCAGTTGGGTAATAAATTGTTTTTATAAATTTGACTTTGTTCCCTATGTATTTGAGGAAGGAGTCATTTATCAGAGAAACTTGATGTAAAACTTTTCTGTTATTATGTCACTGTCTTTGGTAACTATTAGCAAAATAAAGTTTCCACTATTGTCTCTTTCAATTAGATTTAATTTTGCCTTTACTTTTTCTGAGATCATTATTGCCACCCTTGCCTTTTCTATTTCAGTTGAAACATAATAGACTCTGCTCCAGTCCTTCTGGAGTCTTTCTGTCCCAAGTGTGTCTCTTGAGCAAATACATGGTTGGATTTTGGATTCTAATTCATGCTGTTATCTGCTTCTGTTCTATGTGTTCTAACTTAGCCCATTCACATTTATAGTTATAATCACTAACTGAGCATTTCATTTCATCCTCATTTCCTCCAACTATCTGCTCTATTTTTGTGTCCTGACCGTCCTCAAAAATCTATCTTGTTTCTAATCACTGCCTCCCCTGAATGACCCTAACACTTATTATCCCCTTTCCCTACTTCTTCTACTTTCTCCCTCTTACGCCCTATTGTGTATGACATGTTTTTATACCCAACTGAATTTGTATATTTATGTGTGTATCTATCTATCTATCTATCTATCTATCTATCTATCTATCTATCTATCTATTTTTCTCTTTGTACCAATTCCAATGAAAGTAAGGATCAAACTGTGCATTTTCCCTCCCCTTTGAAAACTCTTCACTATGTGCCTTATTTATATGAGAAAATTTGGGACATTCTACCTCTTCTTTCCCCCTTTCCCTACTGCATCCCTCTTTGTCCTCCCTACACTAATTTTTTTGGAGATCATCTTAACATATTTGATATATCCATTCCCTCTGTCTATGAAGACTCCTTCCAGTTGCCCTAATAATAATAATAATAACATTTTAAATTAGTTTACTATATTCTCTTATAGGAATATGAAGTGTTTAACTCCATTGAGTCCCTTATGATAACTCTGCTTTGTTTATCTTTTTATGCCTTTCTTGAGCTGTGTTTGTGGAAGTCAAATTTTCTATTCAGCTCTGGTATTTTCATCAAGAATGCTCATCAGCACTCTATCTAATTGAATATGCATTTTCCCTCTGAAAGATTACACTCAGTTTTGCTGGATAGGTGATTTTTTTTTAAATTTTATTATAGTTTGCATCATTCATTTCCACAAGATTTTGAGTTACATATTTTCTCCCTGTCTTTTCCCCACCCACCACCCCAAAACAGTCATCCCAGTGTGTTCCCCCTCCCCCAGTCTATTTCCTCCTATGTCACTTTTTGGTAGGGCAGGATGGATCTCC
>CM053582.1:150561279-150575493 GCA_028627135.1 Pseudochirops cupreus | reverse complement strand
TTGTCTCTCTCTCAGCCAGCTTCAGTCTCCACAATTCTTCCTTCACCCAGAGCAACATTCCAATTCTGTCTGTCTGTCTCTGGAATTCTTGCTTATATACACACCTCAGCCAATCCCCTTCTTCCACATCAACAGGGGAGTTCATGCCTTCTCAACAGTGGGACAGAGTTTGCACCTTCCACACTTAGCACTTAGCACTGCTAAGTGCTAAGTATCCTGATAAACTAATTACTATTACAAGTATTTCTTTTCATTAATTGCCTTGATATTCTGGACCTTTTGTTCTTCCAAATGAATTTTGTCACTATTTTTTTCTAGCTTTATAAAGTAAATTTTTGGTGGATTGGTATGGCACAAAATATGTAATTTAATTTAGGTAAAATTGTCATTTTTATTATATTAGCTCGACCCAGCCATGAGCAATTGATGTTTTTCCAATTAGATTTGATTTTATTTATGTGAAAAGTATTTTATAGTTGTGTTCATATAGGTACTAGGTTCCTAGATACAATTCTTCTTCTCCCTTAAGATTCAATTTGCACAGCTGTAAAATGAGTGTGACATTACTTTCACCATCAGGTGATGATTGGCTCGCATCCAATCAATTGTAAGATCATTTTGTCTATCTAATCAGTACCCTGTTTTCCAAGTGCTCAATCCATTGGGTTGTCTAGCTGTTTCTAAACCTACTATAAATATGTCTACATATGTAGATTCTGAGCACCTTTAATATAAAGACAGTTATATATAAACGTATGTGTGTATTAAGCACACATTGCATATATTATATATAGATACATGTTCATTTTTGTATATATACATATGTGTGTGCATATGTGTATTTACATCTTATTCACCACTGAATGCAAGATCTTACATACGATCGTCACCTAATAAACTTTCCTGAATTTAATTGATTGGTTACATCAATGGACAGGCTATTCTAGAATATTGTAATTATCTTTGAGATAGCGAATACTATTTATTGATCTATGACTCCCTCTCACTCCTCCTTGATCTTATTTATATGTTCAGTTTGCCCACCACAAAGCCACTCTGAGTAAGAGATTAAATAGAATTAGAGATGTAATATGATCAAACAGTGTTACATTGATTATTATCAATAGGATTGAATTATAGCAGTGTAAATAACATCATGTGTCAATGTAGAAGTTTGGAAATTTACTGTTCAGATAAAGAACATATTCCAGAGGGCAGAAATTATTTACTGGAGGCTAGTTCTGTTGTTGTTGCTTTCCCAAAGTGGATGGTATAAAGCTTTTTTCTCTTTGTCAAATGATTGAAAGGAAACCCCTGCCCCCAGGGCCTGGAAAAGTGCATTAGTGCTTTCTCTAGTCTCTGTACTTGTCCCTAAGAGCACAACACCTGACATAACCATCAGTTAAATGGTCCTTAAGAAAACCTCACTCCTGTTGCCCTCTACTCTGTGAGCTTGTAGGTCACAGTCACTTGAGACCTAGGCATCAGAGTAAGGTCACTTGGGACTTAGGAATCAATCAGAGGCCCTTCAGAGCATTGTTCAAGTCTGGCTCCCCCAAATGACACCGGGGTTCTTGTGAGGCAATTTTCAGAACTGTGCTTAAAAAAGGATGCTGCTGCTAGAGTACTGAAATTATACTTTCATCTTCCTTAATACACTTGTACCTGTGATTATCTTTCTGGGAGAAGGGGAAGTAATAATAGCCTGTTTTTAAATAGTGCTTTAAAGTTTGAAAAGCATCATATATATGTTAACTCATGTGATCTTCACAGTAATCCTAGGACATAGATGCTATTATTATTCTCACTTTATATTTGAAAATTACAGCTGAATAAGACAGCTGGTGGTACAATGGATACAGTGCTTGACCTGGAGTCAAGAAAATTCATCTTTCTGAGTTCAAGTCTGGCTTCAGACACTTACTAGCTGTGTGACATTGGTCAAGTCACTTACTCCTGTTTCCCTCAGTTTCCTCGACTGAAAAATGAGCTGGAGAAGGAAATGGCAAACCACTCCAGTGTCTTTGTCAAGAAAACCACACATGGGGTCATGAAGAGTTGGACATCACTGAAAAACAACTGAACAACAACAACAACACTTGAGAAAACTGAAGCAAGCAGAAGCCAAGTGACTTGCTGAAGGCCGCACAGCTCAGGAAGTGTCTGGCCAGGAATCAAGCTCAAGTCTTCCTGACTTGAAGTCATAAGCTCTATTCAGTGTACAGTCTCAGAGGCTAAAGAGGAATAGTACCTAAAGCAAGAAATCATAAAATGAGAAACTGATTCTAGTCTGCACCTTCATTTGTTGGCCAGGGGAGCCCACCCCCTTAATGAGAATTTCTCAAGAATGTGCGCTAGTAGCATCTCCTTTGTGTCCCTGAACGTATTGGAGAACCATTTAATAAGAGTTATACTGAAATGATAATTAAATATTAAATGATTATTAAATAACAGTTGTTAATATTGGGAAGATACAGCATTTTTTTCCCTTCCTATTTCCTCATTTGACAATTAAGTTCTTTAAATCTTAGTTCTCTGAAGAGCAGGGCTGATGATGATATGAAATCTTGAAAAATACTTACCCAACTGGGAATGCTTAGATCTTATCAAAAAGTAAGGTGATAAAGGTAAATCCCAGACTGTTAAATTCTATTCAGACAGGTCTGAGTGGAGGTCCACCCACTTTGCCTAGACTGCCCTCAGTGGGAATGGTTAGGGTAAAGATAAGTCTCTTTGTCCAAGACTGAGTAATCAGAATTACTGTCCCCAGTCCTTCATTAGAATAAACCCACCTCTTATTATAATATTCATTATCTCATTAATTGCTAAGCAATTAGAGTTCATCGATGTTTGTAAGGAACATCCACTTTCTGAAGGATATATAAGCATCAAGAGGCCTCCAGGAACGGTTTTAGATTTATGGATCCAACACCCTCATTTTGTAAAGTAGGGAAGTCACACTTAGGAACATTATGTAACTTGTCCAAAAGTCATCCAAGTGGTAATAATATTGATAATAAAAATAGATGATCTGGCATTTATGCAACACGCTAAGGATTGGAAAACACTTTACATATATTTTCTCATTTTATGTAAGCATTATAGATGGAATCGGAATTCACATTGCTTTACTCCACAATACTCCACAGAGGATGCATTAACTCTTTAAATAATTTAATGAAATAATGACTATGAAAATTATATGACTTGTTGACTATTATTCTGAGTGCTTAGTAAAAGCTCCTCAATTACAATGCCATTAATTTGAAATATGGAATTGAAATTGGCTATAAAGCAGCATGATATTTGGTCCAGTGGAAAGGACATTGTGTTAAATAACAGAGAATTTAGGTTCAAAAGACTAATCAATAAATAAATATTTATTAAACTCCTAATGACAGATTCTGTCCTAGTCACTTAGGATACAAAGGCAAAAAAAGAAATAGTCCTTTGCCTTCAAAGTGTAAACAACTTGTACATATGTAATTATATACACACAAAAGTATGCATAAAGAATAAATACAAGATACTTAGGGAGGGAGAAATTTGGAGAGATCAAGAGAGTGTCATGTAGAAAGCAATGCTTAAAAGAAATGAAGAATTCTCTTAGGTAGAGATAAAGAGTGTCATCCAGGGATGGGTGACAACCAGTGAAAGGCATGTAGAAACTAGGTGGAATTCTTGTGTGAAGAATAGCAAGAAGATTAGTTTGACTGTAATTCAAAGGGCAAGAAGGGAAGTAAGATCTGATGAAGCTAAAAACAAAATTGTTCAGGGCCAGTTCATGCTGGTTTTTAAATTCAAACAGAGAAGCTTGCATCTTATCTTAGAGGAAATTAGGAGTCATTTTATTTCTACCCTTGTGGAATGATGATGTGTACTTTGCTTAGTGTGACCCATAATAAATGAAGGAAAAAGCATTTATTAATGACTTACAGTGTGCCCAATACTGTGCTAAGTGCTGGAGATCCAAATGTAAGGGAGAGACAGAGACAGAGATAGACAGATAGAGACAGAAAGTGAGACAGAGAGATAAGAAAGAGACAGAGAGAGAAATCCAGAGAGAGAGAGAGAGAAAGAGAGAGATTGAGAGTCTCTACTCAAGGAGATTATGCACTATTTGGGAGAAATAACACATAAAAAAGAGAGTAGCAGCATGGGAGATGGAAAGGCCCAGAATTCCTAGGGGTACAGTGTTAGGGTGGGCACAGATTAAACCAATATGTTATATGACAATGTCCAAGGGCCTAGAGATCACTGAGGCAGGGAAGGGGAAAGGTCAAGATGAATTTAGAATACAATGGCAGGGAAAGTGGTAACTGGAAGATGTTCACTTGATGAATCTAAACTTATTAAAGTGGAATGAGTAACCATATTGCTTTTCCCATTCAGAAGCCCTGATAGGGCCTTAGCAGGCCATAGTTGAAGGTGGAGAAAAGTTCAAGAAAGAGGAAAGAATTTACTAATGGAAGTTTATTCTACCTAGATGGCGTTAGGTTACCTTCTCTATGAGAAAATGGAATTCAAAAGAATTTGATGGGTAGATTTCAGCTGGAATGTTCTTCTGTCTTCAACTCTATCATTCTCCACTTTAAGCAAATGTCAAAGCTTCTTACTCCTTTGAATATAACTTGTTTGACTTGGTTTGGTGTAAAGTCAAGCACAACCAGCTCTCCTTAGGACTGCTGCTGTGAATAGCTTTAAGGTTCTGATCACATAGTATAGTGAGCTCTCTATTTATTGGACAGTAAACTAAAGCAAAACATTTACATAAACCAAAGTTCAACATTCACAGTGATACAACATAACAACTTATTATTGAAGTGGCCACATAGTGTTAAACAAAAGATATCATTCAGTAAGTCCTTAACTCAGTCATGCTTAAGGAGAAAATATCTTTAAGGGATACAAAGAACAAGAGTCTACCACCCCTAGGTCACATGGTTTTAATGCCCTCAGTCAGAAAGTTTTCTTTGATCTTGATTGGAGACTAGCTTCCAATCATCCTTAACTCAATCATCCTTAAGGGGTACCAAGAACAAAGTACAAAGTTCTCCCACCCCTAGATCACAGTAAATCATGATCCTGTCACTCAGCACTAAGTACTCAAGGAAAGGTCCTTTCATCTTGACTGAAGGCTGATCCCAAACTTCGTGGTTCCTCTTCCATGCTCCCAGCTCTTGTCAGAGTTCACGCAACCATCACTTGGATTCACAGGCAGGTAGCTCCCAGCTCCTGTTCCAGTTCCTGCTCCAGCGCGAAGCTCACAGTGAGCAGTCCAGCTCATGCCCTTCGAAGAGCCACAATATCTATACACATCAAGCTTAGCAGAGTTACAACAATATTCATGGACATTGTCAGCACTATCATCTCAATTCACTTTCAACCTGTGAAATCAACACGTCAACCAACAGGATTCTTCTGTCTGACAAAGTAACACAATTTATCAGATAGAATCCTTCTGTCTGACACAGTACACAAATTACAAACAAAATGCTTCCTTTATTGTTAATTTTTTATTTACTTTTAGTTTTCAACATTCATTTCCACAAGATATTGAGTTACAAATGTTCCCCCAGACTTTTCCCTACCCCCAACCCCAACACAGTGAGCCTACTGAATACCCCTTCCTCCAATCTGTTCTCTCTTATATCTTCCCCCATAAATCCCCTAACTTCCTAGTAGAGCAAGATGGATTTCTATACCCCAGTGCCCTTATATCTTATTTTCCAGTTGCATGGAAAAATACAATTTTATTTTAACATTTAATTTTAAAACTTTGATTTCCAGATTCTTCCTCTTTTTCCTTCCTCATCCACCCCCACTGGGAAGACAAGCAATTCAATATTGGTTGTACATGTGTAGTTATGCAAAATGTTTCCATAGTAGTTAAATTGTGAAAGATTAACTATATTTCCCTCCATCCTATCACTCCCCCCACTTATTCTATTTTCTACTTTGACCCTGTCCCTTTTCAAAAGTAAGTGTTTCTAACTACCCTCTCCCCCAATCTGCCCTCCTTTCTATCATGCTCCCTCATCCTCTTCCCCACTGCTTTCCTGCAGGGTAATTTCTTTTCCATCTGGCATATTTGGCTTTTTAAGGCATTCTTCTCCTCATAGGTTTTTTGGGCCTCTTTTGCCATTTCAGTTAGTCTAGTTTTTAAGGTGTTATTTTCTTCAGTCAGGTTGTTGATTTGCTTTTCATGGTTTTCTTGCAGCATTTTCATTTCTCTTCCCAAATTTTCCTCCACTTCTCTTACTTGCTTTTCAAAGTCCTTCCTGAGCTCCTCCATGGGCCTATAACCAGTTCATATTTTTCTTGGAAGCTTTTGATGCAGGAGTTTTGACTTTGTTGTCTTCTTCAGGTTCCATGTTTTGATCCTTTTTGTCCCCAAAAAAGGATTCTTTGGTCTGATTGCACTTCCTCTACTTACTCATCTCATCAGTCAATTACTTGACTTTTGAGCTCTTTGCCTTTGCCAGGGTAGAACTCTGCTTCCAGAGTGGAGAGAGCTATGTACCAAATTTCTGGGGTTTTCATAAATGTTGTCCAAGCTATGAGGAAGGCACCCTTTCTACAGCCACTGCTAGCTCTGGCACACTGGTTTTTCTCACCCCAGACTGCAACCCAGATCCAAGGAGGTCAAAGCAAGAGCAATACCCTCTAAATCAGTGGTTCTCAACCTGTGGGTCACAACCCCTTTGGGGGTCAAATGACCCTTTCACAGGGGCTGCCTAAGACCATCAGAAAACACATATTTCCAATGGTCTTAGGAACTGAGATGCCACTCCTCTATCCATCTCCAGGTGGGTCCGCCCACATTCAGATATGTCCACATACGAGTATTAAAGGGTCATGGCATTAGGAAGGTTTAGAACCACTGCTCTCAATGGTGCCTTGGTCCCCTTAAAATCTGCAGGCCAGGAGCTCCAAAGGTGGCCAAGTGTCAGCAGGTGCAGCTGCCACCCCTCTGCCACCTCTCACCCCAAGGGCAGGGGCTGGACCATGCTCTCCAGTCATCTGGCTCCAACAGTGTTCCTGACTGATGTTTTACTTTCTCTTTAGAATATATGGGTTGAGAAGTCTGGAAACCACCACAGCTTCCAGGGATTCCCTCTCCTGAAGTTTGCTCCTGTTGGTCTGTGGCGCTAGTCAGGGCCACCCCAGATCTGGACCTGAAGGGCTCACACAGAACTGTGCTCGGCTCCCAACCTGGTGCAATAGACCCTTCCTGTCTGCCTACCAGGCTGCCATCAGCAGGAGATTTGCTTCTCTCTGTCATATTGTGGGTTTTGTAGCTCTAAAATTTGTTTAGAGTTATATTTTACAGGTGTTAGAGGTGGTTGATGCTGGAGCTTAAGCAAGTTCCTGCTTTTACTCTGCCTTCTTGGCTCCACCCTACTTCTCCAAACAGAATGTTTCTGTCTGACAAAGTAACACAATCACAAATCAACACAGACAGAACAAGCAGAGTGCCAGACACCACATGTGTTCTCATTCTTAGTTCTGCTGTGTCCCAGCTGTACTCAAGCTTTTATATATCATCAGCTCCTCCCTGTTCCACCCACCTCTTTTGTCCTTCCTGTTCAGGTCTTTGCCCAGTTCCTCCTACTGTGGGCTTCACAAGTTCTGTTTCTAATAAAGACCTGATATAATTACAGGTGAGGCTTAAAGGCACTTGAAGAACTGAAACAAGGTGCTTAATACTTGAATAACTGAAACAAGGAGTTAAGTATTCCTTTGCTTGCCATTACATTTGGCCTCTTCTATCTGCACAACTCCTAAGATCAAAATAAAAAATTACTCTGGATACCTTGCCCCTAGGTAAAGCCTGCAAGCCTCTTAAATTTAGATAACCCTGAAAATGGGAATGTCATCAGGAAGTTCTGTTCTTATCTTACCTTACACCATATCCAAGCCTTTTCATCAAGCTCCAAAAGGTGGGTGTGCTTTCTAACCTTGCTAGACTGGAATCTCTATGAAAACAGTAGCTATTTTTCATCCAAACTTTGTATCTCTTTCAATATTCAGGACTCTGCATACAAGACAAACCCAATATTATTAGTTGAAATTAATTGAGTTGAAATGGAGCAAAGGAGAAGCAAAGCTCAAACTTTAAAAACTACTTTTGTATGCTATTTACCAAGGCTAGTCTATGGCTTTTATCCTACAAGCATTCATCTATCTTTCTAGCCTTGTTTCACTGTTTTTATTGTACAGTACTCCCATTTACAAAGTACAAATTATAGGCACACTCTCCTCCTTGGCATTTCCCAATTTCTTCCTGTCATCTCTGGTTTCCCTACTTTTCTACAAGTCCTCTGTCTCTGAAAAATATGTTTCTACAACTGTACTTCTTGAAATCCTTCTCTTCTTCCAATATCCAGCTTAGGAGATGTTTTCTCCTCCACAAAGTCTTTGCTGAAGTCCAAACAAGAAATGATCCTACCTTGCTTTCATGTATTATCCTCTCTTTTAATTGAACTTGTATATTTAGCCATTTCCTGATTTATCTTATGGATATTCCTTGCACATAGGAGGTGCTTAATCAATTGATATCAATTAAGATTAAGGTTAGTAGTAGCAAATCTGTGTTCTGTTTGCTTTTAGATTATGCTTACCCAACATAAAAGCAACTGATATTTATAAAACGAAAAATCTATGGGAAAAGACTAACATTTTTTTTCATACACCAAATAACTGATTTTTCATCCTTCTCCTTTGAATCCATGGGTTGTTTTTCATAATATAAAGAAAAAATATACTGCACTTTGGTTCAAACACATGACTTTGAGTCCCAGTTCTATCAATAACCAATGTGTCTTTGGACAAATTACATACCTGTGTATCTAAGTTTTAAAGCAAACTGGTAAGGGACTCTCTGCTCATTACTGGAGATGATTTCTAGGTACCTGTGTGAGGAATGGGGTGAAGTTGGAGAGCAGGAGATAAGGGAACTCTTGCCTCTTCAGTTTCTTCAGTACCTTTGGTCTTTTGACTTTCTTTGACTATGTTTGGTCTCTTCAGTCTTTTTAAGTGTTTCTGGTTTCTATCTTCAAATGAGAAGAACACATGTGTATATATCATCACCTCTCTTCTCACTTGAAGACATGATACCAACCCCACTTCATATCACTGAACGAAGACTGTGGGTAGAACATGAGAGGATCTAGCAATCTCCAATATGCCCCTATCCCTATATTGTTATACTAAAGACTCTGGAATTTCTTCTTTGGTGAGATCTGGGATTCTTTTGCTTTTGGTTCAGTTGAATTACCTTACTCCCAGTGGGTGAATTCCTTCCCTCTGTATTATCTGACATATACTGTCCTACATATAATTTCTTTGACTTCTGTTTTGCTATTCACTTGGATAAATAGGTTTCTTTGCTATTTACTATACGTGTTCATTGTGGAGCTGGTTATGGATAAGAAGAGAATCAGACCCCGGATATAAAACTTGGCTCCTCTTTTTCCCATTAAGTAATAGTGATCAGAAGTTTAGCTTGAGCTTGAAAAGCATATCCCCTAAACTAATAATATTTAAGGAATCAGATAGATACCATTGCAGCCTGGTAGCCCCTCTCTCTAAGAACAGCAGAGTGTCCAAGCTTCTGGTCCTAACTTCTGGCTTCTCCTTCTGGGGGAAGAAAAGGTTAAAGATATCCATTCTATCTCCCTCTGAGACCCACACAACACTCTGCTGCTACAAGTATAGGGGGCAGGGTTGGAGGACTCTTGCTATATGAGAAAATTTTTCAAGTTCTTCAGTAAATTTTCTCAACATCCCATTGTTTCTAAATGGAGCTACTTTGGAACACCTTTTAGCCCAATTAGCTTCATAATCTTATTGAAAGGCCACCAGGAGCTCCAGCTTTAAAAGTGATAATGCTTTTCTACAAACAACCTGATCTGTGGTTTGTACACTAACAAGTAGGTGGCGCAGTGGATAGAGCTCTTCATTTCACTCTTCCTCCTCAGATGTAGCCTAGAATTCCTAAAACTGGAAAACCAGTGGGCTCCAAATGTCCTGACTGTGGAAGCCACCAACACTGTATCAGGTATGAATATCATGCAATCTGTGTGTGTGTGTGTGTGTGTGTGTGTGTGTGTGTGTGTGTGTCTGAGAGAACACCAGCAAATGTGCAGGAGGCCTAAAAGAAAGGAGGACATGTGAGTTTGTCTGCCAGCTTGCAAGAGGAAAGAGTCAGTCTGGGCTCTGAGTTATACTGCAGCTGAACAACCAGCTTGTGCTATGCCTTTCACTTGGGGAGAGACATATGCCACATGCCACAGAGTGTTCTCATCCAAATGTCAAGGCGCTATGTTATCCATTCTCTTTTTTTCCCCCTAGTTCTCACAGTAGTGAGGTGAGCTGTCTGTTTTGATCCCAAGAGGGAATGTATTTGGAAGGCATGTATTCACTGTTTTTGTTGCTGTTTGGTCAACTTAAGGGGGAAATGACAATGATCATTTTCAAGTGCTATAATAGTACAAAGCACATTATTCCCAATAAACCTGGAAGTTAAGTAGTATGAGTATGCTTTTCTTCCTTTTAGAAATGAGGAAACAGTTCAGTGAAGTTAAAAGACTCGCTGGTAATTGTTGGATCCAGGATTCCTACACAGATCTTACTACAAGACAAATGCCCTCTTGAGTACATATTGAGGTCTCTTTGAGAAAAATCTTGAATCTAAATCCCTTGCACAAAATATAAGGCCATTAAACAATGCCCAGTAACTGAGCTTTGGTGAGATCCTTTTCAGTAACCTAAGGATGGGTAGGTATAGAAAATGAGCTTACATGGAGGTTTCTCTAGGCCCAATTATTCATATGTGTTGAAATCTATTTGGATAAAGGAAGAGGACTCTGCGAATGAAACATATTCACAGAACATCTCAGTTAGAAAGCTGAAGTCATTACCATTTATTCAACATTAGAAAATAACCCTATACTTCCAGAGCCTAATGAGAGTGGATTTGTGGATGAGTAATGAAAATTTGTGAGAGACACTATGAAAGTGAATACATTCACTGAAAATAGAAAGGTAAACGTGGTAGGTAAGAACATTGAGTCATAGATTGTAAGTTCCTTGAGGGTGCTAATTTTTGCTTTTTTTGCATCCTTGTAACTTAGCACAGCACCTGGCACATAGTAAATGCTTAATAAATGTTTAGTTATTGGTGTATTGATTATGGTAAAGCAGTGTGGGAAAAATGATTTATTAAATTGTTTGGGGAAAAATTATATTGTTTAGATTCAGCCTTATGTGATTAAAGGTTGTCCACACCCAGACCATCACTTGACCCCAGTAACTCTTTAGGAATTCTAGAAATAGCTACAAGACTCCACACCCCCACCTGTTTCCCCCAGATTCCAAATCCACTCAAAACATTCTTGTTTTAGATTATCACATGCAAGAGCTCCTTACAGGTTTACCTCAACTTTCTGTTCTGGGTTATGGTGACTCATATCTATCTCAATATTCCTTGTTTTCAGGCTGCCCTGTAGGCAAAATTATTGCTTTACTGTATGTGGTTTGTGTGTGGGTACCCTTGTCTAAATCCTAGATAGGAGCCACACCTCCTTCTGGCTCTCTTCTCTACCAAATGATCTAATAAATTTTTAAAATTTATTTCACATTTTGAGGTCTGTTCTTTCTAACACTAGTGGAAAGCTTACTGGCATTAAGCTCTAAATACCGAAGTTATCATTGTCCCTAGCTTTTTGTCTAGGGGAAAACTGCTTAATTTTCTGACAGATTTTTAATCTATAAAATGGGAACCATAAAAAATTGAACTATGAATTTCACCATTTTGTTATGAGGAACACATTTGACAAATTTGGAGGGATTAAGTAAATATGAATTATGATTATAGTTAGGAGGAATTCCTTCGATTAGTAGTAATTTAGGCCTAAATCCTGAAGGAGAGAATGAGATACAGGTAAACCATAGGCTCAATGGAGGGAGAGGTGGTATTTCCTTATTTGGGAATTCACAGCCCCTAGGACAAAAACCTTTGCATCCGATGATATGGTACTGTGGGAAAATGAGCAGCTGCCTGAGCATTCTGAAGCTTGTGCTATTGCTACAGAGTTGCTGGAAGAGCAGAGCACATTTGCAGTCTGCAGGTCATTGCCTGGGACTTTCTTTTGTTGAATCAGTGGAGCTACAGATAAAAAAAAGAACAATTCTAGTGTCCTTCAGTCCTCCTTGAAATATCAGTTGTTAACAGGGCTCTCAGTCAGCAGCAGACCAGCCACCAATGGATTTAATTGGTTGATGTGGCAATTGATGCTGATTGACATTTAAATCAGATGAAACTAATGGAACCAGGGAAAGGACATGGGCTCCTTCTCTTAGAGCAACTTATCAATAAAATGAGTTCTAAGTCCCTTGTATGTTGAAATAATACGAGATGAAGGGAAGGATCAGAAAAGGGAATTCAAAGTGCCCGAGAATAACTTTGTCCACTTCACAACCGAACTTTGGTCTGGTCCTTACCAGATACATAACAGGAAACAAAGATGATAAGTTTTAGAACTAGAAGAGACCTTGGAGATGATCTAGTCTCTTCATTCTTTGGATAATATTGAAGTTCATTTTCTGACCCAAACCACAATTTGATGAGCTGCCCAGGTGATGGTCTCCTCCACATTGGCTCTACCCCTCACTTTTCAGATTAGCTTCAGCTCCCCAATCATAACATTCTTAACTTTGGAAATGCCTCTGCCTCCTTTTTGACTAGTGTGTCTCTGGAATGGGATCTATGTATTTGTCTGTCTATCTATACCAAGATATGAAAGTTTAGAATGCTGAGTGTTAGTACTAAGGCAGAACTAACAATTCATATATGTGTGTATATATATATATGTGTGTGTGTGTATACATGTAAGTATATGTGTATGTATATACAGTGTCATATATATTCAGCGTATGTGTGATAAGGGACACAGAAAGAGAGAGAGAGAGAGAGAGAGAGGGAGAAAGAGAACAAGTCCTCCAGAAACACTACAACCCCTGTGTTTTTCTTATATTTTAGTAAGCCCTGGATGCCCTAACTGGTTTCACACATTTCTTCAAAACATGTGATGAAATGAATGAATAAACAAATGAATTGAGACACTGAATAATGAGTTACATGATTGACTCTTTGATGTGAAAACATTGCAATTTAAGAATCACAGGCATAGGTGGAAAATGCACTATATTTGGCATAAGAAGACCAATAGTCATACCTGGGTTCTTCACCCTTACTGATTGTGTGATTATGGGCAAGTCTTCTGGTTTCTCTAAGGCTAAGGTTCTGCATCTGTAAACTGTAATTCCTTCATGATTGTTGAAATGATATCTATAAGTGCTTTCGAAACTATGAAGTGCTATTGTAAATATGAATTATTAAAACGATACTTATTTTATAATTTTTCTTATATCCTCCAAATAAATAAAAAGTGAATAGGTGTTTGAGATGCATAGATGAAGGTTTTGATATCTGCTTTTATATTAATCTTCCTTAATAAGAGAGTAGAATATGAAAGAAGAAAATCCTAATGCATATTAAAAAAAAATCACATCAAAATTATAAACATTTCTGACCTAGGAATTTATAAGATTTCAACCAAAGAACCAATCCACACACTGAAGGCCAGAAGTTGTTTTGTTTTCTCAGGCTTCTGGCTCCATTTGACAACTCATTCTGTTTGCAGCTCTGCTGGAGATATAGTTCCCAAATCATAGGAAAACAACAACTTAAGAACTTAGCAAAGGCATTTAATTATTTGGGCCTGTTTCCTCATCTGTGAAGTTGGAAGGCACCATCTACAGCCCTAAATGTCCCATGATATCATAGATCTAGGGCTATAAAGATTTTAGTGGAGTCCTAGGGAACATAGATAACATAAGAGCTAATTTCCTATGGGTCAGCTAGGTGATACACTGGATAGGATGCCAGGCCTGGAGTCAGGAAAGACTAATCTTCCAGAATTCAAATCCAGCCTCACATACCTACTAGCTATGTGACCCTGGGAAACTCACTTAACTCTTTTGCTTCAGTTTCCTCATTTGTAAAATGAGCCACAGAAGGAAATGGAGAACCGTTCTGGTATTTTTCCCAAGAAAGGCCCAACTGGGGTTTTGAATGGGGTTATAAATCCAACCAGACAAGAAACAGCAACAATTTCCCAAAGTTAGTGATTGTCAGAGCTAATAACC
>CM053582.1:150534017-150553042 GCA_028627135.1 Pseudochirops cupreus | reverse complement strand
AAAACTGCTGGGAAAACTGGAATATAGTATGGCAGAAACTGGGCATAGACCATTATCTAACTCCGTATACCAAAATCAAGTCTAAATGGGTGCACAATCCAGCTATAAAGGCTAATACTGTAAATAATCTGGCGAAGCAAGGAATAGTTTACTGTCAGATTTATGGAGAAGGGAAGACTTTATGACCAAACAAGAGTTATAGAGCATTATAAAATGCAAAATGGATGATCTTGATTACATTAAATTGAAAAGTTTCTGTTCAAACAAAGCCAATGTAACCAAGATTAAGCAGGAAGTGGAAAATTGGGAAAGAATTTTTACAACCAATGTCTCTGATAAAGGCCTCATTTCTAAAATATACAGGGAATTGAGTCAAATCTATAAGAATATAAGTCATTCCCCAATTGATAAATGGTCAAAGTATATAAACAAGCAATTTTTAGTGGCAAAAATTAAAGATATCTATAAGCATATGAAAAAATGCTCCAAATCATTATTGATTAGAGAAATGCAAATCAAAACAACTCTGAGGTAACGCATCTTACCCGTCAGATTGGCTAAGATGACAAAACAGGAAAATGACAAATACTGGAGAGGATGTGGAAAAATTGGAAAACTAATGCATTGTTGGTGGAGTTGTGAACTGATTCAACCATTCTGAAGAGCAATCTGGAACTATGCCCAAAGGGATATAAATAATTGCAAACCCTTTGATCCAGTAATACCACTTCTAGGGGCTGTATCCCAAAGACATCATAGTAGTAGGAGGAAGACCCCTATATACAAAAATATTAGTTGTAGCTCTCTTTGTGGTGGCAAAAAACTTGGAAATTAAGGGGATGCCCATCAATTGGGCAATGGCTAAACAAGTTGTGGTATATGAAAGTAATGGAATACTATTGTGCTATAAGAAATGAGGATCAGATAGACTTCATATTTACCTGGAAAGGCTTATACAAACTGATGCTAAGTGAGAAGAGCAGAACCAGGAGAAATTTGTACACATTGACAGACACAATGTATGTGTGGCAACCAACTTTAATAAACTGTACTCTTCTCAGCAATGCAAGGTTATAAGACAACTCTAAAAGATTCAGGATGGAAGGAGATGTCTACATTCAGAGAAAGATCTAGAAAGAACAGTGTTTAAATGCAGACTGAAGCAAACTACATGCTCTCTTTCTTTTCCATGTTTGGTTTTGTTTCCTCTTTCCCATTGTTCACTCCATTGGTTACAACCCTTCTTTACAGCCAGACTGTCTAATGTGAAGGTATTTTCTGATGCTTTACTTGATTGGATGCCGCCATGGTGGAGGGGGGGGAGGTGGCAGGGAGGGAGGATTTGAAACTTAAGAGACTGTGGAACTGAGTGTTGTAAATGTTGTAAACTAAAAGTAAACAAATCAATAAAAATAAATAAAGTAGGGCTCTGTTTCCAGGGGGAGGGCACACTATCCCAAGCTTTTAGGGGTTTTGTGGAGTTATTTTCAGAGATACTTCTAGGGACCAGCAAGTTTTCAGTTCTTTGAAGGTGGTGTGATCTAAGAAGATATGTTTATTCCTCTCTTGGTCTGTACTGTGGTTTATGAGTGACCACAAGCATTCTTTTCTGCCCTGGAACTGTGAGAGGGTCCTCTCTCCTTTGTGGCCGCAAGCTTTGCTGTGCTAGTGATCCTTCTTGCCCTGAGACTGCCACCCAGGACTGGGACCTGGATAGGAGTATGGACAAAGCAATAGAGTCCTGCCTCAGCGCTAACAAAAAGACCCCTGTAATCACCTTCTGACCAGTTCTTCAACTCCTTTACTGTCTGTGGTCAGAGAGCTCAGGAAACAGCCAGTCCTGATACAATCACTTCCAAGGCCTGCTCCTGGTTTGCTGTGGCCAGTGCTGTGCTGGCACAGTTTGCAGTGGACTGCGCTCCACTTTCACCCAGGTGCAACATATCTTTCTTGCTGACCTTCTAAAGTTGTCTTTGATAATTGTGGGCTGAGAGGTCTGGAATCTACCAGTGCTGCAAGTGATTCAGTTGCTACAAGGTCTGCTCTGGGTTTGCTGGGGCGCAGTCTTTGCTGGCTTTACCTATGCTGGCCTGCCCTCCTTTCTCATCCTTCTCTTCACTGCCACCCTCTCTTACCCTTGTGTAACAGACCTTTCCTGACAACCTTCCAAGATGTCTTGGGCTGGAAATTTGTTTCACTCCACCTTTTTGTGGGTTCTGCTGCTCTAGAATTTGTTTAGAGCCATTGTTAAAGTATTTTGGAGGGGTTTGCAGGATAATTCAGGTGAGTCCCTATGTTTATTCAGCCATCTTGGCTTTGCCTCCTGTGGTAATTATTTTCACACAAAAATGCATAGTTCACCAATAATTCTTTTATCATTCCACTATTCTCTTCACAGAGATGGGCTTCTATGGCTGCCATCTTTTTTTTTCCCCGCTTTTTTTTTCTTGGAGGAGGAAGGCAGGGCAGTTGGGGTTAAGTGACTTTCCCAAGGTCACACGGCTAATTAGTGTTAAGTTTCTGAGGCTGGATTTGAACTCAGGTCCTCCTGACTCCAGGGCCAGTGCTCTGTTCACTGTGTTACAGCTGCCATCTTTTAATATATACTGACAAGTAGGAGCATTTTTTATCTTATTAAAGTTTTTTACCTGCCTCTTCTGCAGACAAGCCATTATTCTATTCCTATTATTCTAAAGGCCCTTGTTGAAACATGTCATTAGGAATGAGCAAAAAATGCATTTCCAGCCTATGGTATGGTCTGATCATAAACAAAACTGTCTAGCAAAAGGAAACATGAGAGGAAGGATCTATTTCTCCAACGTGAGATGTAACCCTTCTTAGAGGATGTTTCATTGCCCCAAATTCACATGAAATAAATTGCTTCGGAATTGTTCAACTTTGGGACAATCTCTGTCCACCACTGGGAGACCACACTGAAATGTAAATGTGTATAGATATCATCTATGCATGCTTCCAGATATGAATACATTATTAATGGATTAAATCTCCCAGCTGTTTGCTGGGAAAAAAAAAAACAAAGTTAATGATAAAGGGTGTCACAATGGGTAAGAGAAGATACAATGTCTGAATGGTGGTACTCTCAAGCTACCAAAATCCAGGCAGCAATATGGGAATTCATCCAGGGATAGAAAAGGAGACCCTCCTCTACCAAAGCAGAATAACTATAGGAATCACTGTTGCTCATGTGGAAATGGATTTATTCGAGGATCCAAAGCTTCCATCATCTCTCTTGTGCAGTTCCTCTTTTAATATCAATTTTATGAATATCCGAAGATCTTCAAAGGACTCTGAGTGCTGGCAAGAAGCAGGCATAACAGCTGGAGTATTTTTGGGTCCAGCAGCAGTCATAGCAGACTGTTGGCAAAGAAAGAATCACCTCTAGAGAGAAAGGAAGGCCAATGGAAGGACAATCATTCTTGGTATTTTGTCACATTGTCCTCAGTAAGGGCAAAATGCAAAAAGGCTTATTAAAATCTTGCAAAGAAAAAAAATCTATCACATTGAGGCTTTCATATTAGTCCCCCAGTGGATGTTACTAGTGATGGCATCTTACCAGATCCTCTTTTACACATTCTATGATTGTTTCTTGATGTGTATTTCTGCCCCCCACACACTCCTTTTTTTCCCTTTGGGAATAAACCATCTGTTCATTACTTGATCCATGTTTGTCTATTGGACCCTTTTTTGCTCTTAACCACTCTTTGCTGGGGTAAACTGTAGTCTTTAAACTTATATGTATTTCTATAGAATTTTAGACTCATATCTATTTCTATAATTAGTAGCTTGTAATCTACTAGCCCAAAAAGTAGCAGCTTTACTTGGGAATCTGACGTGAGGATTGAATGAAGCACTGAGAAGTCTTATTATCCTACTGAAAATAGAGGCAAACCCATAGCTAAGAAGACAGGAAAAATCACAATGGCAGGTTGCCAGGCTGTGTTTAGCTATGTAATACTAGTCATTGTACTAGTCAATCAATCAATAAACATATTAAATACCTATTTTGTGCTATTATCATTAAATAGTGATGGAAAAAGGAGACAAAAGATAGCCCCTGCTCTCAAGGAACTCACAATCAAATTCTGCATACACCTCTAAAACTCACATCCAAGTTGTCATCCAGACTGTTTTTTCATCACTAATGCCAGTTAATGACAATAATTTGATAATAAGAAGCCATTTGCTTTTATCATATCTCTTTTCATAATGGAAAAGGCACTTCAGTTTTCATAGACATCATTTCTTTATCTATAAATACCACCATTTTAAATATGGGGAAACTGAGGCCATGAGATGATAAAAAAGTGACCTGGTGGTCATAGTTGTAGACCACTGGATTTAGAGTTGAGAGAGCCATTAAAGGTCATCCAATCCAACCCTTTCTGTCATAGATGAGGTTTTATACTTTGCCTGTGATTCCACACTAAAGACCCCTGGGGATAGGATTTTAATCCAGATCTCCTTTCTCCACATTAGCTCTGTTTATGTTATACCACAATGATGTGCCAAGGAAAGACCACTTCCTAGTGACCAATCTAGAATTAGATTATCTGATTCTGCAATGTGTCTATTACTAGAAGGAAAACATTGACATTTTTTCATCATACAGTTATATATCATTATAATTATGTGCATTATTATTTATGTATGTCATGTAGCCCTATATGGCTATAAACTATGCAGATTACAAACTAATGAGGGCTAGGCTTGCCTTTTACCTAAAGCTTTTAATTAAGGAGTCTCTTTCTTAGAACCTAGCATGGTGCAGTCAGTGGTTGATGGAGAAATACTGATTGAATTGAATATAAATGATTCAAACTGAGCCCAATTCCACTGTGTTGGACTGGCTGTTAAAGCAGTAACTTGGAATTTTTACATCTGGGGCAATTAACATTAAAATAAGGAGCAGAGCTTGAGCAGAGCAAGAAAGAGTTCAACTCAGTTGTGGCCAAAGAGAGAAGGAAGCGTGCTACCTACCATCTGGGAATTTTCCATTTTAATTCATTATTTTTGCTAATTAGGTGCTAAGTCTGTTATTTCTATGCTGTAAGAGATTGCAAGTGCTATCAAAGCTCTCTAAATTTGGCACTTGAGGACTAAACCTGACTTATTCCCCCACATTATAATGCAGTAGTACTTAAAAGGTTTTTCTAAATGTAATATATATATACATATATATATATATATATATATATATGTTTCTTTCTCTGCCTCATAGGGTCATAAATCAATATCTGGGAGGGACTTCAGAGATGTAACCTTTTCATTTTACAGGTAAGGAAACTGAGGCCCAGAGAGTTTGTGACTTGTCCTCAGTTTATACATGTATATTAAGAAGCTGACAGATTTGAACTCATGTCCTATGATTCCACTTGGCCATACCCTCCCCTTCTATTATTATTTTCCCCCATTCTACAGATGAGGAAATAGAGTCTCAAGAGACCAGTGGCTTCTCTAGGTCTACATAGCTAATAAATGGCTAAGATAAGATTCAGAGTCAGTTCTGCCTGACTCCAAATCCAGCCCTCTACATATCATAGCACTAACGTGACACTGGGTTCACTCTAGAAAGCTATATAAAAGAGGCTAAAACTCTGTCATCTTCTACAAGCTTGGAAAGGAAAATGGGCCAAAGATGGGCCTGCTGATGATCTGTGTTTCTGTTGTTAGAAGAAAGACCTGCTCAATTTACAGAGGAGACAGCAGGGTGATAATTTTTTGGCCATAGAATTTCCAAAATATAATCTTTTTAGTTGCAGGAGGACTGCAATCTATTTACTGGAAGAACTGCTAATACTGACGAAGTCCATGGATTTGGATATCCTGAATGTATGAGTTTTATAAGATTTAGAACTCGAAGTGCAGCATTGTGCTGAAACTGAAGTCCAGATAATGGCAATGAATTTGGCAAAGATCCACAATTAGTTAATAACAGAACTGCATTTGAAGTTAGTTCCTCTGCCTCCATATTTAATACTTTTTCTTCAGGCCATGGTATAAGCACATCATAATTTTTTTTTCAAAATGCATTTCTAGATAGAGAAATATAATTTAGACAAATCAGGAGACAATTCTTTCTACAGTAGGTAAACATTGGTGCTACAACTTAGTCCGTGACATCATTGGACAATTAATTTTTGAGGGCTATGTTGAAAATTTTAATTGGCTGTTCCAAATCCTTTACAAAGATACACAGAAGTATTTAATTAAATACTGAAACAAAATTAATGAATTATGCCACAGACAGTTGAGAAAAACCTCATCTGTAACCAAGTTAGATTCCTCTTTGGTTAACATTGATATAATTTCTGCATATCTATTAAGCAGTAGATTAGAGTGGGAACACCCAGCATCTTGATCAAGAAATTTGACCCATGAAAGAGGCATAGACTTAAAGACAAACTTTACAACTTTGGAGGAATGATCTAGAATTTTGTAATAGCAACAAAGTTGGCAGTTCATTATTTCCACAGTCTTCTGGCTGGTTTCCCTGACTCTGGTCTCTCCCCACTTCATTCCATCTTCAAGTCGGCTATCAAAGTGATCGTCCAAAAGTACAGATGTGACTATATTGCTGTTCTTGTCCACCATCCACTCAATACAATTCAAAACCATCCTATTATTTCCAATATCAGATAGAGAGTCCTTGATTTGGATTTTAAAGCTCTTCTGAACCTGACCCCTTCCTACTTTTCTAATCTTTATATACCTCACTACCCTCCATGTACTATTCCATCTAGGGCAGTGGTTCTCAACCTGTGGGTTATGTTCAACTTATAACAATGAAAATACATCCTGCATATCAGATATTTACATTATGATTCATAACAGTCGCAAAATTACAGTTATGAAGTAGCAACAAAAGTAATTTTATGGTTAGGAGGTCAACACAACATGAGGAACTGTATTAAAGGGTTGCGGCATTAGGAAGGTTGAGAACCACTGATCTAGGAGCATTAATGTCCTTGCAATTTCCTGCAGAACACAATTCTCCAGACAGGGCATGTTCACTGACTCCACAAGGCTGAAATGATCTTCATCTCTGTCTTTGCCTTTTGCTTTTTCTAACTCTCTTCAAGTCTCAGTTAAAATCTCAATTTCTTGATTAACATGTAGACTTCAGAAATATCTAGAAAGACTTATATGAACTGATGCTGAGCAAAGGGAAACAAACCAGGAGAACATTGTACACAGTAACAACCACATTGTGCAATGACTAACTTTGATAGACTCAGCTCTTGTCAGTAATGCAAGGATCTAAGACAACTCCAAAAAATTCATGATGGAAAATGCTCTCCACCTCTAAAGAAATAACTTTGGAGTCTGAATGCAGATGGAAGCAAACTATTTGTTCCCTTTTTTTGTTGCTGTCATTTTGCTTTGTTTCTTCTTTTGCATGCTTCCTCTCATTGGTTCTAATTCTTCTCTACAACATTACTAATGTGAAAATATATTTAATATGAATGTACATGTAAAAATATGTAAAAAATTAAAATAAAATAAAATAAAATTCCAATTTCTACAAGAAGTCTTTCAATGTCCCCCCTTAAGGCAAATGCCATCTTTCTGAGATTCTCTCCAACTTAGTGTGTTTGTGTGTGTGTGTGTGTGTGTGTGTGTGTTTATATATCTGCTTTGTACATACTTGTCTGTGTATCATTTCCCCTACTAGACTCTGAGACCCCTGAGAACAGGGGCTATTTTTGCCTTTGTTTATACCCCAGAGTTCAGCACAATCCCTGGTACACAGAAAGGCACTTAGTAAACGTCTGTTGACCAACTAACTGATAAAAAATGCTAGAATGATATTGCTTTTTATGGTATTTCCCATGACTATATCACTTTATAGTCAATTGCTCAGCAAGGATTTATTAAATGCTTACTATGTGCCACACACTATGTCAAGCTGGGGATACAAAGAAAGGGAAATAAGGGAATGATCATTTATGTAGTTTCTATAATGTGCCAGGCACTGCGCAAAGTATTTTTTACAAATATTATTTCATTTGATCCTCTCAAAAACCCTACAAGGTAGGTGCTGTTATTATTCTCATTTTACAGTTAAGGAAACTGAAGAAAATAGAGGTTGTCACTTTCCTAGGGTTATACAGATAGTAAATATCTAAGGTTGGATTTGAACTCAGATCTTCCTGACTCCAAGCCTGGAATTCTATCCACTGTTCCCTCAGCTGTTTCCTAAGGCAAAAACAGATTCTGTCCTCAAGGAGCTAACAGGAAAGAAAATATTCAAATAGCTGCATGTATACAAGTTATATACAGAACAAATGGAAGGTAAACTCAGCATGAAAACATTAACCACAGCAAGGACTAGGAACAACTTGTTGCAGGAGATGAGATTTGACCTAATTCTAGAAAGATACTAGGGAACCTAAGAGGTAGTTTAGGAGAAAATAAGGAAGAAAACAAGGAGGGGAAGGATAATATGGAGGGGGGAAGAAAAGGAAAGGACAGAGGGAAGGAGGGAGGGAGAGAGAGAAGAAGAGAGGACTCGCAAACTGGGGCAGTTTCCAGACTTCTCAACACACAAAGGCCAGAGGGAAACCCTGTTGGACCTGGGTGGGAGAAGGATGTGGTCTGGCCCCTGGTTCCAGGGCAGCTGAGGTGGCAATGACTGCAGCAGCAGCAGCAGCAGTAACAGTGTCTGCTTTCAGAGCTCCAGGCTCATAGCTGGTGAGGTGACTAAATGGCTAATCAGAGGGCAATTGCAGGAATATCTTTGCTGGCACTGAGGTAAGATTCTCTTGCTTTATCCTGCTTGGATCTGGGTTGCCGTCTTGAGTGGTGGCCCTGTGATTAGGAGGAGCACTGGCATGGTAGAGCTTGTGGCAGCTGTGGAGAGTGAGTCCTCCTCACAATTCTGAGGCAGGTGAACAGAAGTAGCTCTGACAACAGCTGCTCAACACTCCAGAAATTTTGGACACAGTTCTCTCTACTCTGGAAGCAGAGTTCTACCGTAGCAAAGAGCTCGAAAGTCAAGTAATAAACTGGGAAGATGAAATAACAGAGGAAAAAAAGAACAGACTATAGAATCTTCCTTTGGTGACAAAGAAGATCAAAACATAGAACAGAAGAAGACAGCAAAGTCAAAAGCCCTGCATCAAAAACATCCAAGAAAAATATGAATTGGCCGCAGGCCATGGAGGAGCTCAAAAAAGAATTTTGAAAATCAAGTGAGAGAAGTAGAGAAAAAATCGTGGAAGAGAAATGAGAGTGAAGCAAGAAAACCATGAAAAACATGTCAACAGCTGCTAAAGGAGACCCCCCCAAAACACTGAAGAAATAACCCTTTAAAAAAATTTACTAACTCGAATGCCAAAAGAAGTCCAAAAAGCCAATGAAGAGAAGAATGTGTTAAACAGCAGAATTGGTCGAATGGAAAAAGAAGTTCAAAAAAATCAATGAAGAAAAAAAAAATCCTTCAAAATTACAATGGAACAAATAGAAGCTAATGACTTTATGAGAAACCAAGATATTATAAAACCGATCCAAAAGAATGAAAAAAAAATAGAAGACAATGTAAAATATCTCATAGGAAGAAGGGAGGTAGGAAGAGGGAAAGGAAGGAAAGAAAAGGAAGGAGGGAGGGAGAAATTGCTATTTTTAGTCTCTTACACAACGTCAGGTTTGTATACAACACCTCACTCAGCCTTCTTGCCCGAAGTCCTTTGATAATATTACTTTCTTTAGGCTTGGGTCCTTCTCAGTATTAGGGAAAGAAGACAGGTTTGAAGTTACAAGAAGTCAATTTGATTCATTTTGTTAAAAAAAATTTTGGTTTACATATCATGTATATTTCACCACATATCTTCTAGCCTCTCACACTCCCAGCTGTCACCTATAAGAAAGAAGAAAACAAACAAGTTTAAAAAGTTCATCAAACTAACCAACACATTGAAAAAAAGCTGATACTATTGTGAGGGAGCTATATCCATAATCTTCCTTCCCTGAAAAGAAATGTGGGCTGCATCTTTTCCCATTTCTTGTGTGGGACCACCTTGGTTATGATAATCTCATAGTATTCATCTTCAATTGTTTTGTTGTAGTCCTTGTATATATGGTTTTCTTAGTTTTTCCTTACTTCATTTTTCATCAATTCATCTACATATTCCCATGTTTCTCTTCTTCTTTATATTTATCATTGCAATTGGGGTGTTACTTTAATGTAGCACAGATTATTGAACCATTCTTGGATGGATGGGAATCTCATTCATTCATTCAATTCTTTGCTACCATCTTACATGTTGCTTTAAATGTTTTGGTATTTATAGGACTTTCTTTTATTAATAACCGGCCTGGTAACAGGATCTCTGGGTCAAAGGGTAGTGATATTTTAATCATTTTCTTAGCATAATTCCAAATGGCTTTACTAATTCATGGCACTAGAAGGAGTAGACTTAAGTGTACCTATCATTTTACAAGCTCCTGCCTAGACTACTCCAGTCCTTTTGTATTTTTTTTTCAGCAATATCTAGGGCCCAAGACAAAACCTTGAAGTTATTTTGATAGGCATTTCTTTTATATTTAATGGTTGAGAACAATCATTTATATGGTTAATATTTTGGAATTCTTTTGAAAGCTATTATCTTTGAACACATAAATTAAGGGATGGTTTTTGATATTATATTTCTTTGTTAATTTATTACATAGTGTGGGTAATTGGGATATAAAAGATATATTAGATACAAAGATATTTTTTTCAAATCAATCACTTCTCTCACCTTGGTTAAATTAATGGTATTCTTGCAAGTTCCTCCCTCAAACACCTCCCCAAAAGTCAGCCAGTTGGCAGAGTGGATGGAGCACTGGACTTAGAGCAGCAGTTCTCAACCTGTGGGTTATGTTCAATTTGTAACAATGAAAATACATCCTGCATATCAGATAGATTCATAACTGTAGCAAAATTACAGTTATGAAGTAGGAACAAAAATAATTTTATGATTGGGGTTCACCACAACATGGGGAACTGTATTAAAGGGTTGCAGCATTAAGAAGGTTGAGAACCACTGATTAGAGTAAAGAAAACCTAATTTCAAATTCAGTCTCAGACACTTACTAGTTTCTGACCCTAGATTCGTTCACTCTCTGTGCCTCAGTGCCTTGAAATATAAAATGCGGGTAATTATAACATTTATCTCCAGGGTTGTGGTGAGGATCAAATGAGGTTTTGGAAAGTGTTTAGCACAGTGTTTGGCACATGGTAGATATTTAATAAATGCTTATTCCCTTTTCACATAACTAAAATTATCTCTTTTTTTTAAATGATTGCTTCTATCCCTTGTTTGGTGAAGAATTGAACCCATAGTCATGATTGTGAAAGGTACCTGATGAAATTATCTTCCAAACTAGAGCAAGAACATAGATTTTGAAGTCAAAACATCCGGTTTTGGGTCCTATCAGTCACCCATACTGGTTGTGTGACTTTGTATAAGTCATTTAAATGTAGCAAGTTTTAATTTCCTCATCTTTAAAATGAGAATGCTATCAATACTTTAATATAAAATCATAATACATGCAACTACAAGGTATATGTTTATAAACTTATTATTCTCATCTTCATTATTCTTAACATAGTAGTATGATATAGTGGATAAAGAGTAAGCCTAGAAACCAGGAAGATCTGTGTTCTAGTCCTATTTCTAACACATCTTTTCAGGGTAACCCTGAGTAATCTTTCATCCTCTCGCTGCTCTTGACAGCTCTCTAAAAATGTTGAAGTTGCAGAGGAAATATTTATCTGTATTGATAGAGTTTCTTACCTGGGTGCTTTTTTTTTTGGAGGGGGAAAGGCAGGTCAGTTGTGGGTAAGTGACTTGCCCAAGGTCACATGGCTAATAAGTGTTAAGTGTATGAGGCTGGATTTGAACTCAGGTCCTCCTGACTCCAGGGCCAGTACTCTACTCATTGTGCCCCCTACCTGCCCCAATCTGGGTGTTTTTTGTAAAATAAAATCATTCCCTATTACCTCATCCTTATCATTGTCATCTTTAGTTGTTTGTGTACCAACTGATTCCACTTTCTAAGATGTCACTAGTTTAATAACATTTGCTGTATTTCCACAAAAAAAAATACAGAAAAAAAATATCCATGGAGAAAGAAATTAAACTCTAAAATAAATGTGTAAATGATGACATTTTGAAACTTATAAGTTACCAACCGATACCGACACTGGTATTCTGTTCAGAGAAATGCTACTTTTATTGTAGAAAATAAAACACATTTGATATAAATCTCACCTTTTTGATTAGTCCATATTTTTCCTCCAAAACATATTTTTTTGCAGAGAATCCCACTATACACTGGGAAGCTGTAATGAAATTGGTATTTGACTGATGACTTTGAATTTTAGACCTCAAAGGGACCTTAAAACTCATCTAGTCTTAGCCTTTTACTTCATTTTAGAGAGAAATGTGAATTGATGGCCAGTGAAAAGTCACTTCTCCATGATAACACAAGTGGTTTCCTAGGATGAGACTCACGCCAGTGGGTCTCTTGACTTCCAGGCTATTACTCTTTCTTGCGTCAAATGATGTAATTTATGTAAAACACTTTGTAACCTCTAAAGCACCATCAAAATGTGAGTTATTTTCTCATTTTCATCCTTTTCGATGGAGGTTCAGATAGAAATCATTTTGAGACATGTTACAGTCTTATTATTCTCATATATTTAATGTATTATAGACTGTTGCACAGGTGGGTAATGTAACTGCTTTTCATAGTTGAATAGAATATAGGCATATATTCTATAAGCTCTTTGAAAGCATACTTGACACAGCTCCAGTAGCAGACAGGACAATAGGGATGATATAAATCTCATCCTGGTCCCACACAATGACAATGATGATAATGGTGATATTGGTGGAAATAGCATGATTGCTCAATTCTTTCTTATTTTCAATTTTTCCTTATGAAAATAGAAAATTATAATTGTAAAGTCATCAATTTTTCTTTTTTCCTCTCTCTAAAAGATATAATGTGTTTGGCAAAGGAAATATTCCTTCAGTACAAAGAAACTACGGAATAAAGGAAGAAAATGTAATTATATGGGAAAGTTTGAAAAATCCCTCTGAAACCTCAGAAAATGGATTGTCGAAGCCTATGGTAGATCCTATTATAGAGGAAGGTGTCTGGAGTATGAGACCATCTTCAAAATCTGATACTGGCAGCAACATCTTGTTTATACAATTAAATGGGACAAATACTTCATTGTTGCAGTAAGAAACAACAGGAGCATGATGAAATATTTATTTTCTGTTCCTATCTCAGTAAGGGACATCACTTTGTTTGTAACAGATGAGCTATTAGAAGGTATCACTTTACATATGTGCATGCTCTTTACAGTCCCACCCTCCAAAACACTGAGACTTAAAATTACTGCTTAAGGGCCAGAGAGCAGGATGGGCCTATTAGATTTAGTGCTATCTATTTTTCCAATCTGTATACACAGCGCTTTTTAAATATGTATGCAGCCAGTTTTAGACTGTAATCTTTCTCCAGTTATTTATACCACCAGTGGGCCCTAGATTCTTATTTCTGACATTGTAATTTAATGCCATGACAGAAAGATCAGATTTAAAGCTTTCACAGTCTTTGGGCTAAAAGTCCATGCTGCTTTCTCTTGGATTTAGGGAGTGTGGTGATACCAGTTGAAGGGAATTTCATCAGAGAAGATCCTATTAACAAAATATTTAAATTCTAAATGTTATTGTGCATCATCTAATCAGAAATACTGGATCTGGTTAATTCTTCTGGGTCTCAGAGTTGATTAATGAACAAATAAAAAGAGTGAGGAATATGGTAAGAGGAATAAGGGAGAATTTTTTCTTAGCTTTCATTGAGCATTGAAAGAAACATGCCTTTAGAGTTCACAGGATCCCCTGCAGGATCAGGGAGTTAGCCTGGGACAAACTTCTGCCTCCCATTTTGGGGCAACCCTTAGGAAGATCCACATGGTATACCCCCTAAAACAAAACCCTTCTCATTAAAAGAACTCAGAAACAAGGTGTGCAGAGGAAGGTATTTACCTACAATTCCAACGGGGAAGTGTGTGCAGTGCTAGCTAAAGACACAGCCACACTCATACTGAAATAGGATTGAGGGGTATACAAGTTCTGTCCTTCCAGATAGACTTGGGGTTAGTTAAATTCCTCAAATTCCTTGCTTTGTTTCTCTGTCTCTCTGTCTCTGTCTCTGTCTCTGTCTCTGTCTCTGTCTCTCTCTGTCTCTGTCTGTCTCTCTCTCTCTCCTTATATATATATATATATATATATATATATATATATATATATATACACATTCTACATATGCAGATTAATATATGCAGATTATATGTAGATTACAGAGGCATGGTAGTAAGGATACTTGAGATCCAACTGGGACCTGACTTCTTCTCTTCTAAGGTCAGAGCTGTGTGCCACACCCCAACCTTTCTAGTTCGCTCTGGCCATTAACATAGTTCCAGGAAGCCCAGGGTTTTAGTAAAGTAAGATAAGCAAGAGCTTCCCCACAGCTATTGATTGTCTTCCAATAACTTTTGTGGGAGCAAAACTAGATTCCATTATATCCCTTCTTACAAGCATCATTTGGGTCTTCAAGTAGAAACTTAAAGTTGTACAATCATTTTTCTCTGTGTTCCAAGGTCACAAAGGTAGTAACATTTAGAAGTAGGATTCTAACCCGAGTCCTCTGATTTCCCACCCAATAGTCAATCATCTAGTAGCATAATATTGGATATACCAAAATTAGTAAGTATTTGACTTTATTTCCTTAAATTGCATCCTTCAACTAATAGTCATTAATTCATTTCACTGTGTTCTGAGTTTACCTGGTCTAAGGTAAGGATGATTTTTTCCATTAATCATATAGGTGTTCATAATTGCAGCTATAAAATATGGAGATTGGGCTTAGATTCTTAATTTGTTGCATTCCTACACTACATTGAAATAGCATGAGCTAAACTAGTCCTTATCATTCAGTGTGGCTACATTCCTGATGGTCAGCAAGAACAATGAATTGACAAAGAGGGGTGGAGGTCTCCTCCTTAACAATACCAAGCAAGAGAAAGTCATAAAGAAAATCAATTAATGTCAGTGCTGGAAGAGAACTTAAGCAATATAATCCCCTAGTTCTGTAAGAAATTGGCTCAAAGAAGTTGAATGACTTGCTGAAAGTCCTACAGTCAAATAGAGGCAAAGCTTGGGTTAATCCCACTACTTCTGGTACCAAGACCTTCTTATTATGTCATTGTTTCTAGCAGTGAAAAACAAGAGTCTGCTTTAGTCAATCAATAGTAATAAAGTAATAAACATTTACTAAGCACCTATTATGTGCCAGGCACTTTGATAAGGGATACAAAATGAGGCTAAGACAGTCGCTGCCCTGGGAGAGACAGTTTGTAAATAATCTATACAAAGCAAGCTGTATACAAAATGAATAAGAAATAATTAACCAAGGGAAGGAAATGAAATTAAGAGAAGTTGGGAAAGACTTCTTGTAAAAGGTGGGATTTGAACTGAGATTTTAAAGGAAGCCAGGGAAGTTAGCAGAAGGAGTTAAAGAGGGATTTCATCCTTGATGGGAGCAAGGTGCAAAAATATTAGAAGGGTAGGAGGGAGCTACATTGTGAAGGGCTTTGAATGCCAAACAGAGGACTTTGTAATTAATCTAAGAGGCTATCAGAATCCATTGGAATTTATTGATTTAGGTTATGGAGGGGAGGGTTATGACATCATCAGACATGTGCTACAGGAAAATCACTTTGGTGGCTGAAGGGAGGATGGACTAGAGTGAGATTTGAGGTAGACAGACCTACCAGCATGCTACATTCTACTTTTATTTTAATCGGGCTATTATACACTTCCTCAGAAGTAGATAGAAAGGTTGCTTCTTCAGTTGAAAGTCAAAATTTGTTTTATTTACACTCAGGTCAAGCTTCAAAAATTATGCAATGATAATATAGAACAAACAGGAGTGCTTTTTAAAGACAAACTGTGTTGAGAGATGCAGAGACCCTGGGATATAGTAAATCAATCACAGGGATGGGAGGAAAAGGAGAAGCTTACCTGAGATGCTGCAACTGAGAGGCAGAGTCTTGTCATCAAACAGTTTCCTGTTATAACTAATTCTGGCTAACTAGGCATCATAATTTGATTTCAGAGCCAATAAAATCTGAGACTTAAAGAGTAGTCAAAAGGTATCCTAGGAAATGAGATTTTTTTTTTCTGTAGAGGGAGTCTCCTACAAGACACAAAATAAAAATAAGTAAGACATCTTGCAATTCAGGAATCTCATCAATTACAACAATATGAATGGAGGAATTCACAACAAAGCCATTCTTATACAAAAGTAGATAAGGGAAAGGCCTCTCCCCGAGTCTAGAATTCTGGTCACTCCCCAAATTCCCAGCCCTGCATGGCCTTTACAACCTGTGCTGTGGATCTACAACTCTTGGAACCCTAGGAATTAAAGACTGCTACCATTGTAAGCAGTTGACTGTGGGCATTGACTCCTCTGCTTTTGCCTGGGGTGGAGGCCCAAAGTTTGAAGGTGTGCGTGTCAACATGTGTCACACAGCTCCCTATCCTCCACCACAGCCTTTGGGCACAAGGAAGTACAGCTGAAACACAGCTGCAACAATAGTGGCAGGCCTTTGATGTTAGCTCTAAGACTGTGTCCTAGGCAAGCTTACCACCAGAAGGAATCAAAGCAGGGTAATTAGGACAGCCTATAGACCAGAGAAGAGAGAAAGTAAGCAGGTATGGATCCTGAGGGCCAATAAAGTAGGCAGGAGTTAGATCAGAAAAAAGCATGAAAGAATAAAGCAATTAATTCATCCTAGGAGAAAACTAGGAACTGGCAGAAGGAAGGAGAGAAGGATGAAAGGAAAGCAAACTACAAAAGATTCTCAAAGCATCCCTCTGGGAATTGTCCTTAGACCTGTTCTTGACCAATCCCTAGGCCAACTTGGGAACTGAAACAGAAGCCTAGGTCCTATTTCAGAGGACACTGAATTTTCCTACAGGTTTCCCCTGCTGGAAATCCTTACCCCCTAGAAAGAAAATATTCCATCTATCCCAAGGATGTCTGAGAAGAGAAAAGAGGCAGCAAGGGCTGAGGGAGGAGCATAAGCCCTAGGCCTTCCAAAGGGAAAATGATAGTGGTAAGCACATTTACAGCAAAGACAACATAGAAAAATCAGCAGAGTGATTGATTAAGACAGACAAAAGCTGACTAAGGAGAAGAAATGAATAAGCAGTTGAAGAAAAGATCCATCTCAGTGGGCAATTACTTCAAAACCAAGAAAATTGAGCTAAAATCTCCTGGGGAAGGGGAAAGCACTGGCAAATTCAGTCCTGTTTTCATTATACTATTCCATGCTTATATTTTAATTAAAAATATGACACTTTATTAAAGCAATGAAGGTTAATAAAGTAATACTAATCATAGCGTGTAATTATAAATTCAGAGACTGCCTAAATAGGAAAAAAAAAATCTCAGGAATTATCTGATCTCATTTTACACATAAATTGAGGACTAGGTAGATGAATACTTGTCATATCTTTACACATAAAAGGTTTTAGTTATTAAATGTCAAGTCAATTAAATGTTAGGAAGTCCATCTGCAAACTGGGGAAAAAAATGTCTTATTCATGTAGGCTTTTGACAGTGTACATAGTACAATGTAAGTAATTCTAATTCCATATACATGGAAGACTGTACCCACACAACTGAATTCATTTATGCTTCAAAGAGGGCAAACATGAAAAAAGACTAAAAAATAAAAACTTACTGGATTTGGATTTACTGGACCTGGATTCAAACTCTGGCTCTTCTACTTGCTACATTTTTAAAAGTTGATGAAATAGTTGATCAGGTATTAAAATCCTAAAGCAAGCCTGAGGATACTTAATTCTTTCCAGACTGTTGCACATACAAGAAACGATGGAAAGTACCTCAGAGTTCCTCTGTGAGGAAAAAAACAATCTGCCCTAGTCTGAATGCAAGCTTTATCAGTTGTAAATTCCTCTGGCAATATAATTGAACCAAAACAGTTTTCCAGGCCCCTTTTATTATCTACAAATAAAAATATTTTAATTGATGGGGAAACTGAAGTTAAGAGAGATTAAACAACATGTAGATATCACATAGGCTAGGCTCCAGGGGAAGTGTGCTCATTCACAGAATAGGGGTTGTCCCTCAGTATTATAGGTGAGAACATTGTTAGTTCAAATAGTTCATTCTGCAAGTATCTCAACTGTGGAACACAATAGATTTAATTCAGTAATAACCTACTTGACTGAAGCAAAGACAGCCTAGATCACCAAACTCAGGGCTTGATCACGATTGTAGTCTTTGCTTCTTCCACCCCCTTACATTTGTAGATTGCTGGCAACAAACTCAGAATGTACTTAGTGTCAGCAGCAACACTGGGAGCAAATGCCAAAGATACAAGTTGCTTCTCCAAGCCTACTCAGTAGTAGTTACATTGCTCATCCATCATCCTACCATTTTATACATATTTGAGGCCACCACTTACTTAAGTAATCTCATTAATACCTTCCTTCCTGTGCATTGTGGGCTAGAGACTTGAAAAGATTTCTCTAGTTGAATTAAAAAAAAAATCCTGGGGCCTCAAATCCCATTAGGTGGGTAAGATCACTTCTGAGGTCATTTCCAGTTGCTGAGATTATATCCCAAGTCACTATTATAACTAAATTTCTTCCAGCTCCACTGAATTTGTCTTAGTTATTCATTTTCTGCCATGAATCACAAAGCTGAGATGAGTAGAGAAAGACAAAGCCAAAAGTATTAAGAATATTCATTCTTGGTTATAACAGGCTATGTATGCCCCATTGTATTATTTAGGGCGGACTGCACACAGCCATTCCCATAAACATCATTCCTCTCTTCCCAGGGTTTATCTTTTTAAACAGAATAAACTAAGTCAGTCAACACAACACTGTTGAGGATAAATGCATGAAGGACAT
>CM053582.1:150513654-150533517 GCA_028627135.1 Pseudochirops cupreus | reverse complement strand
ATCTATATGCAATTATTATTATTATTATTATTAACTTCATCCAACTGGAACTTGAGATACGCAGGCACTTTGGTTGTGAGATCCATCCTGCCCTACCAAAAAGTGACATAGGAGAGAATAGACTGGGGGAGGGGGGGACACACTGGGATGGCTGTTTTGGGGCAGTGCGTGGGGGAAAGAGGGGGAGAAAATATGTAACTCCAAATCTCGTGGAAATGAATGATGCAAACTATAATAAAATTTAAAAATAAATAAAAAGAAAAAAGGGAAAAAGGGGGGAAAAAAAAAGAAAGTATCTGAGGCAGGATTTGAACTCAGCTCTTCCTGACTCCAGACCTGGCTCTCTATCTGCTACACCCCAAATATGTGATAGGATTCTAGAAATCCTACAGAATCTAGGATTATATTAATTTATTTGGAAAATTAAAAGATAGATTAGATAGCCTTTTAGGTCACATTGTGTTCCAAAAGTCAAATTAAGTGCCTAATCTAAGGCACTTAAGTTAAATGTTGGGTTAGAGTTAAAACCCACAGGGTTAGATTTAAAAGTCTATGACTTTCTGACTTAATGCAGTTATGGTACCCTGGAGCTATAATACTCCTAGCTCAAGCAGCTTCAAAAATTAATCTTTTATAATGTTCTCAAAAAGTGGTCATCTAACCTCCTCTCAAAGACCAATAGTGAAGAAGAGATAAACTGTGTTTATACATAAGTATCAATAGGGTACAAAACTGAAGACTCACTGTGGCATCATGACTCTGCATTATTCAGATGTTTTGTCCAAGGAGGAGAAGCTTTGGCAGGCTCTATTACTCTGAAAAGGCTTTAAAAGAGGGTCTTACGCCATCCTATGACTACTTCCCAAGGACTACCTTAAGAACAGATAGACATCTTTTGACAATAACATGTGAAAAAAAGAAACATAAAATGTGTCCCAGACCTGTGTTACCTTCTTCCATTTCTTTTTCTTAAAGTTTTTATTGAAATCTGTTGTTTTCCATTTCTAGATATACCATACATACACACACAAACACCTCTCCCCACTTTGTAAGCCTTCCCTTCTAACAAAGGAGAAAGAAAAAAAAAATTAAGTAAAACTAACTTACATGTTCACCAATTTTGCATTCAATTATTTCACACTCAAATTCTCCCACTTCTTGAATGATGGAAGGATTATTCCACTTTTATAGAGATAGAGATAGTGTCAGAAAAGGGTTAAAGAGGCCAAAGAATCATGCTGTTTTTAAACCACTAATAAACACTAATTTAGTGTGTTACATAGAATAAGAAATAAATTGAATTAAACTAACCGTTGGTAATTTATATGTGTACCATTTTCCACTGATTAAAGAATGAGCACACAATGAACATATTGTGATTAACTTTGTCACTATAAATTAATAGCCAAATGGAAAGATGGGTCACAAGTCATCCTTGGAGAGGCAAATAAAGAAATTGGAAATGTTAATATGCACCCACAGGCAAGGAGAAACAACATCAAATATGACATATTAAAGTGACCATGATCGTCATTTCTCAAACAGTCACCATGAATACAACTGTGATTTAGGGGTAGCTAGATGACACAATAGGTAGTGGACAATACTGGAGCTGGAGTCAAGAAGTTGTTTTTTGGTTGTTTCAGTCACGTCTCACTCTTTAAGACTCCATTTGAGGATTTTCTTGGCAAAGATACTGGAGTGGTTTGCCATTTCCTTCACTAGGTCATTTTACAGATGAGGAAACTGAAGCAAACAGGGTTAAGTGACTTGCTTAGGATAACATAGCTGGCATCTGGAGCTGGATTTGAACCCAGATCTTCCTGTCTACAGACCTGGTGTTCTATCCATTACATCACCTCACCTAATTGCTGGAGTTAAATATGGCCTCAGACACTTATTAGCTATGTAACTCTGGGCAAGTCACATATATTGTAGTCCTCTTTAGTTTCCTTATCTGTAAAATAGGGGGAATAATAGTACCCATCACCCAGAGATATTTTAAGAATAATGTGAGGTAATATGTGTAAGGTGATTCGATAATCTTAACATTATAGCGCTACATAAATGTCATCTTTTGTTATTAGTTTATGCATCAACATCTTTTGCAGAGAATGAGAAGGTAGCGTAATTCTATTAACTTAATACAGCCCTCCAAATTAAATCAACATGTAACTCAATACTCAATGACTTGAATTCAACAGTGCAGTTGGGGGGTGGGGTTAAAATAGTGAAAAAAAATATGACTCAGGATTAAGAAATGGAAGTGAACAAAGTCTGGTAGATCTTATGGAAACCCAAGGCCTTTATGAATACTTTCATAAGGAAAAGAGTCAGAAAACAGTAGGCTTATCCAGGACTGAACAGCAGCACAAAAGAAATCAAATTGATTGTAGCTTAACAGACAGAAAATAACTAGTTGCCAACGACAGAAGTTTTTTGTTTTATTTTCTTCCTGAATTAGCTATTACTGTAGTGAGATCATCAATTTGTTAGAGTAAAGATTAAAATCAATACTAAGTTTGAAGAAGGAATAGGAAGGCAGAATAGTAAAATAATACTCTGACATGAGTTATTTAAATAAGCTATTAATCTCAGCAACCCCAAGTTACCTTTCCCTCTGGGGGAATCCATACCCACAATATTGTTCCATAAGGCAAGATGTCTCTATAGGTCTTTGGACTAAAAGAGGATCTCACCAAAATGTGAGAAGATTGCCTGCTCAGCATTCCCAAATGTACTCTATAGGAGGACTCACTGAAGAAGAAATAAAATTTTTGTTAATTATTTATTGGTCGTTATAAGACCTAGCTACTGTGTGCTTTTTGCTTTGATTCTGGAATCATGAGATTTTTCTATATTTTTTACAAATTGTTATGAGTTGGAATAAAAACTATCCTGTATTCAGTATATAAAAGTTTACTTTAAATGCTTGCCAAGATATGGGGAGGAATATTATTATATGTGTTTGACACAGACTATATTTGGTTGCTTCTTTTTCTAGAGAAAACTCTCTATAAGGACATAAGGACATAATCAGGAGACAGAGAGAGAGAGAGAGAGGGAGAGGAAGGGAGGAAAAGAGAGAGAGAAAGAGAGAGAGAGAGAGAGAGAGAGAGAGAGAGAGAGAGAGAAAGAGAGAGAGAGAGAGATTAATATGGAAGTGCTTCCAATATCAAACAGTCCATGCATCCAGAACTTGGGAATTCTGATCAATAGATTATAGATTAAAAGACTGGACATATATCTAGACTATATTTAGAGAATATATTTTATTGAATTGAATTGTCACATCAAGATGAGCCTTAAAAAATCACTTTAGCCAGCAAATGTTTTATTTCTTTGACAAATGGCGCCTAAGGAAGGATTGGTTGAGAATCTCAGCTCTTATAAAATCTTATGGAGTGGAAGATGATGAATGTAGCCATCTCATAACACCCTGAAAAGTTGTGAAAGGGAAACAAAAAACAAACAAACATGTGCTTAAGTTTGACAAACTGTTCTCTCTATCAACATGAGGAAAACTACCATATTTGGACTGTAAAATTACAAACTCTGGTATCTTCTCTGACAAAATAGAAATGGCACTAAAGAAAGATGGGAAACTGGACTGTCTAGACCAAGAACACAAATGAGAGGTCTATATTGAAAACCACAGAATTCTGAGGGTTTTAATGGATCAATTCTAAAACAAACAAATATGCATTGAAAGAGGAGAGAACATCAAATCCTTGAGAGAAACATGAATGTTATAACTGATAAAAATGTGAGAAAATTTAATAATCACCAACATAGAAGCTTATGTTCCCACCTTTAGAAAATTATTGAAGAATAATTTATGTAATCATCAAGGGTATCATTGAAGATAGGAAAAGGAAGAGGTAGTTTTTGGTATTGTGTTTATGTGTATTTGTGTGTATGACAGGAGGAAGCATGATATAGCTGATACAAAACTGGCATTAAAATGAGGACATACTGGAATTCAAGTCTTGCTCTTGACATATAAAAGATATGAAATTATGGATAAGTCATTTAACTTTGGGGATTCTTGGACAACTCCCTAATTATACATTGTAGATAAGTTGCTAACCTATACCAATAGGATTTCCTTACCAGAGAATTCTTTTTGCCAATGAAATCACAGCTCTGAACTATTAGCATAGAATAGCATAGCATAGCATAGCATAGCATAGCATAGCATAGCATAGCAAAGCATAACATAACATACCTATTCATAGAACATATATATGTACATAATAATACATATATGTATATATGCACATATAATAAATTGATGTGCATGTGTGTATATATATATATATATGCACACATATTCAAACACATATATATGAACAAGATAAATCTGCCAACTATTTTTAGCATCATTATTCAATCCATTTGGCCAAATTGTTCTAGACCAGATGACATTTCTTTGGACTCCATTCTCAGTAGCATCTCATAGAACAAGACATATTAAATACTTATTAATCTCTTGAAGTTATCTTGACTGCCTAAATATCATGAAGCTTTGGTGCCTGAGGGAGAAGAATCCCACCAGAGGGATTGGCTTTTGGTCAAATGCAACAGATAGAAATTTTTGTTGAGAAAAAAATTCACCTTAATTTCCTATATTGAGAATTTGAGAAAGTAGCAGAAAGGTTAAGCAACTACAAAATTTAGTAGAAAATTATTTTATGCCCTCCCCACACACATCCTCCTATTGCCTTTGTCATCTTTCAATCCATAATCGAAATAACCTTTCAGCAAATGAGTAAATGCTTGCATTACTATGCCTCCAGCTTATACAGATATGAATAATCCTGTCTTTATTAACCAGGAGAAATTAAATTAACTTGAAAATGGAATAAAAAATAGAGGAAAAGACAAGTAGATTGTATTCATGTAAAGAGTATAAAACTATTTAATAATAACAAGAAAGTTTAGACTCTCTGGATACTGTTAATCCATGTAAGTAAAATGGATTAGGCTGTCATTAGCAAGCATGGAAATGACATGCTGTTCTTAACAGTTAATCTTCCTGTTTAGAATTAAAAATGGACAAATGAATTGCTTTTGCCAAGTTCTTAATCCATCTTGTGTTTAATTTTGCTCTTATCATACTAAGGCTTAGTCTTTGGATCTTCTGATCTATTTGCATTCAGTCATACATAAATTTACTTCCTCTTTATCCATGTAGAAAACCATAAAAGTGGTCAGTTGGACAGGCTCCAGATCTCTCTTACTTTCAAAAATGTCCACAATTTTTAAAAAATAGTGTAAGAAATGAAATGACTGACCTCAGCATCAGAAGAGTCGATTTTGTTGCGAAGGATTCTTCCTCTACCAACTATGCATAAACCTCAATATTGGAGGTATTACGAGGCCTATAGGCCCACATGGTGAGCAAAACTCAGTGCAGCTGGAACCAGCTTAAAATGTAATTGGAAAATATTTAACAAAATAAATAAAATGCAATAGAACAAAGATATTGTTAATAAGTGATTTTTCTAAGTCAATGAATGTACAGCCAGCAGGATCTATATATTGTTGAGTGGAAAGCAGTTATTTCCTGGTCACCGTTCTTAGAGTGGTGAACTCCAAATGTGGCTAAACTTTGAATCAATATAGATAAAAGTCAAGGAAAATAAACCCACACTATGGTCATATTGAAAATATATATATATCTTTATCTTAACTTCATTGCTTTTCTATTAGGAAATGAGTAATGTGTTCTGTACTAGGTTCTTTAGCATCATGATGGTTATTACTATGATCAGATAATGTTTGATTTGCCTTTTAAAGTCGATTTTTACATTTTATTTAAAAGCTTATGATGATGATGATGATGATTATATTTAAAGTCTGTTTTTCTTTATACCATCATTTTGCATATTTTTTTCTGGTTTTGTTTACTTCAGTCTATAATCAGTTTATGTAAATCTTTCTAGAATTCCTTGAAATTGTTACTTCTTATTATACAACAATGTTCCATACTTTGCCTGCTTCAAGCATTCTCTAGGTGAAAGGCACTCTCACCTTAGTTTACAATTCTTGGCTAAGCCAAAAAGAAGCTAAATATTTCTAAATATTTCCATGATTTTTTTTTCTTTTCTCTTTGATCTCCTCATAGTAGAAGCACAATGGTGTCACTACCAGATCAGAATGTAACACAGTCCAGTAATTTTTTGTATAAAATTCTAAATTGTCCTTTAGAATGTCCCATCCATTTATAGTTCTACCCATGATGCATTTAGCACACCTAAGCCTGTCTTTCCATATGCCCTCTGACATCGGTATTTTTGTTTATTTTACCTTTGCCCATCTGATGTTTGCAAAGTAGAAGTTGAGTTCTCTAATTTTCAATTCTTTCCCCAGTGATTTGGAGCATTAAAAAATGGATATTGACAGCTTGGATTTTATCCTTTAAGAATGTCCTGTTCAAATTCTTTGACTATTCATATTGGATAATATGTCTTATTCCTATACATTTCATTCAATTCCTAAGGTGTCTTGGATACTTATAGCCCCATCAGAGAAATTTGCTGCATTTTTTTCCTATTAAATGGGGAATATAACATTGGAAAATTGCATTATCTTGAAAGTTTGAATCAGCCTTAGTACTTACATCTGTTTAGTACCCTATGCCCCCTCTGAGTGGATTCTCTGACTGAAGGAGAGAGGCATAGGCTCCTTGGCCTTAACATAAGAAGGGAATCTGGTACAATCTTCTCCATGTTTCCCACCAACTATAATGCTTTTGGACTTCTTTGGACTCTTCCATTAGTCTGCCACACAAGATACTTTCTCCTCACATTCTCCTCTTGCCACCAGATGCCACCCATGTTTTTTAGCTTCTTTTCATTTCCTTGACCTGTTAGATCGTAAGCTCCTTGAAAACTGATACTTTCTATCCATTTTCATATGTATACTTGGCATTTAGCTCAGTACCTGTCACATAGTAAGTACTTATAAATATTTATTGAGGGAAGAGTAAAGCTCTCCAAATATCCCCCCTCTAAAAAACTTTAAAATAATACCTCAAATTGAATTCTGGAGTGAAAAAGTCAACAAAGGTTGAGGTAATACATTTTTCTAGCCCAAGACAACTTAGACATCTGTAACACTGGAGTTGAACTGATCCATAGCCTATGCTTCAGCATCAGTTGTGGACCTTGAGAGGCATTAGGACAACAACAATAGAAGCTTTGGGATCTCTCAGTCCACAAATGGTAAGGGGATTGGAAAACTTATTGGAAATAAATTATAAGGGACCCCTCTGCTAGCACTGTACATGGGACTAGGTCCTATTTGGCAGCTCCATTGTCCATCCCCATCAGCAGGTTGCCAGGGCAGAGAGAAAGACTTGTGGCTACATGGGATCAGGAGCCCTTTCTGAGTAAGGACAAGAGAATAGACCATGAAAGTACAACTCTCCTTGGATCATACCAGCATGGAACATTTACAAATGCCCAGAACAAGCTATGAAAATAGAAGTGTAAAAAAAGCCTGAATCTCAGGACAGTGCCTAAACCCCACAGGTAAGTAGAACAAAAAGAAGTTTAACATAAAGTTCAAAGTCGAGAAATAGTCTGGGAAAATGAGCAAACAATAACAACAACACAAAAAATATAATCATAAAAAGCTACCATAGAAACAGGGAAGATCAAGACCCAAACTCAGAAGAAGATAATGATGTGAAAACAGCCACAAGCAAAGCTTTAAAGCAAAATGAAAACTGGAAAAAGACCTACCAACAATTTTGGAAGAACTAAAGAAAATATGAAAGTAAAGATTTTAAAAATTAAATATGAGTGGTAGAAGAAAAATGGGAAAAGAAATTAAAGGAATACAAAACAAATTATGAAAAGAGAATTAGTGGCTTGGTAAAAGAGAAACAAAATGTACTGAAGAAAGTAGCATCTTAACAAACAAAACTGACCAAATAGAAAAGAGGCAAAAAATCAAAATGAATAAAAAAGATTCCTCAAAAATTAGAATTGGGCAAGGGAAAGCTAATTACACATCTATGAAATATCAAGAAATAATTAAAAGAAAAAGAAAAAAAGAAAGAAAAATCATTGGAAATACAACTGACCTGAAAAATAGATCAAGGAGAGATCATTTAAGAGGTATTGGAGTACTTGAAGGCCTTGATTAAAAAAAAAAAGGAACCCAGAAAACACATTTCAAGAAACTATCAAGGAATACTACCCCAATATTTTAGATCCAGAGGGAAAACTAGAAATGGAAAGACTCTACTAGTCACCTCCTGAATGAAAGCCCAAAATTAAAACTCCAAGGAATATTACAACTAAAGAAAATATTACAACCAGAAAGAAACAAAGGAAGGAAGGAAGGAAGGAAGGAAGGAAAGAAGGAAGGAAGGAAGGAAGGGAGGAAAGAAGGAAGGAAGGAAGGAAGGAAGGAAGGAAGGAAGAAAAGAAGGAAGGAAGGAAGGAAGGAAGGAAGGAAGGAAGGAAGGAAGGAAGGAAGGAAGCATTCAAATGCTATAGAGCCATGGTCAGGATAACACAAGATTTAGCAAGTATCGTGATAAAAGAGCATAGGGCCTGGAATATGATATTTCAGAAGGCTAGGGAGCTAGGATTACAACCAAAACTAGCCTGACCAGCAAAACTAAGTATAATTATTCTTAGGAGACATGGATATTTAATAAAATAGAGAACATTCAAACATTCCTTATGATAAGACCAGAGGTGATTTTTTTTTTAAATGACATTCAAACTTAAGACTCAAGAGAAGCATAAAAAAGTAAACCTGAAAGAGACATTTTAATAAGATAAATTGTTTGCATGTAAGATGATACTTATAATTCCTAAGAACTTTATCATAATTAGTGCATTTAGAAGTTTACATAGACAAAGTGCATGTGTGTGAGTTAGTTATTTTATAACACGGCTAATATGGAAGTGTATTTTGCATGATTTCACATTTATATTTGTGATCACATTTCTTCACTTCTCAAGGGGAGCAGAGGGGAGAGAGAGGATGGAAAAGAAGTAGAGGAGGGGGAATTTAGAACTCAAAAATTTTCACAATTAAGTATTTAATTTTTTAAAATGTAATTGTAAAATATTTAGTAAAATACATAGAAATAATATTTTTCAAAAGGAATGCTTGGAAGTCCTTGGAATGCTTGGAAATAGATTAATTTTTCCACCTTTAAAATCTTACTCAGCTTTCCAGGGTAAATTATTTTTAATTGTAATCCCATTGTCTTCTGCATTTTGGAATAACATATTCTGATAGTTCTTCTCATTTATAGTAGAAGCCAGCTAGTCTTATGTGATACTGACTGTTGTTCCATGGCATTTAAACTCTTTCTTTCTGTACATTTGTAGTAATTTTATTTTCATTTATCTGGAATTTCTGGATTTTGACTTCTGATCACTTCTGGTGAACAGTAGATTCTTCTCATTTCACTTTTCTGTCTTATTTGAACAGATATGGAAAGTTTTCATTTGTAACTTTTCAAAACATGATCGGGATTTTTTTTTATTGTGTTTTACAGGAAATATGACTCAAATGATCTCTCCCCATCTCTTTTACAGCTAAGTTATTTTTATAGCATATATCTTATATTTTCTTTTATTTATTGAACTTTTTGATTTTGATCTATTGTTTGTTCTTATCTCATAGAGTCATTGATTTCTCTTTGTTTTATTCTTATGTTCAGGGAACTCATTACTTAGTCTCACTATTTCTTGTTTTGAGGTACTTATTTTCTTTCCAATTCTTTCCTCCAAAACTCTAATTTCTTTCATTTCTCTCTTGTTTTATATCTTTTAGCTATTCATAAAGTAACTATGAAAAGATCTTTTTTTTTTTTACCTTTGATTATCTGCTTATTATTGTTAAGGAATGACTTCTAGGTAAGGTTCTTAGATGTCTTTGAATTTATCATAATTCTTTATAGTGTTCAGTGTCTTCTTTTGTTTATGTTTCTACCCATAGTTTTGAGATAGGATTTCTTGATAGAACCAAGATTCACTCCTTGATGGATTTCTTTAGTATATAGTGGAACTTCTGTTTATTCTTGCTATAGGTCAATAATCACCACCTCCTCGAGTTTGCTTATGCTAAAAGCATTGGTAGGTTTAACAACCAGTCCACCCATTAGCTTTGAAGGTAAGGTCACTGAATCTTCAGGGTACTCTATGATGTCTTATGTTAGCATTCTATAAACCTCAGAGTACCTATGTCCAAAGTACCCTGATTTTAATGCTGCCTTTTCCTGACAGATCACCACAATTTTGGTGGTTTCTAAGATATAGGCTACTGACCAACCTAGGACTTCCTCATGAAAGTTCTTCACTATTGTATCCTCAGTACAAATTCTTGAAGGCTAAAATTGTCTCTTGCTTCCAGCTCATCTCTGATTTTGTGTGGAAGATTATATCTTGTTCCCCTGCACTTGCACTGGCTTTATTCTTTGGCGGGGAGTGGACTTACTTTCCTGTTGTTTATGTACATCTGGCAGATTGTCATGCAGTTCTTGAGAGGACAACATCATATACTATAGTGTTTCATTGGATTTATTATTATTTGGTCTGTTGAATTTTTTTAGGCCTTTGTTGGATTTGGCGTATGGGAGCTAGGAATGCCTGCCTCCATTCAGTCACTGTTTCACTGGCATAGCTTTCAAGAACTTAGCATCACCTCCATGGGGGTGATCAGAGGAGATTCTAATGAAAGTAAAATAATAATATCATCTGTGTGTGTGTGTGTGTGTGTGTGTGTGTGTGTGTGCTGCTCCTCTATGGTTTGTAATGTGTTTTTCACATCTGTTATTGTTCTTCATCATAAGTGAACTTATAAAAACAGAAACAAAAACACACTGTGATATAGGTAAGATATGTTTTTTTTTAGCTCCATATTGTATAGATGGAAAATGAGGCTTAGAGAGGTTAAATTACTTTCCAAGTTCAAACTTAGCTAATCAATTATGGAACTTAGATTTTATTCACAGTTTTTCTGATTTCAGGTGCATGATTCTTGGTATAGTGGAAATCATGGCTTTGAAATCAGAGGAACTCAGTTGAAATCCTTAATCTACCACCTATTTCATGTATGACACTGGCCAAGTCTCATAAACTCTCTGAGATAAAATTTCCTTGAGTATGTTCTATTAAGTGCCCTCAAAAGTCTCTTCCAGCCATAATTCCATGATCTAACTCTTTTAAAAATGAATGCCATTAATTCACATACTGGTTTGAAGCTCATGATGTCCTTTCACTTTCATACTAAGTAATTTCAAGCTGACAATATGAATGAGGAAGCTGAAAGTCATAGTTAAAGAGTCTTCCCCAAAGTCATGCAGCTAGTAGGTGTAGAACAGAATATTAAACCCATGTAGTCTGAATTCAGATCCAATTCTCTTTCCATAATGCCAAGATGTCTCTTCTACCTCAAAATTCACCACAAATATATCATGGAATATGTGAATATGTTGACATTGACATATAAAACTTCCTATAATGTCCTATAATGATAACTCACCTTGGCTTAGGGGTCACTAAGGGTTCTTGAAGTTTATGCCATTAGAATGTAATTTCTATTATATCCAAACAAAGCAATGGTTAAGAAGAGTGAGGTGTAGAGAGATAGGTCAAGTGTCTTACTCAAAGGTCCCCAGGTAGTAAGTGTCTGAGGCTAGATAGGAGCTCAGGTCTTCCTGACTACAAGTCTAGATCTCAATTCTTCTAGCCATAGAACTGACTAAAGTAGAGAGTTAATGGCCTATCAATTAGGAAATTGATAAAATATTCAGAAAAAAAGATGATGAAGATCTAAGTTGGAATGGTGGTCTTGTTAATGGAGAAGAGAATTGTTACATAGTGTATGCTCATAAATATTTAACACCCAACTCTGGAAACAATAACAACCTGGAGATGGGGTGATAAGTGTGATCAAAGAGTTAAAGATGATTTTCAGGTTAAAACTTTAGGTGAATAGAAGATGATGATATTGTTGACAGAAATAGGGAACCTAGGAAGGATGGATTTAGGAGGGAGAATTAGTTATTTTTTTTCCACATGCTGATTGGGAGATTCCTGTTTTACAACCAATTAAGAAATTAATGCCCATAAATGTATTATACATACCATTCTTGGTGACAGAATTAAATACTTATACAAAACTCTTCTCATAATAATCTTGTGAGATCAAGAGCATAAGGAATATTGTCCATATTTTAAAGAGGACTAAAATAGATCCTGAATGGGGGAAAATGTGGATAAATAATTCATAATCAGTCAGATAAGTTCTGCATGAGACAACTGCATGAGAAAGGATGTTGAATCAACGGATCTCCTAAATTTAAAATCTGTATTTTTTAAAAGCAAAACCACAAATACCTAGAGTCAAAAAACAAACTACCCTTACCCCAGATACAAAAACTAAAATAAACAAACAAAAAGACAAAACATTTATCTTTGCTAAGAGGGTCCATCCCATCCTGCTCCTGGTTTCTAATTCTCTTTGATGTCAAGGTGCTTTACTGAAATGTCTTACCCAATTCTGCTTTCCACAGAAATGTTCTGTCATTACACTCATCATTCTTCTCTCCACACTATTACCACCATGTCCAAGACAAAATATTTATATATTTTCTGCCTCGGAAACAAAGAGTATAATATTCTGATACCATAATTAGTGTCCAGGAAGACATAATTTTTAGAGTGTTTTAGAAGGAATTGTTTAAGTGTTCTGTCTCAATTCATTCAATCTTATTTTTGGTGTTGGATATAAGGCTTTCTTGAAGAGAGCAATGACATGATTTGATGTATAATTTGGAAGTATCCATTTGACTGCTGGGTAGAGAATGGATTAGAGAAAAATAGCCTGGAGGCAAGGTGAACAATCAGAAAGCTTGTGAAGAAGAAACTTCAAAGTTCAGTCAGCAAACCATCTATCTGAAGCATGGATCCTATTGAAAACATACTAAAAAGCCTTACACAATGGTTAGTTCGCTAACTCTCAGAGCTGTCCAATTCCATATATTGTTGAATAGCTCAGATTGATAGACATGTTTTCATTATATCCAGCCAAAATCTGCCTACTTATATTTTTTACTCATTTGGTCCTAGTTTGTTTTCTGGGACCAAGAAATTTTACAAAAAATCCTTTTTCTGTATGACAGCTTTTAATATGCTATTTTTACCAGACTAGCAATGATGATGGAAGAGGAGGAAGCATGAAAACCCAGTTTTCCTCACAATTATTCCAATAAAAAAAAAGAGGCTGGACCAAATAGTGAGTGAGAAATCCATGGAGGAATAATAGTAAATCATTTTTTCTAACCCAAGATTATAAGTTTAGCCCATATGAAAGTGACCAGAGGAGGAAGTATGAAACAAACCAGTTGCCAGGATATCAAACTAAGCCTTCAGGGCTTAGAACATAGCTGTTGCCCTGTTCCTCTGTCCCCATAACAGATGATCCTGAATTCAGCTCCTACTGCTCCACTCCAACTTTGTGGGATTCTCATCCATTGAGAAATGGCTAAATAATAGACAAAAGTAACAGAAAATTATTGTAGGTACAGGTGAAGGGTTGGGTTTAAAAAGATGAAATATACCCTTCAGAGAAAAGGATATGATGTAATTTAGGTCAGAAAACCTCTGTCTTCTCAATAAAGTTAGTGGCAAATTTAGATACCAAGAGGGAAGAGTTTGGTGAACAGAGAAGCAACTATACCATGATTTCTGCTTTTATTTCTTTTCCTGTTTGATAACATTCCTAGGTGCATCAATTTGAATCAAGACAACCTGACCAATATGACTCTGAGACAGGTGCAGATCTGGAATGTAACTCAGTTCCAGTGAGCCAGGATTGTGCCCATGTAACAGTCAGTCAGTTCCAAGCTGCACTGGCAACTTGCTAAAAAGATTCTGAAAGTTGCTGTTGGGAAGGGGAATGAAGTGCATCTCTGAAATCCCTACCAAGGGCAGGCTGCAGAACAAATGGTTACAATATTTTTTTTCTTTTTAGTTTAGTATTTAAAGTGATAAATCTTTGCTCATCCTGAAATTGTGCCTGTGTGGATCCCCTTATTTTCTGACATAGACAAGAAAGGAAGTATTGCCAAAACTGACATTGACTTAATGGGTAGCAGCCTATTGTTCTTCAATTGTGGCTAAAGCAATACAGGATTATCTCTAATTATTCACAGATAAAAAATATGGGGTTCTAAAATAACCGTGGAAGCAGTGCCAAGAGAAAGGAGAGAAATGCACATTTCTTCAGGCATGGCAGGCCTTATAACATTATATCTTAATCTCAAGGTTATTAAGATAATCATTTATTTATTTATTTAGCTGCTGTTGTCTTTGTAAATATGGGCCAGTTGCATAGCCTCAGTGCTCATTTAGGGAAAAGATTAAAACGATAAATCATCATAACATATAAGCAGGCTACAATGGAAGTGAGCATATAGCCTTGCACTAGAACTGATGGAGATTTACGATGCCCAGACAACTTCTCCCACCCAACTTCAAGAAGATAAAAGGAAAGGAACAGCTATTCAATTAACTTAGCTTCAACAGTCAGGACTTGGGTAAACAGATAGGATCAGCTACCTGAAGGTCAAAAGGAAAAAAAAATGGTGGAGGTATTTGTGGCTCACATCCAAAATCTACCCATCCTTCAAGGGCCAGCTCAAACTTCACTTTCTCTGTGCTAACATTCACAATGGCCACAACTTACAGTGATGTCCCCCTTCTCAGAATTCTTATAATATCATTGCCCTTAACTGTTCTACCCATCCCTATTTGGAGTATGATCATCCATAATCTTTTCTTTTATTATTATTATTTTGCATTGGTTTGGGTTTTTACCTAATTATTTTGTTTTGTCTCACAAACAGGATAGTAAAAGTAGTTAGATGGAAAGCAGAGCAGATCGCACACTGGATAAGGAATTAGGAACACATTCAAATCCTGCTTTAGACATTAAAATGTGTGACTCTAGCCAAGTCACTTAATCTCTATCAGCTTTAGTTTCCTCATCTAGAAAATGGGGTTAATAACATGGCCTACCTCACAATGAATCAAGTAAGCTAATTTAGAAAATGTGGTTTATAAATCTTAAGGTACTACATAAATATTATCTATTAAGTTTGTAAAATATTTGGGGACATAGGGTGTCTTCTATTTATTCTGCATTCCTTACAGCACACAGAATAATGGACATGGGAAGCACATTAATGGCCCTTCATTAAATAGGTATTGATCCACTGATAGTTAAAATCTCCTGTTGTTGTGTTTTCACAAAAGCTGTTGGCTATGACTAGATATATTCCCTTCTTCTGTATATCCCTCAGAATTCTTATCTTTTAAGGCTTTGCTCTGTTGCTAATTTTCTCATGATTTGCCTTCCTCTTGATCCCTTGCTTCTCAAAATTCCTCAAATTTAATCATCTGTAAGAGAAAATTTCCTGGGACAAATCAAAATTCTGTTTTGATATCTTATTACTCCTTTATATCTAGTGTTCCATAGACTGTTGCTTAGACAAATAAAATACTTCCTTCTCAACACTGAATAAAAGTATTATGTTGTGTGCTCATCCTATGTAAGCTCACTTAACTCATCTTTGGTATATTATAGTCAGTCAGAATAACATATATGATTATGTACCTCATCTGGTTTCTACATTACACTGTGTCTTTTTTTTCTGGTAGGTCATTAAATTCAATTTTTTTTTCTTTAATGCAGTGTGGAAATTAAGCATAATTTTTGTGATTTTTTAAAAAAAGTTGTTGTTTTTAAGTTTTTATGGATCAGTGCTCTATCTGGATAATTATGGGCAACATAATAAACATCATGGTCTAATATAATATATTGTTTGAATTTTCCTGGATTTTCTGTTGTCTGTATGTATAGTATGGGGATTTCTTATTTGTCATTCTATGAAAAATAATAAGTTTAGGCATATGATTCTAGCTATGAGGTGATGTCATGTTTGATACTTTGTAGGTGCTTTTAAAAATTTTTAATAGCTTATAGGGATATATTACAAAGATTTTATTCTCTCCTTTCATAATTTTCATTGATCACTAAGTCTGGACTCCTTTGAGATATCCCCTTTTGTAATATCTGATGGCAGTAACCTTATCATTTGATTCATTTGGTGAAGTGATGTCTTCTTATTCTAAGAGTTTTTATGTAGACTGGCAAGTGAGATGAACCACACCATAATTTCTCTCCTACTCTTTCCAGGCCCAGGTTTCCCAGAATACATGTGGATTGACTAATCTACCACAGACTACCCTTCACCTTCTCCCTTTTTTTCTTGCCCCTTTCTGGATGTGAGACTGTCCAGAATCTATCTAGGATGATCAAAGAGGTGAGATGCTACTACCTGGAATATAATTCCCTCTGCTTCTTTTTCCTTCTTTTCTCCTTATACTAGCTCCAGGTCCCTCCTGTTCTTTATGTTTCACTTCCCATCTATCTCTTTCCTCAGTCTTGTCTGAGTAAAACCCGTTCAGGATAACCAGGAGAAAGGGGGAACTCTTTGATCCTGTTCTTCTCCCTCCCCCATCTTCTCTTAGCTTCAAACCACCTAGAACCTATCTTGACAGCTTCCCTGATCAGAAAGTTTAGATCAGCAGTAAAGAACCTGCAGCCTTGAGGCCACATATGACCCTCTAGATTCTTGGGTGTGGCCTTTTGACTGAGTGCACGTTTTACAGAACAAATCCTGATTCAGTCAAAGAGCCATACTTGAGGACCTAGAGGGTCAAATGTGGGCCCAAGGTTGCAAGTTCCCCATCCCTGGCTTAGATAATATGGAAGTTATCAGTTCTATTCTTGTTTGTAACATGGAAGACCAACAGGTCTTATGACTTGCCCTGGCACCAGTTTCTTTGGAGTTTCATAGGCCTCACTCCCTCCAGAGTTCCAGCATTGTTATGTGACTAACTGGTCTAACATGTTTCCTTCAATCAGAGTTTGTTACTTGAGAACAAAAACTATCTTGTTTTGGTTTGGTTTTTTGTTTTACCCACAGTTTAGCACAATACTTAGCAAATGCTAGATGCTTAATGAATGTATTTCGGTAGTTCTCACATACATTAAGGATTAATCTTATTTTTAGTGAGGAATTGTTATCCTTTCTATAGATTCCTTGTGGTGATGAACCCTATGTTTTGTGAATATCATGTAGGTTATGTGAGGATTCTTTGAAAAACTATTATGGTCCATGTTCTAGTGCTAAATGTGTACAAGACTGATGGAATATAATGTCAGTCTCTTCAAATTTTCAATCAAAGTCTATTCAACTTTGATTTCTGCATATTGGTAAGGATTTTATCATATAGAGCCACCAGTTTCTTTTTGCTTTTTTTATATGTCTAATGTTTTGCCATTTAAGACCAATTTATTTATAGGTGTTGTCCTCATCTAATGAACCTATGTGAACTCTACATTTTATTTAGAAATTAATGTCTTTGTTGTTTGCTTCTACTCATATCTTTTGATTATATTCAGATAGAAACAGGCTGAGGAAAAGTCATTATTCTGATTTTATTCTTTTGTATTTATTAAAATTAAATATATCATTTCTATGAACTATTATACAGGTGGAAAAAATGAATTCTGTAATTGAACAAGAGCAGTGGAAGGTAAGCACATCTTTGAGACAACTACAGAAACCTTCAGGCAGAAAAGGATGCCATGTATCTTGATCTGTTCCTACATGGTATTAATTTCTTCTCCTAGATCTTAATGTTTTAAGATCATTTCACTGTACTAATTCAAAGGATGCAAAGAGCTGAGGATAGAGAACTGTCCATCCAGAGTACATTCGAAGCACTTTAGTTCTCAGGGCAGCATGGGAGGAAGAATATTGACAATTTTGGATGTAGGTATAAGATGATTATTGGAATGCAAGAGCCATGGAGACTGACTTGACTGAATAGGCTAAAACTAGAAGTAATACATGGATTTGGATTCTGGTACAAAAACTTCTTTATAATCAGAATCATTCCTTAAATGGAATAAGCTATTAAGGTATGGTGTGGGTACTGTAAGGTACTGTTGAGGTACTGTGGATGTTAGTACCATGAGAGATCTTCAAACAAACCCTAGATTATGGTCCATTGAAGACTGTATAGAAGAGATTCTTTTTAGGCATGGGATGGGTTAGATAAAGCCTGTGATTCCTTCCAGGTGTAGGATTCAATAATGTTAAAGATAAACATACCCCTGTTAGATGGATAATACTGAAGTTATTCTTGGTGACCTGTAATGATTTTCTATTTGTCAAGTTTCAATATAATACCATTTGGTCATTTATCAATTGGAGAATGACTTATATTCTTACAGATATGGCAAAGTTCTTTATATATTTGAGATATGAAACTTTTATGAGAGAAACTGTCTATAAATTTTCCAAATTTTCTGCTTTCCTTCTGATTGTGGGTATATTTGGGTTTTTTTTTCTTTTTTTATACAAATACATTTCAATATAATATAATTGAAATTATCCATTTTACACCCAAGTTTGCTCTCTCTCTCTTGTTTATTCATAAATTGTTCTCCTATCCATAAACTTAATAAGTAATGTGTTCCATGGGAAACCTGAGGACTTAAGTAGGATTTAAATGAATTAATTAGTGAATGCATTTATTCACCTCTACTAGAAACTGATGGGTAATTATGGAGATATAAATTAGGAGATGGATTAAAGAAAGCATACATAAAAGAAAGTCTCCTCTATAACATCTGGAATGTATCTCCAGAGTCAGCTTTAAGACCACCAGCAATAAGAAATGTTTTAAGAGCTACAGTACAATTTAAGCTTCTTGAGCTCAGGATCTAGTTCCTTCCTGTCTTTTTATCCATGGTATTTTACTCATCAGCAAACACTCAAACGACTCTGTGATATAATCAGTGTGAAAATTCTTTTCAGGTGGTGGAGCTAAAATGACAAAAAGGAAGAAATAACTTTTCTAAGGTCCCCCAAGAATTCTGTCACTAAATTTTAAAAAGTGAATTTGAACAGATTTAGAGTAACAGAAAGTGCCCACATAGGTCTGGACAAGGGGAATATAGAGCACACAGGGGCTGCACCAGTGTAGATCTGAGAGCAAACTACAACAGAGTGAGAAGGAGTCCCAGCCAGCAGACTCACCCACCCCAATGGCAATTTGCAGCCATCTCACCACAGGACAGAGGATCGTTAAAGCTGGGCCAGGTAAGAGAAAACTCAGGGCCCGCAGCAGGGACAGCAGCTTCTCCTGGGGCTATCAGCCCACAGCCTGGATGTTTAAAAATCACATGCCTGAATTTCCAGGAGTCAAGATGATGAAATAAAACCTAGTTGCTGTGATTTCCCCTTCCTGAACCAGAAAACCCAGAGATAAATGTCCCATCCAGAGTAAAATCTTGAATTAGTGGAAATAGCCTCAGGCTTGGGAGTCACTGAGGAAGGGGGAAGTGACACAGTACAGAGTCTAATCCCAGGAGGGTGGAGCCAGCAAGCACTAACAACAGAAGCCCAGGTGTGCTTTAGCACCACTAGGGGATTCTGCAGACACCAGTCCTGCCTGCCTCCAGCTGCTGAGCCTGCCTGAACTGTAGCCCAGAGACACAGAGATGGAAACCTGAAGTGGCCAGATCAACTCTCCCCAACAGGTTACTCTGTGAACATCAGGGTAACTCAGGGGAAACACTGAGAGTCCTGGTCTTGCCCTCAGTCTAGACACTCAGAGGCTACAGCTCACAAAGTGAACAACCAAAGCCCTACCTCCCAGCCTGAGAAGCACAACACATCTGCACCACAGAAGCAGATATCTACTCTAAAAATTCAGGCCATAAGCAATCACAATGGGGAAGAAA
>CM053582.1:150484409-150513154 GCA_028627135.1 Pseudochirops cupreus | reverse complement strand
GAAGAGGAAGTAAACTACTTAAATAACCCCATCTCAGAAAAAAGAAATTGAACAAGCCAGCAATGAACTCCCTAGGAAAAAAATCTACAGGGCCAGATGGCTTTACTAGTGAATTCTACCAAACATTTAAAGAAAAATTGACTCTAATATTTTACAAAGTATTTGGGAAAATTGTAGAAGAAGGAGTCCTATCAAATTCTTTTAATGAGACAAATGTGGTACTGATACCTAAGTTGGGAAGAGCCAAAACAGAGAAAGAAAATTACAGACCAATTTCCTTTATGAATATAGATGCAAAAATCCTAAGTAAAATATTAGCAAAAAGACTACAGCAAATCATCACAAGAATAATACACTTTGATCAGGTAGGATTTATTCCAGGAATGCAAGGGTGGTTCAATATCAGGAAAACTATCAGGATAATTGATCACATCAAAAACAAAACTAGCAGAAATCATATGATTATCTCAATAGATACAGAAAAGGCTTTTGACAAAATGCAATATCAATTCCTATTAAAAACACTAGAAAGTATAGAAATAAATGGAGTCTTCCTTAAAATAATGAGTAACATCTATCTAAAACCATCAGTAAATATTATATTTAATGGGGATAAGCTAGAAGCATTTTCAATAAGATCAAGGGTGAAACAAGGATGTCCACTATCACTCCTCTTATTTAATTTGGTACTATAAATGTTAGCAATAGTAATAAGAGAAGAAAAAGAAATTGAAGGAATCAAATAAGGCAAAGAAGAGACTAAGCTACCACTCTTTGCAGATGCTATGATGATATACTTAGAAAATCCTAGAGAATCAAGTACAAAACTACTTGAGATAATAAACAAATTTGGCAAAATTGCAGGATATAAAATAAACCCACACAAATCCTCGGCATTCCAATATAGCTCTAACAAAATCCAACAGCAGGAGATAGAAAGAGAAATTCCATTTAAAGTTACTGTAGACATTATAAAATATTTGGGAATCTACCTGCCAAAACAAACCCAGGACTTATATGAACACAATTACAAAAAACTTTACACAAATAAAATCAGATCTAACTAATTGGAGAAACATCAGTTGCTCGTGGCTAGATCAAGCTAATGTAATAAAAATGGCAATCTTACCTAAATCAAATTACATATTTAGTGCCATACCAATCAATCTACCAAAAAATTACTTTGTAGACCTAGAAAAAATAGTAGCAAAATTCATTTGGAAGAACAAAAGGTCCATAATATCAAGGCAACTAATGAAAAGAAATGCTAGGCAAGGCGGCCTAGCCATACCAGATTTTAATCTATACCACAAAGCAGCAGTCATCAAAACTACTTGGTAGTAGCAGAGGAATAGAGCAGTGGATCAATGGAATAGATCGGGTAAAAGAGACTCAGCAGCCAATGACTACAGTAATCCACTGTTTGATAAACCCAAAGACCCCAGTTCTGGGGATAAGAATGCACTATTTGACAAAATACTGCTGGGAAAACTGGAACATAGTGTGGCAGAAATTGGGCATAAACCAATATCTAACATCGTACACCAAAATAAAGTTGAAAATGGGTGCATGATCTCGGTATAAATGTTGATACTGTAAGCAATCTGGGAGAGCAAGGGATAGTTTACCTCTCAGATCTATGGAGCAGGGAAGACTTCATGACAAAACAAGAGTTAGAGAGCATTACAAAATGCAAGATGGGTAATTTTAATTATATTAAATTGAAAAGCTTCTGTACAAACAAAGCTAATGTTACCAAGATTAAGAGGGAAGTGGAAAATTGGGAAAGAATTTTTACAACCAGTTTCTCTGATAAAGGCTTCATTTCTGAAATGTGCAAAGAATTGAGTCAAATTTATAAGAATACAAGCCACTCCTCAGTTGATAAATGGTCAAAGGATATGAACAGGCAGTTTTCAGAAGATGAAATTAAGGATATCTATAAGCATATGAAAAAATATGTCAAATCACTAATGATTAGAGAAATGCGAATCAAAACAAACTACATGCTTTCTTTTTTTTCCATGTTTGGTTTTTTTTCTCTTTCCCATTGTTCATTCCATCAGTTACCACCCTTCTTTACAGCTAGACTAACGTCTAATGTGAAAGTATTTGCAGATCCTATACTTGATTGCATGCCACCATGGGCAGGGGGAAGGAGAGAAGAAAATTTGAAACTCAAGGGATTGTGGAACTGAATCTTATAAACTAAAAGTAAACAAACAAATAAATAAAAAAAGAAAATTGCTTTCAATAGTGTAGATCACTGGTATCAAACTCAAAAATAGATACTTGTTGGATCATGAAGACTGCAAAAACCACAAATTAACAATATTTATGTTTTATTGTGGGGGCAGCTAGGTGCTGCATTGAATAGAGTGCAGGGCCTAGCTTCAGAAGACTTGAGTTCAAATTTGGCCTCAGATCTTACACTTTGTGTGACCTTGTTAAAGTAACAATCCTGTTTGCCTCCATTTCCTTATCTGTAAAGTGATTTGGAGAAGAAAATGTCAAACCATTGCATAAACTTTTCCAAGAAAACCTAAGAAGAGGTCACAAAAATCAGATGTGATTGAAGATAAGGGCCACTTTTTTTTTGTCATATTGTATTTTTTATTTATTTTCAAAACTATTTTCCAATTACATTTCATTATAGTGTATTATGGAGTTCTGTAGGCTGCGGTTATAAGTATTGACACCTCTTTTGTAGATAACAACATACTCTGCTTATCCTATGTGATTCTTGGTGTGGTTTTTTTCCCCTCTTGTTAATTTCCTGAAAGTCTTCAAAAATTCCCCTTAGTAGCATAAGGATGAAAAGAGGGACACAGACTATCCACTGCCCATATCTTATATTGGTCTTGTAACTAGCCCCTCTCCTTTTCTCAGCAGACGTGTCCAAAGACAATATTTACTGCAATCTTCCCTGTAGCTCCTAATATGTATGTGTAATTTCCTGCATGTATCTGATACGCACCTTCCCATTGTCCTCTGAGTAAGTGCTAGTTTGGGAGTCAGTGGTCTTGTGTTTCAATCCTGACTTTGTCTATCCGACCTTGGACAAGTCACTTAAAGTCCTCTCTGTGTCTCAGTTTCTTCAAGTGTAGAAGGAAGAGATTGAATTAGATGACCTCTGCAGCTTGGAGTCTGTGCTTCTGTGATCCTGTTATATCTGGGAGTCTAGTGACTAATGAATCACAGTCATCACTGCTAGAATACTGCTACTAAAAAAGATTCAGCATGTTTCAGGCAGAAGTTTGGGTCATTAATGGAGATATTTCACTTCCCAAGGGCAGCAAAGCATGCTGTCCTCCTCTTTGATTCTGTATTCTACAAGTGTCCTTATAAGATCTCTATTTGTAGTGTCTCTACAAGATATATACATACATACATATTTATATATGTATATATATGTGTGTGTGTATATATATGTATATTTATATGTATGTGTATATGTATATGCATGTGTATATGTATGTGTATATGTATATGTATATGTATATGTACATATTTAGTAGGTATGTCAGCAAAGAATGATGAGACCCTCCTCCCTTCAGCATGTATTAAGATTTAATGGAGTCTGGAGCCTGACAATACTCATCTTTATATTACCCCAACCATGGAATGTCACTTGACTCATTTCTATATATCTAATTTTATCAACCTGAACTCTATGGCAATCTACATGTGTGTTTGGATAATTAACTTTTCATTATTAAACTTGCAACCTCTTCCCTATTAATAAGTCAACTTGAGTATCTACTCCAGTTCATTAATAGAAATTATTTAATGAAATTAAGAAACTTCCTTTCTTAAAGAGAGCTACTCATTTATCTATAGTTAAATATTAAAATATAGATTTCATATAATGTATTAATAAATAAAAGCAATAATAAACATACATTTGTATAAAATGATTTACAATATTCTGACTATGACCAATGCCACAGGCTGAGTCACCTCACACTCTGCATAATTGTTAATGATTCAGTTCACTCTGCAGAGTGAACTAATTAGATTATTTTAAGAACCTTATTATTTTCCATCAAAATTAGTCCTTTCTCTTTGTCTCCTTTTTCTTAATTACAAGAGTTTTTTCCCAAAAAAATGCATTATACTTTCCAACTCCTCACAATTTAAATTTCTACAATAAATTATAACAATAATGATATTATCCCTAACACTATAACATATAAAAACAGTGCTGAAGGGGAAAGGTTTGCCATTATTTTCATCCTTTCTGCCTTATCCATATTCCTCATGAATCTGCATAAAATACAGGTAAAACACTCATCTTCTCAATGATTCCACAGGAATTATACTTCACATGAAGTCATTTTATGAACTGCTATTTTAAAAACTGCCAACCCCAATGACTTTCCCCCCACCATTAACATTCTATTAGTCCTGAAAAGCTGTAGTGAAAGTAATTACAGTCTTTGTTAGATATGCATTCAAAATATGGTTTGCATATACATATATACACATGTACACACATACACACACAGGTCAGTACTCTAGATTGTCTTTAGATTGTAGATTTTGCTTTAACCTGGGCAATAAGCTTTTATTATCCAGTTAGTTCCTCATATGAGCATGGTTACATTAAGATCTTTTGAGTGGTTATAGATCTCATCCAGGAGGCTCTGCAATGGTCCAGGTCTTTGTACAACTAGGGTGATATCACCACAAAGAACAGTATCTGGAGGATGGCATTTTCCATAGCTAAGATGGCATTTTCCATAGTTAATCTCCCTTTAATTTGGAATATGGGCTAGATCTCTTCTATGACAGTAGCAAAACACCTTGAACATAGTGGATACTTAAATATTTATTAAATTGAAATAAGTATGAGAAGTCATTACTATGTAAGGCAGCCTATTCCTCTCTTGAACCTTTCTAAATGTGAAGAAGTGTCCTTATTTCAAAGAAGATAATTTTGCAGTTCCCCTCATCTTACTACTGTTTCTGCTCTCTAGAGTGAATTGGAACAAACTTAAGTGTTTTTTTTTTTTCCATATACAACCCTTCAATAGCTTGAAGAAAACTATCCATGAGGTCCTCTCTTTTCTGGGCAAAATACTCCCAAGTTTCTTTGACTAGTCCTCAAATGGCATGATCTCAGGTCTTTTCACTATGCTATTCAATCTCCTCTGAACATATTCCAGTTTATCATTTTACACCCTACAATGTGGCACCCAGAAGTAAACAGAGTTTTCTCCATCTGATAAGATCATGGAAAGGTAAGGTGAGACTTTTTTGCTCTATGTTCTGGATGCTGTTCTCCAAAGTACTCTTAGAACATGTTAACCTTCTTGACAATCAAATATCATTGACTCATACTGAGTCTATGGTGGAATGACAGTCCTGGATATTTTTTGACATAAACTATCTTATCCTCTCACTTTTTCTTTATTTGTGTGGTTAGTTCCTTGCACTCATGTGTAGGACTTTACATTTATTCCTATTCATGTCATTAGATTTAGCTCAATTGTCTTATTCTGTATCCCTTGTTTTGTGTCCTGATCTCAATCCAATATGATAGCTGTATCTGCCAGCTTTGTGCCATCTAAAGATTTGATAGGTATACTATATAAACCTGGCATTACAAATTATGAGAAACAAAGAAAGGACAGAAAAAATTACAAGAGAGTATAAGTATGCACACTCACATTTCTAAAGCAGTTTAGGATTTGTAAAGTGCTGTGCTAACCACAAGGTTGTGAGGAGGGTCATATTAGTATTATTCTTTCCATTTAATGGGAGGAAACAGAGTTTAAGTAATTAAAGCACAGGCACACAGCCAGGAAGTCTTGAAGCCAGGAAGTATGCAAATGCTGAATTATCTGGTATTCACTGGATGTTTCTGGGGAAATCAGAGCAGGCAAAGTTTATTGGGCTAGCATGAATGGGGAAGGCTGAAGTGGTAAGACTTGAGACTTGGATATTGGAAGATAGATTGGAAGATAGTCAACTTTTAAAACTTAAGAAAATATCATAATGCTTCTGAAAGATTTTAAATCAGAAGATAGAGGTCAGAGAACAGGATGTTAAGAGCTAATCACAAAATATATAGCTAGACACATTATTATATGGTTAGTATTAGTGGATAAATTAAGATGAAAAGTCAAAATATTGTACCTGATCAATGATCTCCATGTGAAAAATTACAAAAAAAAATGATCGTGGAGCAAGTAGAATAACATAAATAATCTGGAAACAATTTGCATGCTTTTAACTTGAAATTAGAGAACACTTGTCCCTCAAACAGTTTGGCCATATGTCTAGAAGCTGCTTAGGCAAAGTAATTCAGTGATCTTGCTAAGACTAACTCTAGTTCCCCCAGAAGTACCATTTCCCCTCCTCTTTCAAGCTCCCAATCTTCTGGGCAGCAAGTGCACTGCTCCCCGTTTGGGGAAGAAATAGCAATAAGGGTTTAATATTTGCCTTTCCAAACCAATGCTGTTTTATAAAGGTTTCTGGGAAAATGTTGGTTCCCTGGTAATGCCTTAGCATGCTTGACCAGTACAAGTTCTAAGCAGGAAGAGGTTTCTAAGAGTCTATGCAAAGAGTCGGAATCAAGAAACATTTATTAAGTATCTATGATGTGCCAGGCTAAGTGCTAGGGATACAAATAAAGGAATAAAAAATTCCCTGCCCTCAAGGAGCACAAAATCTAATCTAATTCACATAAAAGGAAACTAAAAAAGGAGGAGATGGTATCTGACAGCCAAGATGAAGTCTTGCAGTAGGGATGGGAAATGATTTGAGAAGATATATTACTGAGTTGATTTCATTTTCCAGGGCTGGAAATTACACTTGTGTTAAAGTCCTGGCTCTGGTACTTACTAGCTATGTGACTTAGAGCAAGTCTCTTAACTCCTCTAAGTTTCAGTTTCCTCATTTAGAAAGTGAGAATCATAATTCTTACACTATGTCCTTGATAAAAGTGTGATGAGAAATATACTTTATGGAGCAATAGAACAATTAACATTGTAGCCAAGTCATACTGAGTTTCTCTCTTAGAACATCAATTTGTTATTATCAGGAAAGGAGAAAGATATCAGCTTGATCTAGCCCCCAAAGTGGACTGTAAACATAAATGATTTTTTTCTCCCTTTGTAATCTCAATTTGCTGAAAACATTTCAATTATCACCTCTCCGTGCATGACTCTTAAGTCTGTATCACTACATCCCAACAATTTCTCAAGATCCAAATCTATGTATACAGAGGTGTGCTATAAAAATTGTACAACTGATGTAATAATAATAATAAAAACAATTTATCTTCCTTTTAAATATTTTCTCAATCATTTTCTGGAATCCAAACAATTACCAAAATAATAAAAAAAAAAAACCAAGTCCTGATTTTTATTGTTTGCTGATTTCTAAGATGTAAATGCTCATACTGAAAATTTAACAATTGACCATCCCAAGGCAGCATGAGTTGGTTCTGGTACAACCTGCATGTATCGGCTAGATGGAGAAATCTTCTATTTGGCTCATCTACAAAATGGGGATAAAAATAGCACATATCTCCCATGGCTGTTGTGAGGATTAAATATAGGAATGTTCCTAAAATGCTTCACAAATCTTAAAGTATTATATAAATGTTAGCTATAAATATTAGCTGTTATTATAAACTCAAACTCAATATTTTTTTTAAACTATAGTTTGGACAAATCATTATGCTTGATGCTGGGGATATAAAGGTACAATTCTTGCTTTCAGGAAGCTAACTTTATAATTAGGTCCTCATATTAAAAAATTAACTTAATTCCTCTTTTTAAACCAAAATTTGTCTTTTTAGAAAGACCAAAAATCTTATTCCTTCTAATTTCTCTATTTATGTTGACAGTTTCCGAGTTCCTTTAGGCACTTAGACTTCAAAACTTGCAATCATGCTTGATGTTAATCTTTTCTTTGCCCCTCACATCTAGTCTGTCCTCAAGTCCTCATATCCACTCCTCCATCTCCATTGACATGACTATTTCATGGGTTTATTATCTCTGAACCAAACTATCACAGTAGCCTACCAATAAACCTTCTAAATAGAGTCCTTGCCTTTCCCTCCTAAATTCCTTCAATCCATCCTTTGCAGTCTGCCAGATTAATATTTTTGATGCATGGATTCCATCATGAAGCTCCCTTCCTCAACAACTTTCCAGGACTTCCCACTGCTTTCCAAATAACTCAACATGCCTCCCCCCAAATTCAAAGTTTTCTATCATCTGACCCATCTATACATTTCTTGACTTATGTCATTTTCTTCACAAAACCATCACTCCAGCAAAATCATGCTGTTACCCTACCCAAAATAAACTCATGTTGCACTGCTTCTCTTTGCTAATACTTATCTTGAGGAATCTCTCCTGTCCGTTTCCTCTGGTTGAAATGTCACTTGTAGCTCAGGATCAGACCTTCTCTGTTCACCTCAACCAGAAGGAATCACTCCCCTTTTGGTTCCCTCTTAACAATTTGTGACTCTTCTATTAACTTACCACAGTTTCCTTACTTTACATTTCTTTGTAGGAATTAATTACCTTCTCTATTAGAATGTTACTTGAAGACAAAATCTATATCTTTTTCCTTCTTGTATGCCCTACATATTCTAAAATAAGGCTCTAAACATAGTAGTTACTCAATAAATAGTTGTTGAGTTTGAGTTATTTTCAAATAAGGTTTAAGTTATTTAAATGGGCTTTTAAAATTCCAATAGCAAAACAGATTTTATCCAGTCAACTAATTTTTTTTAAATAATGAAATAACTCAGTTTTACTAATGCTGTAAGTTCATAAATAATGAAGTGTAGCTTTTATGTGAATACTTTTAAAAACAAAGATACAGACAAAATCCTCTCTCTGCCTTTTGTGAAAATGTTGGAGTAGAAGACATGTTCATTAAATGTAAAGATTATCCCAAGACAGGACAGACAATGTACCAGATGTAAAGTGACATGAAACTATATTTCTTTTATGTAAACAGCTGTGCCTTCACGATGCAAAGACTCCACCATTTGGATAAATTTCTAGAATTACAAATTCCCATAATATGAGAGGCAAAATTTACCAAATGTATTGCAAAAAAAAAAAGGTTAGTTTTCCCCAGTGGAACATAACGTATGCAACCAGGTTTCTGATATAAATTTATATGACAACTGGTCTTCCTGATAAAAAGTGATGAATCAGGCTAAGTTTATTTAACGTAAAATACTGCATGAAGTTGCTTTTCCCTGATAGAAAGTGACATTTGAATGAGTCTAGATTGAGGTTATAGAAAAATTATTCACCTAATTCATTTTAACATATAGGAGATGATTCAGGGTGCTTGGTTCTTTCTAGTACATTTATGGTGGTTATGGTTAATGCCACAGGCTCATATTCTACATGCCAAGTTTTCTTGGCAATTCATGTTGACGTTAGAGGCTGGTAATTATTGAGATAATTTCAATTTTGAGACCAAATATCCCTATTCCAGTATTTTTTTTAAATGTTTAAAAGGGGGTGGAGCAAAGATGGCAGAATAAAAGCAGGGATTCACTTGAGTTATCCCTTTAAACCCCTCCAAATGCCTGTAAAAATTGTTATGAAAAAATTCTAGAGCAATAGAACCCACAAAAAGACAGAGTAAAACAAATTTCCAGCCCAAGACAAGCTGAAAGTCAATGGGAACTGAGCTGGGAGAGGAGTACAGTTCAGCTTGGGCTGCACCAGCACAGACTAGGCTCCCCCACAGACTGTGCCCCAGCAAATCCTGAGCAGGTCTCAGGGGACTGAATCACTGGCGACTGAAGCAGTTCCCAGACTTCTCAACACTTAAACACCAAAGATAATGTACAAGGTCAGTGGAAATGGTCTGTTGGACTTGGGTGAGAGAGGAGTCTTTAGCAACCCCAACCCCAGCACAGCCCTGGGGCAGCAACAGAGTTGGTAGTGGCAGGGGCAGTGACTGTTTCCAGAGTGCTCAACTGTCAAACAGTAAGGGGATTGAACAACTCACCAGGAGATTACAAGGGTCTTTTTGCTGGCAACGAGGCAAGCCTCTGTTGCTTTGTCCATACTTGGATCTGGATCACAGTCCTGGGGTGAGGAGGAGTACTGGCATAGTAAAGCTTGTGGCAGCAGTAGAGAGGGAACCCTCCTCACAGATCCAGAACAGAAAAGAGTGCTTATGGTCACTCACAGACAGGAGCACAGGTCAGGAGAGGAATAAACACCTTTCCTTAGATCATACCACCTTAGAAGAACTAAAAATTTATAGGTCCCTAGAAGGTTGATATTCTAGAGGCCAAAGGAGCTGGGACTAAAACCAAGAATCACCTACCCAGAAAAACTGAGTGTAATCAATGAGGGGGAAAATTGATATCCAAAGACATACAGGAATGTAATGCATTCTCTTTTTTTTTGTACAAAGCTTTTGAATTTCTTTTTAATTAAATTTTATGTTTATGTTTTTAGTTTATCATCATACATTTGAATAAGATTTTGAGTTACAAATTTCTCCCCATCTTACCCTTACTCACCACCCCAAAACAATGATTCCCCTATATACCCCCTCCCCCAATCTGCTTTCTCCTATATTCTCCTCCATCCCTCCCCCCTCTTTCTGGTAGGTCAAGATGGATCACCTTACTGCACTGCTTGTATATCTTATTTCCCAGTTGCATGTAAAAATAATAATTATAATTATAATAATCTATTTTTTAAAACATTTGATTTTAAAACTTTGGATTCCAGATTCTTTCCCTTCCTCCCTCATCACCCACCCTTACTGGGAAGATAAGCAATTCAATACAGGTTGTATATGTGTAGCTATGCAAAACGTTTCTATTGTGGATATATTGTGAAAGACTGACTATATTTCCTTCCATAAATACCCATAAAATACCTATAAAATATGACTCTAAACAAATTTTAGAGCTACAGAACCCACAAAGTGACAGAGAGAAACAAATCTCCCACTGAAGGCAGCCCAGCAGGACGGGTACATTGCAGCATGCTGGGAGCCAAGCCCAACCCCTTATGAGCCTGTGGTTTTAGCCCCAGGGCGACCCCAATCAGCTCCAGTTGGAGGGACTTTTGGGAGAGTGGATCACCAGTAGCTGTGGATGTTTCCAGATTTATTAACCCATAAATGCCAAAGGCAAAGTAAAAGGTCAATGTGGACTTTGGGAATAGGGGGACAAAGAGTGTGGTCCGGCCTCTGCCCCACAAAGGGAGAAGCAGCTCAGGTGCAATGGCTGTGCAGCCACCTCCATGCTGCTGCTTCAGAGCTCCTGGTCTACAGATCATAGGAGGTCCAAGCAACAATTCTGAAGGGTAATCACTGTTTCTTTAACCAGCATAGATCTAGATCACTGTCCTGGTGGAGGTCCTGGGGTGTGTGAACAAGTGCCAGAACCTATGGAGGCCTCAGAGAGGTCACCCAACTAATAGCTCCAGCAGCTGAAAAACCCAAACGATTTGTGACAAAGCTCCTCTCTCTGGAAGCAGAGTTCAAAAGTCAGTGTTAACATGAGCAATCAAAGAAAGCAAAGCAAGCACAATAATCCAACTTTAGATTCCTTTTTGGGGGACACAAAGGATCAAAGCACAGGATGGCAAGAAGACAATGAAGTCAGAACTCCTGCACCAAAAGTTTCCAAGAAAAATATGAATTGGTTACAGGCCATAGAGGAGGTTAAGAAGGATTTTGAAAACCAAATAAGAGAAGGAGGGGAAAAAATTGGGAAGAGAAATGAGAATGATGCAAGAAAATTATGAAAAGAGAGTCAACAACCTGACTGAAGAAAATAACACCTTAAAAAATCGACTAACTCAAATGGCAAAAGAGGCTCAAAAACCCAAAGAGGGAAAAAATGCCTTAAAAAGCCAAATTTGCCAGATGGAAAAAGAATCTAAAAAGCTCATTGAAGAGAATACTTTCTTCAGAATTAGATTGGAGCAAGTAGAAGCTAATGACTTTATGAGAAATCAAGATACTATTAAACAGATCCAAACAAATGGAAAAAAAAATAGAAAGTAAAGTGAAATATCTCATTGGAAAAACCACTGACCTGGAAAATAGATCCAGGAGAGATAATTTAAAAATTATTGGACTACCTGAAGCCATGATTAAAAAAAAAAAAGAACCTAGAAATCCTCCTTCAAGAAATTCTCAAGGAAAATTGCCCCGATGTTTTAGAACTAGAGGGAAAAATGGAGGTTGAAAGAATTCACCAATCACCTCTTGAAAAAGATCCCAAAAAGAAAACTCCTAGGAATATTATAGCCAGTTTCCAGAGTTCCCAGGTCAAGAAGAAAATATTACAAGCAGCAAAAGAGAAATAATTTGAATATTGTGGAAACACAATCAGGATAACATAGGATATGGCAGCTTCTACATTGAGGGATTGAAGGGCTTGGAATATAATATTACCTAGGACAAAGGAGATGGGATTAAAACCAAGAATCACCTACACAACAAAACTGAGTATAATGTTTCAGGGGAAAATATGGTCATTCAATGAAATAGAGGACTTTCAAGCTTTCTTAATGAAAAAAACCATAGTTGAACAGAAAACTTGAGATTCAGATACAAGAAGTAAGAGAAGCATGAGAAGGTAAACAGAGAAAAGAAATCATAAGAGACTAATCAAAGTTGAACTATTTACATTCCTACATGGAAAAATATGATAATTGTAACTTATGAGACTTTTCTCAGTATGGGGATAGGTAAAGGGAATATAAATATAAATATATATGTATACATACATATATATGTCTATATAGGAGGATATATGGGCGTATGAATGTATATGTGAGTGTGTCTATATATGTATACAGGTATACATAGACAGGGCACAGGATGAGTTGAATAGGAAGGGATGATACTTAAAAGATGAAATTGAGAGATGAGAGAGGAATATAATGAGAGGAAATAGGGAGAGACAGAATGGGGTAAATTACATAGAAGAGGCAAGGGAAAACTGTTATGATGGAGGGGAAGAACAGGAAGGCAAAAGGAAATGGGTCAACTTTACTCTCATTGAATTTGGCCTAGGGAGGGAATGATATATACACTAAATAGGGTATCTTGTGGTACAGGAGAGAGGGGGGAAGGGAATGACAAGGGGGTGATGGATGGGAGGGCAGGTTGGGGGGAAGGTTGCTAGAAGAACACACTTTTGAAAAGGGACAGGGTCAAAGTAGAAAATAGAACAAGTGGGGGATGGGATAGGATGGAGGGAAATAGAGTCAATCTTTCACAATATATCCACTATGGAAATGTTTTGCATAGCTACACACGTACAAGTTAAATTGAATTGCTTATCTTCCCAGTAAGAGTGGGTGATGAGGGAGGAAGAGAAAGAATCTGAAATTCAAAGTTTAAAATCAAATGTTTAAATATATATAATTTTTTTTACATGCAACTGGGAAATAAGATATATAGGCACTGGGTTAAGGAGATCCATCTTTCCCTACTGGAAAGTCTGAGGGGTTTGGGGGGAGGATATAGGAGAGAGCAGGTTGGGGGAGGGGGTATACAGTGGGATCATTGTTTTGGCATGGTGAGTAGGGGAAAGATGAGGAACCAAGCTAGTCTCCGTGCGGCGCTGACTGGAAGCAGCGTCAGAGGCAGTGGCTGAGGTTGCAAACTCCTTTTGCTTTGAGCAGGGCAGAATCTCTGCTAAGGACTCCTGCTGAGGACTGCCTGGAGCAGGAACTGCCAGGGGCCAGAGCTGCTGGGACCAAGCTGCCTGGACGCTGAGCAGTTGTGTGTGTGAGGAGAGGAGGATCTTTGCCTGAGGTAGCCTGTCCTGTTTGAAGGCTTGAGGATGTGGGTGTTTACTACTTTGACCACATGTGCCAACTTCATCACTGCTGGGTCGGCTTTGACTTTCTGGTTTTGGGACTCAGTTTTCTGGTATTTAAATGAATGCACTATCTATATTTCTTATGTAGAGAGCCTGTTCTATTTTGTGATTAATAACTATATCAGCATATTTATAGTTACTGTAGGCATTGTGAATACTGCATTGCTGATACATTTGTAACTCAAAATCCTGTGGAAATGAATGATGTAAACTAAAAATAAACATAAAATTCTATCAAAAAATAAAATGTGATGTGCAGAACTAGATAGTATACACCTTTATTCTCCCTAGATTTCATTTTCCTTTTTCTCATACTTTAAGTGGTTATAGAGGATCACTTCACTAACTGTCTCAGGGTTGTTATGAGGAAATACATTTTAACCCTTAAAATTTTATAGAATGTTAATTGCTCTAGAAAATTCTAGATGTGATCAAATAAGGGCATAACAGGGCCAAGCAAACCCTCATTCTGGACATAATAAATTGGTTAAGGCAGCCAAAGACTGTGAAAAAGGTATGTATAGCACATTTCGTATTGAAAATTCATTCACAGAAGACATTGTATATTCATCAAAGAAATTGGAACCTAACTTCCCCCCCCATCTAGAATCTACGTTTAACTTTGCAGAGTTCTGTGTGTGTGTGTGTGTGTGTGTGTGTGTGTGAGAGAGAGAGAGAGAGAGAGAGAGAGAGAGAGAGAGAGAGAGAGAGAGAGAGAGAGAGAGAGAGAGAGAGAGAGAGAGAGAGAGAGAGAGAGAGAGAGAGAGAGAGAGAGAAAAGGGCTCTGTTTAATCAAATACTTACCTTAAAATACATGACAACATTTTTAGCCTTAGTTTAAAAAAATCGCCTTTCTAAATGGACTTTTCTCATGTATTGCTAAAGTGGTTCAGTTATCAAATTTGAGGACTGATTCCTAGATGTGAATGCTTTTAAGAATCTTTCTTTCTTTCTTTCCTTCTTTCTTTCTTTCTTTCTTCCTTTCTTTCTTTCTCTTGCTTTCACTTCCTTGTTCATATCAATCACAAAAACAGGACCATATTTTTATGTTGAGCCCTGGAAAACAAGCAAAACTAAATGGGGGTGGGGGCAATATCAAGTTTTATTTTCCTTCTTAACCAGAAGATATCTGCCTGTAATCTCAGGGGTGGAATTAGTGCCTTTTAAGTGTGGACAGTGGGAAGGACTGGAGTGTTGGAGCAAGAAGTCTGTTTGACCCTAAACAGGAACTGGAGTCTAACAAGGAAGGAGTCCTGAGTTCAAATCCTACCTCAGATACTTATTAATTAAATCACCATGGATATCACTTAACCTCTCTTTCTTCATGTTTAAAATGAGCATAATAATAACACCTATATCACAGGGTTGTTATTAAGATCAAATGAGACAATTATACTAATATTACTAATAATAACTAGAATATAGGTCTCAACATTTTGCAATGCCCTTTCCATATTATATAATTTGATTCTTGCAATAATACATGTAAAGCATTTTGCAAATATTAGGACACTGTTTAAATGCTAGCTATTATTATGGTGATTATGAGAGTAAAAAGAACAGAGCTGTGGAAGTCTGAAAAAGGTTTATAGTAGGGTCCTATCAGGTGATCAAATAATTTGGTGAACCCTTTCCTCCCACATCAGAGCCTTGTAAAAGCAGCAGAGATGAAACCAATGAGAAGAGATGGAAAGAAGCAGGAGTAGGCAGGGATCTCTGTAATAAGGAATATTACCCAGAGAGGCAGAAAATTTTAGTGCTGCCTCCAGTGGGCTCCAAATCTCAGGAAACCCCCAAGTCAGGGAGAGTGCTATCAGCCCATTTAAGGTATACCTACGCGCATTTGAGAATACTGCATCCACTGCTAAGGGATGATTTTTTTTTCATTTCCCACATGAATGATCCCCAAAAGCTCAGTTATGAGATGTCTGTCACTGAATAACTTCAAGCAGAAGAGACTGGTTGATCACCAATTGGATTGTTATAGAGAAGGTCTTCTTAAGTGTGTGTGTGTGTGTGTGTGTGTGTGTGTGTGTGTGTGTGTTCTAGCCCCATTTGACAAATGGTAAAGCCTGTGGAATGGTATTGAAATCCATCAATTAAAATATATAAAATTAAAAAGAAACAATTATATTGAAATACAGTTCTAAAATATTTCTTAAAATACGTTCACGATGTGTAATGGGTATTATCTTTCGTGTCTTTTCAATGAGTAGGGTAAGGGTGGAAGAAGTGAGAGAATTTGTAACTGAATATAAAAATTGGTAAGCAAATACCAAATTTCAAGGAAGCCTCTATGATAAATAATACTCGTTGTGTTGCGAATTGTCCATCTTTTCTTTGCTTCCTTGTGAGTTTTTTTGTTCTCTGCTGTGCACTTTTTTTGTTCTTTTTTTCTGTCCTCCCAACCACCCCACAAAAGGATACAATAAAATTCAGATATGTTTCTCCATAGCTATAGATATATACATACACAAATACATATATAGACATATACGTTCCCAAACCTATTCTACTGCTGATCTTTGTTTTTATGTATGTGCATATCTTTGTTTCCAACCCATCCTGCCTCCTCTACTTTACTTTTACCCGCTACCTTGCTCTCCTATGACTTGCCTACCCTCCTCCAAGGATCCTTCCTCTGTCCTCTCATTCCCATAAATCTAAGAGAAACTCTTCTATACCCCTATTAACAATTCTGATTAATGAAAAAAATATTAGAATGAATTTCTGAAGACTTAGATTTTAGTTGTGATTTCGACATTTAGGGGCAATAGATCATAATCTCCCATTGTAATTGGCATAGCCATAATCATTGTTTTAGAGACAGAAGGGACCTTACTCATTATCTAGTCAAACCTGCTCATCTTATGAATAAGGAAATTGAAACCAAGAGAAGTACAGTAAACACACACACACACACACACACAGATGTAGACACACACATATATATGTATATATGCATGTATGTGTGTAGGTATATATACACATGTGTATATATAATGTGTATGCATATATGTATATATGCATGTGTGTTTGTGTGTATAGGTATATATGTATAAGTATACATATGCCTAGATGTGTGTGTATGTATACATTTATGCATATTTGTATGTGCATGCATATGTGTATGTGTGTGAGTATATGTGTATACGTATGCATACATATATATACACATGCACCTGTGCATATGTGTGCAGTATACATACATATATACATTTGTGTATATATGTGTGCACATATATACATAAATATACATATATTCAAAGTCACATAGGAAATAAATTGTCGAGCTAATATTTGGACTCAGGTCCTTTGATTCCATAGCCTCCATTGTTTCCTTTTACTACAAATGTACATACAGAAAATTCATAGTGTCTTTTTATCTAGGAGATGGGAGGGACTTTGATGACCATCCAGTTCAACCAATACTTGACCAACCATTCCTTCTACCAGATCCTCAGCAAGTGGTTACTCAACTTTGGCTTGAAGACCTTGATGAGCAAGAACCTCATATTCTATCAGCAACATATTCTACATGCTGATAGTTTGAAATAGGTCATTCTTATTATAACAAACATAAATCTCCCTCTTTGTGACTTTTTCCCATGGGTCCTAGTACTGCCTCTGGGATCCAAGAAAAGTTAATCTAAACCCTATTCTATGTGAAATTTCTAAACATTCTTGAATAGAGTTGTCACATCACCTCTGAACCTTTTCTTCTCCAAGGTAAATATTCTGTGTTATTTCAACCAATATTCCTGCAACATATTCTCCAGGCCTCACACCATCCTATTGATCCTCTTCTGCACATATTTTCCAACTTGTCTATTTTTTTCTAAAATATTGTGGACAGAATTGAACACACTATCCCAGATGTGGTCTGGCCAGGGCCTGGAACAAGAAGACTATTGTTTCTCTCATTCTGTATCCTGTCATTACACTGTTAAATCCTCAAAAGAAGAGACAATTTTTCACCTTTCTTTTTATTTTTAGGACTTAAAACAATGTCTGGTATGTAGTAGGTACTTAATAAATGTTTTTACTGATTAATAAAACCTAGGATAGAATGTATTTTTAGTTTCCCCTTCATATTTTTGAATAATTGAACTCATAGCTCTTTAAACAGATAGTTTCCTTTGTTTTAAATCCATTTTTAATGGAAACTATTGTCTAGTTCCATTTCCCTTATCCTGCAATTGTGAGGCTGTATATTAAGCAACTATGAACTCCAGTTTTCCATCTACAAAAAAGATAATGAAACTGCTTGCATTACATACCCCTCATGATTTTATAAGGATCAGAAGAGAAAATTTATGTAAAGTCTTTTGAAAAAACATGAAGCTCTATGCAAATACCAGTTGTTGTGGTAGTTATTGCTATGATGTGAACTTCTGACTTTAATGCAAAGATTTATGTGATCCATTTCCCATTATCCATAGGGTGGATTAATAACTAATGTTACCTTATCTTCTATATCTTTGCAGGTTCATCTGTAGTAATTCCAGCTTCCTTCTAGACCCAGATGATTTATCATCTTTATGCATCTTTCCTTCATTCCTCCCATCTGAGAGCATTCTTTCCCTTTTTATGTTTCCTAAAGCTTTGTCTAGACCCTCTTTTGCATTCATTCATTCAATAAGTACTTAGAGATTTAAGTGGAACATTTGACAGGGAGTTTGACTTGGAGACAAAACAGACCTATATTCAGACTTTGCTTCTGATAAATACTAGTTGCCTACTATGCCAGCTAGCTGACCTGTGGTTTGAAGGCAAACACACACACACACACATACACACACACGTATAATTGTATCTATGTAAGTGTGTATGTATACAATAATCCTGCCCTCATAGAATTTACAGTCTAATTGTGAGGTAAGGGATGAGAAATGGACACTAATAGCTATTACAAAAGCATAAATTTTAGAAGTGCAAAAATAAATTGAAAGTCTTATGAGAAATTTAGGGAGTGATGATTTTTAACATCATTATTGCCCTCAATTTCACTTCAGGAAACTGTCTTTTGACTTAATGCTGTAGGAATATGGTTCCCTATGCCATTTCAAGTCAAGTCAATCCAAACCTTGAGAGTGACTCCCAGGAAAGTAAGTATGGAGTCAGGCATAGCTTCCTGACTAGAGAAGCTTTCATTTGAGGCTGGCATAGCCTACCTTGAAATAACGCTGGAGAGCACAATTGCGAGGCACAGAACAAAGCAGGCAGCAAGGTCTTACAAGAGGAAGCAAGAGTGTGTGTGTGTCTAATCTCAACTGTGGAGTCTTATACATCACTTCTGATTAAGGAATCTCTACTTTCTGTCACTTTCCATTAACAGGATGCAATTTTGTATGACACATTCCATTAAAGAAACCAGTCTTCACACACTGTGGCATCCCAAAGCTTCAAACCTCCTAGGAGGCTTGAAAAGGGGCAATTTGGGGCATAATCGCCAGAGGCACCACAACAAATCCACTAAAAATAGTATGTGTGTATGTGTATATCTATACACATCTACAATATACATAGGGTATATTATATGCACATGACATATCCACAAATTACATGTGTATATATGTGCATTACGATATGAGTTTACATGTATGTATTATACACATATGGGTTGTGTATTTGTATTCATACATATATACATGTGTGTATCCATTTAAGTGGTACTTAACCCTATATGTTTATACGGATATATGTATATATCAATACATGTTTGTATGTACATCTATACACATATTTAAGTTCCTGCCCTAAACTAGGTATCATGTATGTCCAAATGTCCTAAATGTCCTCCCCTATACTAGGTACCATATATATTATAAAAGAAACAAACACATGGGGGGGTGGGGGGAGGTGTGGGGGTGGGTACGTGTGTGTGTGTGTGTGTGTGTGTGTGTGTGTGTGTGTGTGTGTAGATAGGTTATGTTGCATAGAGAGGTTGTTTACATGAAAAGCAAAGAATAGAGATGATATATCATAAAATCCTTGAGACTAGGGACCTTATTTTACCACTTCCAAAATAAACATCCATATTTCCTCTAAGGAAAAGTCCTCAGTGGTTTCCTTGCACTTATACAAACAAATTTTAAAATGTTCCTCCCATTATTCAATCCCTCTGTTATCTGGCAGCGCTGTACCTTTATGAATTTTTCTTATATTGCTCTGCTTTAATATTTCACATTCACTCATAGTAAACTACCCATTTTCTCCAAAATGTGTACTATTTTTTAAGAGTCATCAGTGATCTCTTAATTATCAAATTTAATAGCTATTTCTTGGCTTTCATATTTTAGCCCCACTTGACCCTGTAGTTTGCTCACTTTTTCTGAACAGTATTTCCTCTTTTTCTCTATAAGTTAACACTCTCCTAGCTCTCTTCCTCTATTTCTAACTATTCATTCTCTTTCAATTGTTCCATCCTTTTGACAGGGGTTTCTTCCTGCATCTTGAACCATTCATTCTTTGTGTGTTTCAATGATTCCATTCTCCTTTTGGCCCTGTATAGTAATTCTTTTCATTATGTTTTGGCTTTACACTTTTCAGTATATACATTATCTTCCACAATGGGGTATACAGGTATTCAGGGAAGACTAGAACATATGATGTGAGGGTTGCCAAGACCCTTTTTTAGGACTGTTTTACACCTTTTGCATCTGTCTGCTATCCAATTTTCACCTGAAGTTCCAAGAAGCTATAATATGCACAGTACCACATGGTAGTAAACCATTTTGATAGGCAGGCTAAACCTGGTAGAGGGTAACTGAGGGGCCTCAAAACCATTGGTGGGGGGTTGTCTACTCCAAGCCTATTTAACATTTCCTCATGGAATAGGTGTTTGTGAAGAATTTGTTCCAAGAGACCATGAAGGTGGTGGAAGCAGGCACTGTGGAGTGCTTAGAGCTTGGTTAGACACTGAAGATGCCAAGGTCATTAACTGCATCCTGAGCCATCATCGGTCATCTTGACCTTTTTCTTGTGACTGAACTCTTATGACTCTGGAAGAGACAGTGAAGCTGATGACCTTGCACAACTTTGCCTTATTTAAATTCAATTTATGATCTAGTTCAAAGACATCATCCATATAACTTTACCATTTTAACTTATCTCAAAGTTCTATGCTGATAAGAAAGTGGCAAAAAAAAGTAGATGTGGATGAATTGCGAGCTATAGATACAAACTTGCACACAAGTAACCCAGGGCATAGGATTATCTTCTCATTGGACTGAAGTAGCAGTTTGGCAGCCCGCTTGGTGTCTGGACAGCCTTTTTTAAGGATTACACTGCTCACTTCGTAACATGAGGAAGGGCCTAGGAAATCCAGCCCAATTTAACCCTGGCCTGCATACCATAAGGGGGGATCCTATCCTGTTGTCAAAGCACAGCAAAAAATGCACAACTGTACAAAAAATTTTTGTGAAGATCATTCCACTTACTCATGTGCTCACACTTATGGACAATATGAAATCCAATAAATCTGAAAGATAAATGGCTCTTGTAGCAAGAGAATTCAGCAGGTAACACATCCAAACAGCCACCCTGAATGAAACAAGACTGGCAAATGAAGGCCAGCTTACTGAAGCAGGGTTGCATGCACATTTTTCTGGAGTGGCCACATGGATGGGGAGCACTGAAAAGCTGGAATAGGTTTTGCAATCAAAACTAATCTAGTCAACAAGCTTGTATGACAGGCTCATGACAATGCATCTGTCACTTGCAAAAAAGCACCATGTCATCATCATCAGTGCATAGCTCCTAACATAACAAACCCTAATAAGGTTAAAGAAAAATCTTATGAAGACCTGGAGATCTTCATCATCAATGTACCAAAAGAGAATAAGCTGGCAATTCTGAGTGCCTTTAACATCAGAGTATATACAGACTATCAGAAATGGCAGAAGTCTTTGAGAGGAATGGAGTCTGAAACAACTACTAAAGACTTCTGCATCTTATGACTTTCTCATCATCAATGCTGTCTTCCATTTACTTAAAAGCAATAAAACTTTGTGAATGCACCCTCACAGCAAACATTGACATTTAATAGACTATGTCGTCTTAAGAAGAGACAGACAAGATATGAGAGTGACAAAGGAAATGTGTGACACATAGTGCTCAACTGATAGCAGATTTATCTTCTCCAAGCTAATATTCATATTCAAAAAAAGTAATGATCCCCAAGGCAAGATGACTCCCCAAAAAAATCTAATGTCAACAGATTAAGGGACTTCTTTCTATATGAACAGTTAGGTGCTAACTTAAAGGGAAAATTGAGCCAACACATGGTTGGCACCAGTGGAACAGAAAAAGGGTGGACAGCTTTTGAACATTTAGTGTACAACACTGCATTTACTCATTTGGGTCAGAATACTCACAAATATCAAGACTGTTTTGATGAAAATGATGGGGAAATTCAGAAGTTGCTAAATAAAAAATGAAAACTCCACAGGGTTTACTAAGACAATGATTGTCCATCTCTAAGAAGGCAGTGTTTAACTTCATCAAAAGTCAAATGCAAATGAAGTTTCAAGATATGCAGGATTCTTGGCTCAGCAAGAAGGAAGATGAAATTCTGGATAGCAACAATCTAAAGTACATTTATGATGCCCTGAAGGCATCATAGGGGTCAAAGACCTACAGTACATCTCAACTACTCATTGCTGATGGAACCACATTGATTAGTGTTAAGGACAGGATCCTACAGAGATGGGCTGAACCAGAGGAGGGGAACCTGTGACCTCAAGGTCACATGTAGTCTTCTATGTCCTCAAGTGCAACCCTTTGAATACAAACTTCACAGAATAAATTCCCTTAACAAAATGATTTGTTCAGTAAGACTTGGACTCAGTCAAAAGATTGCATTCAAGGACCTAGAAGGCCACATGTTGCCTAGAGGCCACAGGTTCCCCATCTCTGCTGCTGAACAATTCCATGGTGTCCTCAACAGACTGTCATTAACCATTTCTGAAGCAATTATCTCTGTATGTTAGTTTGAAGTCAATCCTTCTGAAACCAAACTTCCAACTGAAGAAAAGGCTTTAAATCCATTACGTTCCTCCCATGTGTCAAAGCTCCTGGTGATGATTCTATTCAGTTGAGATTTATAAGGCAATTTGTACACTGGTCATACAAAAACAAATGGAAATTTTCTGGGTTATATGGCAAGAGGAAGTTATCCTTCGGGAGTTCAAGTATGCTCCCACCATCCATTTCTATAAAAGAAAAGGAAATAAGTTTCCCTGTGACAATATCAGGGGTGTCTCTCTTAGTCATTGCTGGCAAAGCTCTCACCAGAGTACACCTTAATAGGCTGATCCTTCACCTGGAAGATGGTCATCTACCTTAGAACTAGCGTGGCTTCACAAAGGACAGAGAAGCAATTGATATGGTGTTTGATGCCAGACAAGTCCAGGAGAAATGACAGGAGCACCAAAGAAATCTCTACACAACATTCATCAATCTGCCCAAGGCCTTTGATAATCTTGGTCAAGAGGGCTTGTGGTAGATCATGGCAAAACTTGGTTGTCCAAAGGAGTTCAACAGTGTTGCATACTATTTTCATGATGGCATGTTTGCACAGATGCTGAATAGTAGACCATGTGAGTGGAGGGGCAGTTGATGTGTGATTTTTTTGTCACAGATGATTGTGCACTCAAATGCAGTCTCTGAGGCTGAAATGTAGAAGAGGGTGGATCAATTCTCCGCTACTTGTGTTAATTTTGAACTGGCAACTGACAATGAGAAAACAGAGGTTCTCCAGCAGGCAACACTGCACCATCCATATGTGGAACCATCAATTACAGCAAACGGAAAAATAGTGAATGCTGTGAATAAGTTCACTTACTTGGCAGTATACTTACCAGGGAAGCCCCCAGAGTTGGTAACATTGATGCATACATTGCCAGAACTATTTTAGTGTTTGGGAGACTCTGAAGGAAAGTTTGGGAGAGATGAAATATTAGGATGACTACAAAACTGAAGGCCTACAAAGCTATTGTACTGATCTCATTGTTACATCCCCGTTAAACCTGAACAAGAAACTGAATCAGTTCCATTTGAATTATCTGAGAAAGATTCTATTGATCATCTGGCAAGATGAGACATTGGATATTGAGGTCCATTCTAGAGTTAAGCTACTAAGCAAACTATTATGGAGACCATAACTCTGATGGGCTCATTCAAACATTGTTTAAATGCCAAACATACATTTGCCTAAAAGACTATTTTGTAGAGAACTCACACAAGACAAGTGCTCACATGGGAGGTCAGAAGTAGAGATACAAAAAGAAGAAGAGATACAAAAGTCTCTCTGAGGAACTTTGAAATCAGTTGTGAGGTATGTGAGACACTGGCCCGGATCCACCCAGCAAGGTGTGGCTACATCAATGAAGGTTCTGTGTTCTGTAACCAAAGCAAAAATGCAGTAACACAAAAGAAATGTGAGATGCACAAATTTAAAGATATCTTCACTCAAAATGTACTTGTGGACTAAGCATCCCTATCCTGTAGTATAGACTTCCGAGCTCATATTGGTCTGAACAGCCACAGTTGGACACACTGTACCTTGACTCTGACATAATGGTGTCATTATGATGTCATCCTCTTTGAATATGAAAAACAACCAACCAACTAATCTTCCTCAATAATCCCATTGCATCCATGCCTTAAAATCCTAAATATTTGGCTGCATCTCTGAAACCTTATCTGACCTCCAGACTAACATCTCTAAATGCTTGAGAGGAATATACCAATGGAATTCAAAATTTAGCATTTCCAAAAGTGCGTTGTTTTTCCTAGCTTAAAACAGAATTTCACCTTCTAATTGTAGTTTAATATAGGTTCTTAGAACTAAAACTGGAATGGATTTTAAAAGCACTTCTCATGTCACAAATGGAGAAATTAGAAGACTAAGTTACATGCTCAAAGTCACAAGCTAGCATGCATCAGAGTCAGCATTCCATTCACTGGAGAATGTCACCTTGATTCTGTCAATGCCAGTCTCTCATCCTCAAAATCTAGGCACTATCTTTGACTTTTCCCTTTTCCTTGCCCCTCCTATGAAATCAGCTACCATATATTACCAGTGCTAGCTCAGCCATCTTTCTCATGCATGTATCCACTTCTTTGCTCTCTTTGTCAGCATCTTAGTCCAGGCTCTCAATGCAACCATTCCAAAATATTGTAGTAGTCTCTTAACAGGTTATCTCAACTGTATTTTTTTTTGCTTTTTTTGCCTTTTTTTTTTACTTTTTGGTGGGGGGAAGGCAGGGCAATTGGGATCAAGTGACTGGCCCAAGGTCACACAGCTAGTAAGTGTTAGATGTCTGAGGTCGGATTTGAACTAAGGTCCTCCTGATTCCAGGGCTGGTGCTCTATTCACTCTGCCACCTAGCCAGCTGTATTTTTTTTTCTGTATCAATGAAGTCTTACTTTATATTTCTGTACAACTTGTATTCCTTATACATCAACTATATGACCATGAAAACTTTTAGAAAAAAAAATAAGAAAAGTCTAACACACCTCTTAATCTCATGAAACCACCATATACTTCTTTGGTGATCATGTCAAAGTGGTAAAAAAAAAAATAAGACATAGAATGGTAAGAATCATGAAGTGTTAGAATATCATTCTAGTATCTGTAACCATCAATTTAACAATCATTGTTCTACATATGAGATTCTTGTTGAAACCAAGAAATTGACTTACCAAATGACCATATCTATACTGACAGAAAAAAAGAAAGAAAGAAATAGGAGGGAAACAAAGGAGGAATGAAGGAAGGAACAAAGAAAGAAAGAGTGGTATACATTTTTTTAATTTTCCTCTCCTTTTTTAGGATGCTCTTTTTTTAATTACAATTTTGTAAAATTTTATTTTAGACTCAAACACCAGAACACAAATACAAAATAGAGAAAAGAAAAAAAATATATATATGTATGTATATATATATATATATATATATATATATATATATATATTTCATAAACTTAAATAGAAAGTAAGAAAAGGGGGAGAAAAAGGATGCCATGTGCATAGCAGAATATGAGAGGATTCAAAATATGTAAAGATGAATTTTCATTTCAAGAAAACCTGTAAAAGGGCAGAGCCAAGGTGGTGGAGTGAAAGCAGGGACTTCCTTGAGTTCTCCTGCAGACCCATCCAAATACCTGTAAAAAATGTCTCTAAACAAATTATACAGCAGCAGAACCCATAAAATGACATGGTGAAGGTTGACAGGAAAGGTTTGTTACACCAGTCTCAGAGAGGAGTGCAGTCCAGTGTGGGCTGCACCAGTATAGGCAGGGCCCCAGCAAACCTGGAGTATGCTTCAGGAGACTGAATTACTGGCAGCAGTGGTAGTTTCCTGACTTCTCCACCCACAAATGCAAAAGACAATTTAGAAGGTCAGTAGGAAATTCTGTATCAATGCATTCTTGCTTTATACCTGGGTGATAGAGGAGCAAGGTCCAGCTCCAGTCTCTACCCCAAGGCAGTGACAGCACAGCAGTGGCTGCTTTGAGGGCTCTTGGCCCACAGACAGTGGGGATACTGAGTGACTGATGAGTGAGGGCTTTCAGGTATCTCTTTGCTGCCACTGAAGAAATATACTCTTACCTTGCCTGTCCTTGGATCTGAATCACAGTCCTGGTTGGCGGACCTGGAGGCACAAGGAGCACTACAATGGTGGAGTTTGGGGCAGTGGTGGAGAGGGGATCCTTTTCACTATTCCAAGGCAGAAAAGAGTTCTTGTGGTCACTCACCGACAAGAGCACAGACTGGGAAAAGAACAAACACCTCTCCTTTGATCATACAACCTTGGAAGGATTAAAACTTTATAGAGCCCTAGAAATATCTCTGAAAACAGTTGTACAGAACCGCTGAAGCTTGGGATGGTGCACTCTCCACTCTAGAAGAAGAGCCCTACCTTAAAAAAGAGCTAAAAAGTCAAGTAATTGGCTGGAGAAATGAGAAAAAAATCATACTATAGAATCTTACATTTTTGACAAGGAAGATTAAAACATACAACCAGTAGAAGAAAACAAAATCAAAGCTCCTACATCCAAAGCCTCCAAGAAAAATAGGAATTGGATTTTGAAAATCAAGTAAATAAATGACAGTGAAAAAAAGGGTAGAGAAATGAGAGTGACGCAAGAAAATCAAGAAAAACAAGTCAAGTAGTCCGATTATTCTTATGTGTTCTCTTCTTGATCTGTTCTCCAGATCAGTTGTTTTTTCTTATAAGATGCTTCACTTTCTCTTCTATTTTTTTGTTCTTCATACTTTTTAAAATCATTTCTTGATCTCTTATAATTTCACTAATTTTCAAGATATCACTTTCTTCCTTAAGAGTCTGCATTTCCTTTTCTAATTGGATGACTTTTTTTTATAATCTTCTTGTTTTTCTTGTATTCTTATTCTTTTTATTTTTATTTTTCCCTCCGTATCTGTCATTTTATTTTTAAAGTCTTTTTTAAGTTCTTCTATGAATTCTTTTTTGGCAGGTGATCATTTGATGTTACTCTTTGGGGTAGAAGGGGATTTCTTTGCTTCAAAATCCTCTCCTGAAGATGAATACTGGTCTTATATATTCCCATAATGACTCTCTATGATTGGATTCTTTCTCCTTTGCCTGTGCAATTTTGGAAGTAATAGCTTAATTTTCATAATCACCTTCAGCCCTGGGGAATGGGGGGTGGTGTCTCTTGCCCCAGATCTTCAGTTCTCCTGTAACCTAGAATTAAAGCCAAACCTCCAAACTCCAGCAAGTGCCCACAGTCAGGGGCTTTCTGCCCCACTACTACTGCACTCACTGGGCATGTGCTGGTTCCATCTTGCCCCTACTGCTTTCCACAGCACAGCTGGGTCTGACATTCCTTTACAGTAGAGGTTCCCTGAATATTCCCTGGCTCAGATACCCAACTCATCTCACTACAGGCCGGGGGATAAAAGTTCCTATACCTGAGGCAGATGTGACCTCCCAATCCAGCTATCCCCAGGGCTTGCTGCTTGTTGTTAATGCAGCCCCTAGCCAGGATGTATTTACTCTTCACAGGGACCAAATCTCATCCTGGGCTTTTTCTTCCAAACTCAAATTGTCCCAGGAAGACCCCAGTTGTACCCCTATTCTTATTTATTTTTACCTACACTTTGTTCTCCCTAAGGTGCTATTTTATCTCTTTTGTGGGGGAAAATCTTGAGAGCTTAGAATTTTATGATTTACTCTACCATCTTCACATGGTTTGTATTTATTAACAAATGATCTTCATCACTGGAGGAATTGGGATCACTGTATTTTAATTTTTTTCAAATGTCACACTTTTTAGTGTAGCATATGAGAAGGCTTAAGTGGTCCCAAGGACAACAAAGGTGAGTATCCAGAGCAAGATCAATACACACAAAGAAAATCTCTGATGGAGGTAAAACAATTTTGAAAGCATTGAATTGTTGTCAATCTATCTGAAATTTTGAAAAGATAACCAAATGATTTGAAAAATAATGAATAGTACTATTTATACGTTGCAAAGGCAATTGAGCAGATATCAGTAACTACTAATGGTCAAAAAGTCAAATGAAAATGGGAATCCCATTTTATTTGCTAGTATGAATAGATAAGAGAGATGAATATATGTGTGCATGTGTTTGTGCATATATATTTACATATACAGATATACATATAACTATAGATAACTATGTATAGCTATATCTAAAGATAGATGGATAGATGGATAGATTGATAGATAGATAGATAGATGATAGATAATAGAAAACTTTGCATATCAAAATTAATATAGTATACTAAAAATTTATTATGCCAAAATTGATTAGTATCCCAAAATAGATCCTTGGAGGCACTCATCCAGATAGACTTTCCCAGGAATCTTTTTTT
>CM053582.1:150465924-150483909 GCA_028627135.1 Pseudochirops cupreus | reverse complement strand
AGTTTTCTGGTATTTAAATGAATGCACTATCTATATTTCTTATGTAGAGAGCCTGTTCCATTTTGTGATTAATAACTATATCAGCATATTTATAGTTACTGTAGGCATTGTGAATACTGCATTGCTGATACAGTTTCCATTGGGGCTACCCAAGCAGCAAGAGATATTTAAAATATGGTGACAGATTAGGATCTGAGCAATCTCCGTATTAATGGGTTGAAGAAAACACTTAATTAGTTAGATAGTTCAATTGTCCCAAAGGGCTAAGGTCAAAGGTTGATATTTAGTTGGATTATGATCTGAAGCCTTGGTTCTCCATAAATGTCTTCAATTATTAGATTTGTTTAGAATTGTAGAATCCTAGGGTTAGAAAAAATCTCAGGGGTCAGTATTCCCACCCTTTATCTTCTGTTCCTGCTTCCTATGGACAGTTCAGGACAGGAATTATCTAAGGACATAAATAGTTAAATGGAAAGGGCACTGAACTTGTGGTTTGGGTCTTGAGTTTGAACCTGTTGGTGAGTAAGGATAATTTCTATCCAAAGCATGGGAAGATTTCTGGTAGAATGGGTGGAGGAGTACAATTTGTTCCAATGACCATGAAAATGGCAGAAGCAGGTGTGTGGAACTTGTTCAGATATTGAAGACACCAAGGTCATCCACTGTATCCTGGACTATTGCCAGTAAGCTTGGCTTTTTCCTGCCATTGGACTTCAATGACTAAAAAGAAAAAAATTCTCAATTGTATGAAACTCTGCATCACCTAAAACCAATTCACATGCAAGTCAAGACATCATCCATGATATCATTGGTTCTCTTTAAAAAAGGACAAACAACAGCCATCATCTGTAAAAGGGAGGTATTGAATAATATGCCTCTACAGGTATGAACTTTATTTCTTTTTATACCTTGTATTTAAGCCAGATGGAATATGTTTTATACTCCTTTCTTACCCTACCTTTTTCTGTCTCCATTGCTTTGGTTCTACTCTGTCTTATGCTTAGAATAGTCTCTTTTCATATCTGTCTGCTTACATCTCTCTCTTCATTTAAGGCCTAACTAGGTGTTACCTCATTTATAAATCCTTTAATAATCTTCCAAGATAAAGTGATCTTTCCTTTTTCCAGTATTTCATATCATTTTTCTTGGACCTTTCATTATACCATGTACCTCTCTAATGGCATTACTTCCTGAATTAAACTTTGCCTTAATCTGTGTATTTTTCACATACTGGTTTCATTTCCTCCACTGATAGTAAAGCCCTTTAGGTAAAGGTCTTGTCTTATGCCTTTGTGTCTCTGTGTACAATATAAAACTTTGCTCAAAAGAGATGCTGAGTTAATGATGGTTGAATATAATTGAGTTGAACCTATACTTTGAGAGATTTGAATTATAAGACTTTTGTTTAGTTTTGCTCTGCCCATAATAGGTAAAAACGTCAGTAATAAAGAATTACAATTTTCTGTTCTCTATTGGGGATGCTGGATAAGGGTGTCAATATGCTGGTATAAATCAAAGTAAGATAATCAGTATACATTTATGCTTATAGGGAAGAATCTTTCACACCTTGTGTATGTGGGTCATTCTTCATGACCCTGAAAGAGACTTATCCATGTGCAACCAATTTTTCCAGATCAGTGGAGGTAGAATAAGGGAAGAAGGCTTATAGATAGGGATATTTAAAATCAATATAAGGAAAAACAGACTATTAATTTATGAGTGGAATGACTTGGCTGAGGAGATAATGGGTTTCCCATCATTATTTCTCCACAGAGGGGTTGGATAACTACTTACTAATAAGAAAGTTATAGAGGAGATTTCAGGTAATAGGAATCTTTATGTACTCTTGGAGATCACTTTTAGCTCTGTGATTCTTTGAAATTAGTCCATGATTCATAAACATTTATGAAATGTCTACTATGTGCTAGGAACTAGCACTATTAGCACTACCAAGCACTGGGAATACAAATAAGAAAAAGAAAGATAGTCGCTGCCCTCAAGGAACTTATAATTTAATAGTGGAAAACAATACCCCAAAGGAAGAAGAAACAGATTAAGGAGGCTCCAGATGATGGAGGAGCATGATTATGGAGTCTAACCAGGCAGAGTAGTTGGCAGGAAATGAAGAGACGACTGTAAATCCTGAGCCCTCTCTAAATGGAAGCTTTGGTAGGAGGAAAGAGGCAACTGAGGGTACTGAGAAGATATAATGAGTTGAAGCAATCTCAATAATAATGAGATTTGTGCTATAATTAATGACTTAGAGTAGGAAGAATAAATCATATATGGAAAATATACTGCTCTGGTTATTTTCTTAGTGCATTGCCTGCCTCTCTCATATTCCTTCCTTCTAGTGGGGAATAGAGGAGAGGATGAAATAAGGAAGCAAAAGAGAACGTGTCATGGGCTTCTAGGTGGCTCAGTGGATAGAGTACCAGAACTGGAGTCAGGAAGAGCTGAGTTAAAATCAGGTTTCAGGAACTTACTTGTGTTACTCTGGGAAAATCACTTAACTTTATTTGCCCCAGTTTTCTCGTATGTAAAATGAGCTAGAAAAGGAATTGGCAAACCACTCTATTATCTTGGCTAAGAAAACCCTAAAAGGGATCATGGGGAGTTGGACACACCTTAAAAATGACTGAACAACAATAAAAATGTCTGTATGGATCTATATCATGTCATATCATATCATATCATATCATATCATATCTATCTATCTATCTGTCTATCTACATACTCCCTATCTTTTCAAGTTTATAAACAGTTGGGATCTTTAGAATATTTTCTGGTTCATGAAAGAATAAAATAGAGAATTGAGTAAGAGACAAACAGGAAAATATGGCAGTAATGATTTAAGAGAAAATATCATGCAATTAAACTTTAACCTATCAGTATTCAGAATTAGTGGAACTACCCTAGTAGGAGAAGAAGGGAGCTAGTATATGATGACACTCTCTTTGCCATCAACTTTCTCTTACCAAGTGCAGGTGTAGAATCTTACCTATGCCTTCAGGAAAAAGTATATATGAATTAGGTTGAAGCCATTTTTTTGGAGGGGGAAGGCAAGGCAATTGGGGTTAAGTGACTTGCCTAAAGTCACACAATTAGTAAGTGTCAAGTGTCTGAGACCAGATTTGAATTCAGGTCCTCCTGACTTCAGGGCTGGTGCTCTATTCACTATGCCACCTAGCTGCTTCCATTTTTTGTTTTACAGTTGAAACCCTCAATAGCTCCCTTTGTAGACTTAGAACTACAGGGGCTTTAGAGGGTATTTAGTAGAAACTCAGGAAAATGTGGCTCCAGAGAGGTAAAATGAATTAATCAAAGTTATTATTTGTTTCAGAGAGTAGAGTAGAAGGAAGCCCAGAAAAGGAGGAAAGTTTAGAACATTACAGATTAAATTTATTATATACTTAAAAAAGCAAGATGTACAGAGTAGAGATCTGAGGATTACCTTGCATTTTTGTTTTGTTCTACTATGTATATGGAAGTGCCTATTTTGTTTCATGTTTAAGTTCAGAATAAAAATAAGTAAAAATTAAGTAAAAAGTCAGTACATTTTCTACTATGATCCTTTACCAACTTCAGATCCACAGACCCTTTTGGCTCCCAAAGAGGATTCCTATTGAACTCACATGAAGTCACAATTTTCAAAGGAAATGAAGAATAATTTATACGTATGTGTGTGTATCTTCCCTGAGCCAGAAGGCTAGAACACACACATGAACACATACATACATATGTACATGTGTATATACTGAATCACACACATATAGTATATGTAGATATACATATATATACGTACACATATGTGTATATATCTATATATTTGTATATTCCACACCCTTTCTAGTTCATAGACATTTGGGATTTATGGATGATTTTCTGATTCATGCAAAAGTCAAGCAGAAAATCTTATCAAAGAGAATGGGAAATGGCAATAGTTAATCAAGGGAGAATATGATATAATTGCACTTAAAACTATGAGGATTCAGAATTAGTGGGACTACTTGTAGGATAAGAAGGAAGCTGGTATATGATGACAACACATATATCTATGTATATACATACATACATTTATATACACACATACGTACATATATGCACACTATCCCTTATTCAATATTCAACAATTACAATGTGGCTGGGGGGTGGGGGGGAGATATTTCTATTAACATTTAAGTGATAAGCAAACTGAGACTGAGAGATGCTAAGTGTAGAGTTTAAACATAATTTTAAAAACCTGTCAATTTTCTGGTCATTGTGTTTTGTTCATTTCAGGATTTCTCTCTCTGCCTTATGTGTGAGACTTTGTATAAGTCACTTTTCCTAGTTTGATCTCAATTTTTTGTAAAATGAGGAGGTGAACTAGATGATTTACAAAGCCCTTCGAGCTCTAAATCTGATCCTAAATATGATCTTAAACAGCTTGATTGTTTTTCCTCAAACTGATTGCAGTTATTTATTAGTATTGTGTAGTCACCACCCCCTTTATTCAACAGGTGCCTTTGCTGTAAAAATTCAATAATTTGGAGTTCATCTCTTTCAATTAATCATAGCTCTCATGACCCCCTCAATTAATACCTGCAGGATTAAATGCAATCTCCTGGGCCAAGCATTCAAGTCCCTTCACTTTTAGCTCTAACCCATTGTTCCATCCCCCTATCAAAATCCCTTTTATGTACTATGTTACAGCCAAAATTGTTGACAAAGTCTCATTGTATACTTCCCTTACATCATAATGTCTTCTGTTCCTCCCCCATCTCCATGCTGCTCAGCTATCAAGATCCTACTCATCCTTCAAAATCCAGTGCAAAAGTCTCCTCCTCTATGAAGATTTTCTTCATCTTTCCGGGTGTAAATAAGTTTTCCTAACTTAGACCTTATTTGTACAAAACTTTGGGCTCATATTTTGCACTTAAGATTTGATTTCCAATTTTAGTTAATTAATATGGTTCTCATTGCCCCTACTCAATTATAAAGTCCTATGAAGGCAAAAATTATGGCTTGTTTATTTTTTTATCTCCAGAGGTTAGCAGTATAGAACTCTATGCACAGTACTTATTTAATAATTGGTGAAGTCTTTATGTAGCTTATCCGTACGTACTTTTGTTTGTTGTCTTCCTACTATCTCTTACATTAGACTGTGAGCTCCTTGAGAGCAGGGTCTATCTTTTCCTTTTATTATATGACATCATTTGTCATACTGCCTTGTACATTGTAGGTGCTTAATACACGCGTTTCAATTGATTGAACTGACATTTCAAAATGCTCACAACTCTACATCTAGAATACTTTGAACTAAATAATTGAATTGAATGGAATGGAATTGACTAAATTGAACAATACGATTCTGAATTATACAGAAAGGTAATAGTATCTTGGAAGAAATTAAATTATCTAATTTTAATGGATGTGTGAATATAATTAAAACATTACATCAATGCATTTGCATAGCTGCAGAATTTCTGCATCAATATTTTAACCTCAAGGTTGTAAGTAATTATGTGTAATTGGTTTAGCTTCTATTAGAATAATTAGATTATTATGATATAATTTCAAAAGTGTATGGGTTTAGGAATTAATTTTTAGCAATTAACTTACCCATTGATTCTATCACTATTGTGATTTGAATTTTGCTTCAAGTCAGTCACTGAGCCTCTGGATTTAGGAAATTTATTGTTTCCATGTTTTCTTTAGATCTGGGATCATTGCACATATGTGATTCCATTACAGTGAATAAACTTTCCACAGCGCTGGAAACTATCAAAACAATAACCACCCTGAAAGAATAATTAATCTCTCTTAAAATAAAAAGCTAGAAAACAGTGATTCTGAATATACGGTCTAAGAAATCAGGAATTGAATTATCCTCCTCATTTTACTGAATGACACTTACACTTTGTTCCGAATTATTTGCCATGACACTCTATTTTGGTCTCCATGTCTTTGCACATGGTGGCATGTAATCCTTCCTCACTTCCTGTTCATAGAATTGAATTTAAAAATCCATGTCACAAGTGAAAAAAAAGTCAAGAAAATTTAGTGGGGTATGTGAATTGTAATTTTATGATAGGTCAATTATTTTATCTTCCAACTCAGTTCAAACCCCAAATTTCTGATTCATCTTTCATAGGACCCAAACTCCTTCTTTCTCTTTATCCTCATTCTCTATTTCATTCTTCCTCTTTTCTTCTATTTCTTCTCTTTCTCCTTATTCTACTTCTTATTTTCTTTCCCTTCTGTCTTTTTTCTTTTTCTTTTCTCTTCTTTTTTCTTTCTCCTCCTTTCTTTTTACTCATTTTTTTCTCTCTCATTCTCTTTTTTCCTCCTCTTTCTACTTCCCCCTCTTCATTCTTTTTCCCTTTTATGCAGGGAAATCAGTTGAAGGAACAGGATATTTAGCCTAGAGAAGAGAAGACTCTGGCTATCACATCTGTCTTCAAGAATTTAAAGGACAATCACATTCAGGAAAAATTATGTATTTTGTTTAATCACGTGGGGAGAGCAAAGAAAAATGAGTGGGAATATCAAGGGGGCCAATTTATGCCAAGAAAAATCAACTTCTCTTTCTTGGAGTCTATGCTATCCTGTTTCGTGATGACTGCTTGACTGTCAGGGCAGAAGACAAGCAACTGGCTCAGGTGGAATGTTAAGAATGACTAGGATAGGCTGGATATAATGAGCCAAGTGAGGTTGTGTTCAGTCAATCACTAATCAGGATAGCACAGGCCCTAGGGATGAGAATGTACATTTCTCTTCTTCTTAGTAATAAAGAGTGTTCTTCCATACATTTATTGATAGCTTCAATTTCTTCCTTCAAAAACTCCTTGTTTATATGTTTTGATGACTTTATTGTGGTCAAAGGAACCACCTTTGTTCCTTTAATATTCTTATTGATCCCTGTATATTTTGAACATTAGACTTCTATTAATCCTTTAATTTGATGAAAATATTTTCCCAACAGTGTTTTCTTTTCTTATTCTAGTAAATGGATTGAGTTTGATTGTGCCCATTGTTAAAATTTTATAATTTAAATTAAAAAAATTTTTTTAAAAATGTTCATATAATTTGCACTTATTTTTTTCTTACATGGTGACTTTTATCCTTTTCTTTTTGGACAAATATCATTCATGTGCCCTTAATTATGCAAAGCACTGTCTTCCAATCCCTTTATTTTTCTTTCTTTCTTTTGTGGTGTCACCTTTTATAAATAACTCTTAGGTGATGCTGACAATTAGGAGGCTAATCCTATTTAGTAGGAAGAACCAGAAAGTTGGAGTTCACACTTTGGTGGTTGTGAGCTTCTCTCCAGCTCAGAAGAAGTAATGAGATTTTTCTTTGATTGATAATCTATGATAGTCATAAAATGGGCAACCTTCTACGTATTCCTCAGTTCTAACTTGGCATCTAAGGGTTGTAGGGTACGGTGAACTTACCCAATCAGACTCAGTCACAAACCCCTTCTCTGGCATGTTCCACCTCTTCCTTGAACTTAATATATTTTACTGAGCCCTAGTCACTTGGCATAATGCAAATGCTTTCTCTATGAGCTGACTGACATTTAAAATAAAAGATTATTTTTTAGCATAAGAACAATAAATGAATAATTAAGAACAAAACTTCTGCTAAACAGCTATGCATTTGCCACTCCTCTAGATTATGGAAATAGGTGGTGCAGTGGATAAAGCAGTGAGCCTGGAGTCTGAAAGACAGGTTTCTGATGTTTGCTGGTTTGGGTTACTTTTAGCAAATTGCTTAATTTCTGTTTGCCTCAGTTTCCCTTTTTTGTAAAATAAGGATAATAATAGCACCTATCTTCTAAGGTTGTTGTGAGGGTCAAAGGAGACTACAATTGTAAAGTGTCTGCCCCATAGGAAGCACTATATAAATGTTAACTATCATTATTTTTATTTACAAACTAGCTGTTCTGATCATAGGCATTCTTGAAAATGTGTAACTTGGTTTATTTAATGCTCCCAACTGCTCCTTCTGCCAGTGGGTAAAGGAGTCTAAACAATACAATAATTTGTTTCTGATATTTGTATCAAGAATAGACTTCAGACCAAGGATATAATTTCCTCTTCTGACATAGAGACCCAAAAAAGGCATCTCACAAAGAGAAAAAGGAATCTCTTGTGTCAAGTACTTTTCTTGCTGTTGGGTGTCCTGTCAGTGGCAAAGATCTATAAATCTCTTTGTAAAGATCTATAAATCTCTTTGTGAAGCCAGATAAGTTCATCTGATGACCAACTCTAGAAAAGTCAACCATCTCTGTGCCTCCCTGGCATCTCTAAGTTTGGGAGGGGAAGGGAAGAGAGGAAGAGGGAAGGGGAGAGGAGGGGAGGGGAGAGAAGGGGAGGGGAAGGAAAGGAAGGGTAACCTTCAAGGGTAAAAAAAAAATCTCTAAAATGAAATTCATAGAATCCTAAGATCTTCATTCAATATGTTCTAGTTAATTGTACAAAGTATTCTAGTTACTCTGGAAAATCAAGTAAGTTGGTAATGTTTATTTGAAAAAGGATGACCTGGACAAGGTAGACATTAATAAATGTTTATTCAGTTGATTGCTACTTTCAATCTGCAGGACCTTGGAAAAGTCATTTGCCTATTCAGGGCCTCTGTTTCCTTGCCTGAAAAATGAAAAGTTTCCTATTAACCTTACCACATGCTTTTTTTTTCTTCCTTCCAGTATTCTTTAGGTTCAAACAATTGAAGTTCTGTCAGCTATGGTGAATCACAGAGCTCATGATTTATTTTCTATTCACACAATTCTTCCCTAAGTGGGGGAAGTTTCCTGATTTAAATGAATACTTACAAAAATGATGATTTTACACTTTTCAATGGAACAACCACCCCGACAGCTCCTTTGTGTTCCAGGGACCTTAAGGGGCTGCTAACAGATTTATGGTCTCATTACTGCCTATAGCAATAACTCTTCCAAAAGGTAATTTTTATGCCGGGGGACCACAAAACAAATGGGAAGAAAAGTTCATGAGTAAAAGAACTAGCTGACTGTCAGGGATTTCAAATACCTTAGTTACTAAAACAATGGATTTTCACAGAAATGAGCTTACTGTTGAATTTTTGTGCTGGCTTTAAAGCCAAACCCAAATACTCACCCACCTCTTCTGTGATACTTTTCTTAATTTCTCCAAATAATGATGAGCTTTCCCCTGTCCTCATTCCCCAGAGCTGTCAGAAGACTTGGTTTTCTCCTTTCTTATGCAATTTTGTGCAATAACTTGAACTGAAGTTATTTACCTGTAAATACTTACCCCTCTTACTGAGGACTAGGCCTACTACTTTTACTCCTCAAGGTTATCAAAAACTTTGAGGTATTTGTGAGGTTTCTTTTTATTTACTGTAAGGCTGAATTCCTACCACCTGTGTTTCCCCATTTGTTAGGGGTTCAGTAACTAATAGTTCCATTTAACAATACCAATTGGCTTTTTCAAAAGAACATTTACTTCAGATATATTGCAAAAAGAAATTTACAAAAATTTCCATGACATTTCAGGGACATAATCCCCCATTCCTGTCTTCCACTCTCAATCCCCTCCCCCCCACCTCCCTCCACTCTCAATGAGACTAAAGTAGCATGGGATCAAGTGATCTTAACTCATTTCCTACACAACATTTAGTATGTAATGTGAATTTTGTGATTCTTTTTTAGATAATAGTTCCTAGGATCATAGATATTAGTTCCCAGGATCCATGATCATAATGATCTACTAGTTCCAAGGCTCATGATTTGGAAACAATATCACCACATTTGTTCATCATACAATAATCTTAAAATAATGCAAACTTGTGAGGCTGTTGCTGGGAAATTTCCTTCTTTGTGTGCTCCTCTATAAATCAAGTTGGTACTGGTCAGTAAGTAGGGAATGGGAATGGGAATGCACAAGGTGAATGTGCATGTGTGGGTGCCTTAACCAGTCCCCATCAAGGCTTGGGGGAGAAATGCCCAAGTTGGATTACTATCTTGATCAGCCCCCATCAAGACTTAGGGGATCTTGTAGGAGTTGTACTCCTACTTCTTCTCTGCCTGCGCTGGGAGAAGAGTAATTAGGGGTTTCTGTAGGAGTTGGTGCTTCCATTATCAGCAACCCCTTTTCAAATAAATAGAATAAATTAATTAACCTCTTAATATGTTTCTGATGCTGTCCTTCTGGCTGCCCAGATCAAGAGTGAACCTGCTAGAGGCTGAAGCGGGAAATCTCCTGTGGTCCTGCCTGACACAAGTCATAGTTGATACCTCCTATGTTACCTCCTGACCTACCACATTGTTTCCTCTAAGATGTGAGATCATGACCAGAGGCAGTTGAATCCTTCTGTTTGGTTGGAGTCCTGAAAGTCACTCCTAATGATAAAATATCAATCCTTGCTTCTCAGGACATCAGTAATAATACTCTGACTGTGAAATATGACTCCCAGATTCTTATAGCTCTTACTCCTGATCCAGATCAAAGACTCCACTCTCTTCCCCTAGAACGGAAACAAGCAAACCAAAAGACTAAGGAGGCCCCATTATATTGCCTCAGCAAGGTCCAGAAGACCTCCTAGCCCTTCCACTTATGATATAATTCCTCACCAGACAGTCACACCACCAAGAGCTCAAATGAAGACATTGAGTAGCAAGGAAGAGGTAGCTGATGCTGATAGACCTTTGTAAATGCCTCTAAAGTTAGAGAGCCTTCCCTTCATCATGTATCTTGCCAATCACAAATAGTTACTTAACGTCCACACGTGCTCCAGTCTCCTCCAGGCACTTATCTTACATAATTCTTTTTTTTAAAATTTAAATTAATTAATTAATTTTTAGTTTTTAACATTAATTTCCACAAAATTTTGAGTTACAGTTTTTTCTCTCCATCTTTCCCTTACCTGCAACCCCAAAATTGCAAGCCCACTTAATACCCCATCCCCCAATCCATTCCCTCTCCCCCATCAATCCCCCTAACTTTCTAGTAGGGCAAGATGGTTTTCTATACCCCAGTGCCTTTATGTCTTATTTCCCAGTTGCATATCTTACATGATTCTTTTGGAAGCAGTCCTCCACATGGAAAGATACCATCTTCTTAGTGTCCTCCACAAGGTGATGTAGTTATTTTGTCTGAAGTGCATGTGCCAGAATCCTTTATACATGTGTGTATGTATGTGAATCATAACCCCCACTAAACTGTAAATACATAATAATAATAATTAGTGTCTTCTTTCCCCCAGTACTTAGCACAATGCTATGCATGTAGTAAACATTCAATACATGAACTTACATAACTTTAATTAGCCACTCTAACTTGCTTACCCTTCTCTCCACTCATGCCCCATCATAGCCACTCTGTTTAACAAAATTCCTTCATATAAAGGAATTGGCAAACTAGGATCAACAAAATGAAAAGACCTCTATGGCTCCATCCCAAGCCCACATTTTCAATTCACTTGGGAATTTTTTAAAGCGCTGTTTTAGTTGATGGGGGAAGAGGAGGTATAGAATACCAAAATGTATATTCTGTTAGCCTCACAATGTAAATCACAATCACTCTCCTGAAGAAGTCTTCAAAAGGTGAGACAACATGTTCACCAACTGTAGTGCCCACACAGAAAATTAGAGGTACAAAGAATGTGCTATATTTGGCAGCAAGAAAAAAATAAGCCTTTATTAAGCACTTACTACATACTAGGCACTGTACTAAGCATTAGTGATATAAATAAAAGCAAAAAGTATCTTCCTTTAAGAAGCTTAATTTCTAAGGGAAGACAAGACACAAAAGGAAACTGAAGAGCTGGTGACATAGGGTTGGGACATGTTATCAGTCTTAAAGGTCAGAAATAGAGCCAGGAGGGGAATGAAGGTCAGCAGCACAGGCCACTCCTCAAAACGGAGGCCTGGAAAGGAACTTAGTAGTGGGAGGAGATCACAGGGGTCGCTGCATATTCCAAGCTGAGTAAGCTCTAGGTACTGTAGGACCTTCCTGAGTGAGATGGAAGCTGAGGCATTGACAAAAATACGGAAAGTCACAAGCTGAGCTATAACAAAAAGATTTATGGATTCAAATTCTCAATAGTGACTGAATCTGTGACAGTCACCTAATTCATTTCTTGGCTGAAATCTGAGTGTCCTAATAGGGGAAGAGATATTTGATCTGGTCCTTGAAGGAAGAAAATGATTTTAACTACAGAAATGAGGGTGTAATGTTTACTAAACCCAAGGGACAGTGTGTACATTGGCAAAGATGTAGGAAAAGTCACAATTAGTTACTACAAGCAATGGTGAAAACAGATATCCCTTCTGAATCATGACTTTTCCCATCAAAGTTTCAATATATTATGGGTCAGCATGAGAAATTAAATGGGAATTTTGTGGAAGCTGCAAGCAGCATGCAAAGGCCAGTAGATGACACAGAAAAAGTTTAGAAACTCAGAAATATATAACATATATGTATAGTATTGTATAATAATCACATATGATAATGATACGATATTACAATAATAATTCAGACTTCTCCTGTATGAAAGGATTTGCATGGATTTTCCAGATCATGGGGATAGTAGACTCCTTCCCCCATCTCCCCTCCCTCCATGATGTGGAAGAGATAATTATAGTTTATTTTGTGTGGATGTTATTTTGAAGGGATGCTTTGAGAAATAGTATGAAATAAAGTTGGAAAGGTTGGTGGGAACTAGGATGTAAATTAACTAAAGTAAAGCTAAGAAGTCTTTATTTGATACTACTAGTAAGAAAAACAAAGGACAGAGGGAGGGAGGAAAGAAGGAAGGAAATAAACATTTCTTAAGTACCTCCTTTGTGGCAGGCTCTGTGTGACATTCTTTATAGACATCTCCTTTGATCCTCAAAACAATCTTAGGTGCTATTACTATTCATATTTCTCAGTTGAAGAAAATAAATGACTTGCCCAGGACCATACAGATAGTAAGTATCTGTGGCTAGATTTGGATTCAGGTCTTCTTGACTCCAGACCTAGGGCTTTATACAATGAAGAAACTATTGCCTCCAGATTAATATAGAGTCACTTGAAAGTTTTGAGCAGAAGAGGTGATAAGGTGCTGATGATGGACCCCTAAAAGTCCCTGGACTTTCCTACATGGTCCCTGGCGTTCCTCCGAAGCACCCAGCCCTTCCCAGTTAAGAATCTTTTCAACTGCCCTTTCTTTGGGGCCTCATTGTGTGCACCTGGCTCCACCCTACACCTCCATTCCATGATCCCATCTAGACCCCTTTTCTGTTACCTCCTAGTCACCCCAAACTATTGGCCACACTATTAATAAAAGGTCAGTCTTGTCTACCAAATGGCTCAGATTCTTTAAGAGTCTGGCCTGTTTGTTAATACAGGCATCACAAATAGCTCTGGTTCTTAAAAGTCCTTTCCATTTCTGTTGGTGACACAATAAATCTTACCTCTGACTAACAGAAGACTTGAGGTGAATTCTTTTGAGACATGACCCATATCTTCTGTCCTTGAATTTCAGGGTTCCCAGTACCCCTAGAACACAGCAGAGGGATATATGGATTAGAAAGATTATTTTGACATCTGTTTGATGAATGTAGTGAAGAGAAAAACTACTGATGGGAAAGGCCAGTTAGGAGACATAAAAAAGCAGGAGAGAGAAGAAAATGTTCTGAACTAGTTTAGTGTCAATTTGCCTAGAATACTGTAATAGCCTACTAACTCCCACCTATCTCCTCTCTGTCTCTGTCTCTGTCTCTGTCTCTGTCTCTCTTCCTCCTCCCTCCCCCCACCTTCCTCTCTAGCATAATAGCTATCTTCAAGTATCTGAGAGTTATGGAATAGGCACAACACAAGAACAACTTTTTTAAAATTTTTTTTCAAAATTTTATTTTAGACTTAAACACCAGAACACAAATACAGAATAGATAAAAGAAACAAAAATATATGATAAACTGAAATATTGGAACTTAAATATGAAGTTAGAAAGAAAAAAAACATGTCATGTGTATCACTCAACATAAGAGAGGATTCAAAATATGTAACAATAGATTTTCATTTCAAGAAAGCCTATATGATAAATAATACATGTTGTGTTGAGAACTGTCCACCTTTGCTTCCTTGCGAGTTTTCTTTAGTTCTCTGTTCTACACTTTTTTACTTTGTTCTTTTTTCCCCTGCACCTCCCCTCCCCACAGAAGGCTACAATAAAGCTTAGGTATGTTTCTCTATAACTATAGATACACACACACACACACACACACACATACATACATATATAGACATATACTTTTCCAAACCTATTCTACTCCTGATCTTTGTTTTTTTTTTCTTTTATGTGTGATTATATCTGTTGTTTCCTATCCCTCCTGCCACAAGAACAACTTTTTGACAATTAAAGTTATGCATAAGTACAATGGACTATTTTAGGAACTGCTATGTTCCTCTTCTTTAGGCATCTTCATGCAAATCTGATTAAACTTTTGGGGATATTATAGAGAACATTCTATTTCCATTAGCTTGTAGGCTCCTTGAGAGCAGAGAATCTGTTTTGCCTCCTTTTGTATCCCTAGGCTTAGCCAGATACCTGGCACATACCTGATGTTTAGTAAATATTTATCAATTGATTGATGCTATATGGGTTGGAATAGATGCCCTTTCTAACTCTGAGGTTCTGGGATTTTGTGATTAAACTTGTGCTGCTTGGCCTAAGAGAGTGGAGCTAGGAATGATGACTACACATTTTAAAGAAACTAATTTAGAATTCATCTATGGATGCAAACTTCTGAATGATTTGTGCTATATGCAAAAGCATGTAGCTTGGCACATGGTGATAACCTACTCTCATTCCTGTGGGTGTTCAAACAGAGGATGAATGACCACTTATCATGTATGTTGTAGAAGAGAGTCCTCTGTCATGGACTGCATTGGGTGGCTTTTGAGGTATGTTCAGGCTTGGAGATTCTGGGACTTTGTATGGATGTTTTCCTTTCTCACTCAAACAATAAATTAAGAAGAATTTAGCATATTCCAAGAATATGTGCCTATTATGTGCCAAGAACTGGGCTAGGTTCTAGACATAAAAATGCAAAGAATAAAACAATACTTACTCTCAAGGTGTTTATTTGCTAAGTACTGGGAAAACAAACACACAAGTGAATTTACATTTTATCAGGAGGAGATTAGACTGTAGACCAGGGATGGGGAACCTGCAATCTTCAGGCCACATGTGACCTCTTAGGTCCTTGGGTGTGGCTATTTAACTGAGTACAAGTTTGACAGAACAAATCCTTTTATTAGCCTGATAGCTATCTTCAAGTATTTGAGACTTATCTTATGGAAGAAGGTTTAGGCTTAACACAAGAAGGACTTCTTGACAACTAAAGTTATGCATAAATACAGTGGACTGTTTTAGGAGTACTGTGTTCCTCTTCATTAGACATCTTCTGTGAAGTTTGGATTCTGTCAATGGGCTCCACTTAGAGAGCCACATGTGGCCTTGAGGCCTCAGGTTCCCCAGGCTTGCGTAGACTCTTTGAGAACAAGACCTTGGTTATTTCTCTGAATTATTATTACATAATAGAAGGGTTTAAACAAGGTAGACATTGATAAATGTCCATTGAATTATATTTTCATTAATTTAATTCAATTGAGAATATAAGCTAGGAGGAGTAATTAGGAAGGTTTGTTAAAAAAAAAAACAATGCCAAGGCCTTCTTGAAGATACTAGGAGAGAAAAGGCAAAGATATAGTGAATCTCTGGGTATGGAGAGACGTAGACAGGATGCCACAGCATTTGTTTCAATATGACTTTCTTTAAGAGTTCAGGCAAGTCATGCCAACTCTATCTCCTCTGCCTTCTTAAAAGATCTTGCTCACCAGGAGCTGGACAGAAGTCTTTTGTCAAATCAATAGACTTACAGTCAGGGATCTTTATGAAAGAAAATAAAAAATAGAATAAACAAATCCAGAAGGATATAATGCCTTAATCTGTTTGACAGTCCTGGGCAGGGAAAAATGATTATAATCTCAAGTTGGGAAATAGCCCATCACAGGCTTCATGGTAAGATCCAGATGTTCAACACTGTTTAAGAGCCCAAATTAACTTTGTTATTTCCCCTTCTACCCTTCCTATCTAAAAAAAGAGATTAGAGACTCCAAGTGTTCCCCAAATCACTACAAAAGGCTCATATAGCCAAAATTTATCAATGCCAGGGACGTAGGGATAGAGACTGAAGGTAATGCATCATTACTTTGCCTGAGTCTCGAAGGGCAGCAACAATTAAAATAGACAATATCTACAATGCACATTTCAGTTTCTGTCAAGCAAGAGAAATCTAGATAAAGACATGGTCCTTGCAAGAGTCAAACCTACACTACTTCAAATTGTGGTATTTGCCTGGGGTGGCACACTTTGTAGGGAACAATTTTCCTGGAGACTATATGTGACTCAGGGTCATAGCAAATTAGGAAAGGAGAAGGAAGAGGGAATTATGTCCAGCTTCTCCTAATACTTTTGTTACTTTATTTTCTAAGATTGACTTAAGATCAATATTTTCTTTTCTCCCAAAACCTCTTATATTATCCCCAAACCACATCTATTCAGGAGAAAATACTACTTTTTACTAACTGAGAAACTAGACTATTCTATGGCCCTTTTCCCCTACTGTCCTCTCAAAACCCCTCAGTATCACCAATAATTTTCTCCTCTTTTACTTCTAATGCAGAGATGAGAAGGTGGCTATTATTAGCAAAGTCAAATCTTCTACCTGTACCACTGATGCCTCCCCTTCTCATTTTTTTATGAAGTTTGTCACTGCAACTATCCCCTTTCTCTTCAATCTTCAGTTACTACCTATAGACTGGTTCCATCCTTGAACCCTAAGTATATACTAGGTTTGTCCCCTGCCTAAAATAAAAAAAAAATCAACTAAATGAAGAAAAAAAAATTCATGAATTCTCTCATGGTGTCTTCCCATATTCTCCCTTTCAAAGGAGAAGTCCTAAAACAAAAGGAGTGTATACTCCTTGTCTCCAGTTCCACTTTTTTAAAAAATTAACTTTTGTTTATTTTTAGTTTACATCATTCATTTCCACAAGGTTTTGAGATACAAATATTTTCCCCATTTTTCCCTTACCCACCACCCCAAAACAGCAATCTCACTGTATACCCCCTCCCCCAATCTGCTCTCTCCTATATACTCCCTCATCACCCCTCTGACTTTTCCGGTAGGGCAAGATGGATCTCCTTACCCCAGTGCCTGTAGATCTTAATTCCCAGTTGCATGTAAGTGATAATAATAATAATAATAATACATATATATATAGACATATATACATACATATATATTTTTAACATTTGATTAAAGAACTTTACATTCTAGATTCTTTCCCTTCCTCCCTTGTCACCCACCCCTACTAGAAAGACAAGCAATTCAATACAGGCTGTACATGTGTTGTTATGCAGAACATCTCCACAATGAACATATTGTGTAACACTGATTTCCCTCCTTTCTATCCTGCCCTCCCCTTGTTCTAGTCTTTACTTTGTCCCTGTCCCTTTATAGAAGTCTGTTTCTAACAACCCTCCCCCCCAATCTGCCTTCCCTTCCATCATCCCCCTCTCATCCCCTTCCCCTCTACTCTCCTACAGGGCAAGATACCCAATTTAGAGTGTATGTCATTCCTTCCCTAAGCCAGATTGAATGAGAATAAGGTTGACATATTCCCTTTTGCCTTCCTGTTCTTCCCCTCCATTGTAACAGTTATCTTTTGCCTCTTCTATATGAGATGATTAACCCCATTCTGTCTTTCTCTGTCACCTCTCATTCCATTTCTCTCCCACCTCTCAATTTCACCTTTTAAAATATCATTCCTTCCTATTCAATTGATCCTGTGCCCTCTGTCTATGTATACATATATGCACATACTCACATATGTATTCATATGCAAATATATACCCTCCTATATAGACATACGTGTATGTATACATACATATACTTTTATATTCCCT
>CM053582.1:150441221-150465424 GCA_028627135.1 Pseudochirops cupreus | reverse complement strand
GGACTTTGTTAGAAATATAGAGGAATGCTGAGAATTTATTGGTTTTATTTTATATCCTGCAACTTACCTAAAGTTATTTATTTTCTTAAGTAGTTTTTTTACTTGATTCTCTAGGATTCTCTAAGTATATCATCATATCATCTGCAAATAGTGATAGCTTAGTCTCTGCTTTGCCTAATCTAACTCTTTCAATTTCTTTTTCTTCTCTTATTTTTACAGCTAACATCTCTACAAACAAATGTGAGTAACAGGGGTTATAATGGACATCCTTGTTTCACCCCCAATCTCATTGGAAATGCTTCTAGCTTATCCTCATTACATATAACACTTGATGATGGTTTTAGATAGGTGCTACTTATTATTTTAAAGAAGACACAATTTATTCCTATGTGTTCTAGTGTTTTTAATAAGAATGGGTGTGATATTTTGTTGAAAGCTTTTTCTGCATTTATTGAGATAATCGTATGGTTTCTACTAGTTTTGTTGATGATATGGTCTATTATACTGATAGTTTTCCTAATATCAAACCAGCCTTGTATTCCTGGAATAAAACCTACCTGATGAAAGTGTGATAATTTATGCGTCTATATTCATGAGGGAATTTTCTTTCTCTGTTTTGGCTCTTCCCAATTGAGAGATGAGTACCATGTTTGTATCATAAAAAGAATTTGGTAGGACTCCTCCAATATTCCCAATTAGTCTATAAAGTATTGGAATTAATTGTTCTTTAAATGTTTGATAGAATTCACTTGCAAATCCATCTGGGCTTGCAGATTTTTTCCTAAGGAGTTCATTGATGGCTTGTTCAATTTCTTTTTTTGAGATGGGGTTATTTCAGTATTTTATTTCCTCTTCAGTTAATCTGGGCAATTTATATTTTTGTAAATATTCATTCATTTCACTAAGATTGTCAAATTTATTGACATACACTTGGGCAAAATAATTCCCAATTATTGTTTTAATTTCCTCTTCATTGGAGGTAAATTCACTCTTTTCATTTTAGATACTGGTAATTTGGTTTTCTTCTTTCTTTTTTAAATCAAATTGACTAAAGGTCTATTAATTTTATTGTTTTATTTTTTCATAAAACCAGCTTAGTTTTATTTATTAGTTCAACAGTTTTCTTCATTTCAATTTTATTAATCTCCCCTTTGGTTTTCAGTATTTCTAATTTAGTATTTAATTGGGGATTTTCAATTTGTTCTTTTTCTAACTTTTTAAGTTGCATGCTCAATTAATTGATATCTTTTTTCTCTATTTTCTTCATGTAAGCATTCAGAGATATAAAACTTCCCTTAAGAACTGCTTTCACTGTATTCAATAACTTTTGGTATGTTGTCTCATTATTGTCATTCTATTGAATGAAGTTCCTGATTATTTATTTGATTTCTTGTTTGACCCATTCATTCTTTAGGATTAGATTATTTAGTTTCCAACTAATTTTTAGTCTATTTTTCCATGATCCTTTATTACACATAATTTTTATTGCATCATGATCTGAAAAGGATTTATTTAATATTTCTGCCTTTCTGCACTTGATTGTAAGGTTTTTATGCCCCAGTACATGGTCAATTTCTGTGTATGTAACATGTACCATTGAGAAGAAGGTATTTTCCTTTTTTATCCCCATTCAATTTTCTCCAGAGGACTATCATATCTACCTTCTCTAAAATTCTATTCACATCCTTAACTTCTTTCTTGTTTATTTTGAGATTACATTTATCAAGTTCAGCAAAGGGGAGGTTGAGGTCACACACCATAATTTTGCTATCTATTTCTTACTCTAACTCCCTTAATTTCTCCCCTAAGAATCTGAATGCTATTCCACTTGGTGCATATATGTTTAGCAATGATATTGCTTCATGTCAATGGTGCCTTTTAGCAGGATAAAGTTTCCTTCCTAATTTCTTGTAATTAGATCTATCTTTGCTTTTGCTTTGTCTGAGATAAGGGTTGCTATTCCTGCTTTTTTTGTTTTACTTTAGCTGGAGAATAATTATTCTACTCCAGCCTTTTACCTTTACCCTGTGTGTATCTCCCTGTTTCAAATGTGTTTCTTGTAGACAGCATATTGTAGGATTGTGGCTTTTAATCCATTCTGCTTTCTACCTCCATTTTATGAGACAATTCATCCCATTCACCTTCACTATCTGTGTCTTTCTCTCTGCCCTATTCTGGCCCCTGTTTATACTGTTATTTCTCCCTTCTCTCTTCTCCTCCTTAAGAGTTTTACTTTTGACCACCACCTCCCTCAATATTACCTCCCTATCAGCCCACCTTTCCTACCCTTTCCCCTTACTATTTCCTTCCTCCCTTCTAACAATTCCCCTCCCCTTCCCCATTTCCCTACTACTGCCTGTAGGGCACTTTAGATTTTTATACTTAACAGAGTATGTTATTCCCTCCTTGAACCAAATCTGGTGAGAGTAAGTCTCAAACAATGCTCCTCTCCCTCCCTTCTTGCCCTCTACTGTAATAAGTTTTTGTGCCTCTTCACTTTAGATTTCTTTACTTGATTGAATATGTTGTTCTCTCCTTGAACCAAAACCAATGAGAATAAAGCTCATACAATATTTGTTGCCCTCCCTTTTTTTCTTCTACTATAATATGATTTATGCCTCTTCACATGGCATAATTTACCCTTTTCTGCCTCTTCCTTTCCTCTTCTCCCATTACAATCCCTTTGCACTCCTTAATAAGCTTTATTATTATCACATTAGTTAATTTATATCCACACCCTCTATCTGTGCATATCTCTTTTAAATTCCATGATAATTATGCCATTCTCAATATTGACAGTTATCATCCTCCCATATAGGGATGTATACAGTTTGTTTCTATTGAATAACAAGTTGTGTGTGTCTGTCTGTCTTTGTGTTTCCTGTTTATCTTTTTATGTCTCTTGAGTCTTGTATTTGGAGATCAAATTTTCCATTGAACTCTGACCTTTGCATCAGGAATGTCTGGAAGTCCCTTATTTCATTGAATGACCATCTCCTTGACTAAAAGGTTATGCTCAGTTTTGCTGGGTAGTTGATCTTTGGTTGCAGGCTGAGCCCCCTTTACCTTACAATATATCATATTACAATCCCTTCATTTTTTTTGGTTTTTTTTGTTTTTGTTTTTTTTGGTGGTGGAAAGGCAGGGCAATTGGGGTTAAGTGACTTGCCAAAGGTCACATGGCTAGTGTTAAGTGTCTGAACACAGACTTGAACTCAGGTCCTCCTAACTCTAGGGCCTCTGTTCACTGTGCCACCTAGCTGCCCCTCCTTTCAATCTTTTGATGTGGAAACTGCTAGGTTCTGTTTGATCCTGACTGTAGTGCCACAATATTTGAATTGTTTCCTTCTGACTGTATGCAGTATTTTCTCCTTGATGTGATAATTCCGTAATTTGGCTACAATATTCCTTGAAGTTTTCAATTTGAAATCTCTGTCAGGAGGTATTCAATTAATTCTTTCAATGACTCTTTTGCCCTCTGGTTCTAGGACCTCAGTGTGATTTGTTGGAAGATGTTGTTCAGGCTCTTTTTTTTCATCATGGCTTCCCAGTAGACCAATAAGTCTTAGATTATCAGTCCTGGATCTGTTCTCCAGGTCAGTTGTTTTTCCAATGAAATATTTTACAATTTCTTCTATTTGTTCATTCTTTAGTCTTTATTTGATTGATTTTTGATGCCTCATAAAGTCATTAGCTTCAATTTGTCTAATTCTAATTTTTACCGAATTGTTTTCCTCAGTTTTTTGAACGTGTTTTTTTTCCATATGTTCAGCTTTTATTTTTAAGGAGTTATTTTCTCCAGTTGGATTTTTGTACTTCTTTTCCTATTTGACAAATTTTACTTTTTAAGGAATTGTTTTCTTCAGTGATTTTTTTTTCCATTTTGCCAATGATATTTTAAAAATAATTGGTCAATTTATCTTCTACCTCTCTAATTTGGCTTTGAAAATCCTTCTTGAGCTTTTCCAAGAATGCTTTTTGGACATGAGACCAATTCACATTCCCTTATGAGATTTCAGATGTGGGTATAGGGTCAGTGCTGTCCTCTTCTGAATTTGGTTCTTATAGCTCACCATAATAGGATTATAAAGTCTTTTTATTTTTTTCCGATTTGCTTTTTACCCATCGTGATTGACTATTTCCTTGCTTTTAAAGTGGATCTCTGCTTCTGGGGCACAGAGGGCTCTCACCCACTTTTCTTATGCTGGGAGTTAGGGGCCTGGTTATTGACTTTGTGTGCTGTGATCTCTGAATGCCCAGACTATGGCCAAGGCCAGGACTTTTTGCGTTTCCCATTTCCCCAGGTTATGCTGAAACTCACAGCATGAGGTATGAGGAGGGGTGGTCTGACCACTTCAGGATTCTGTCTCCATGCCCCTGAGTGAGAGCTCAGGCAGACTTAGCTGCTGGTGACCAGGGACATGATGGTGTCTGTCAATTCCCCTGGTTGTGTGAAGTCATACCTGGGGTTCTGGTGTTAAGACATTCTGGCTCCACCCTCCTGGGGATCAGGATCTCCTGCTGGTCATCTGGGATGGGGCTTTTTGGGATGCCTCTCACCCTGCACTTTAGCCTCAGCACATCCACAGCCACACCCTTCCTCTAGGACTCCCTAGCCTCTAGCCGGTTCTACTCTTTCAGGATTTTACCCTAGGGCAATATTCTGAGGGTTTTTCAGGGCCAGAGAGGGAGATAAGAGCAGTTATAGTTTAATCCATCATCTTGGCTCCCAGAAATTCAGGTAGGTGATTTTTAAACATCCAGACTGTGGGTTGATAGTCCCAGGAGTAGGTACTGCCACTACTCCAGGCCTTGCACTTGTCTCTTACCCAGCTCTGACAGACCCCTGTCCTGTGGTGAGAGCTCTGGGAATTATCCCTGTGATGGGTGAGTCAGAGCTCCTGGGCTTGCTCTGGCTATACTCGGGTCTGTGCTGGTGCAGCCCACACTCTGCACTATGCATTCTCCTATCCTTCTACACATTCCTGGGCTGGAAATCTGCCACATTTGTTCTTCCAATGCATTCTGTCACTCTAAAATCCATTCAGATTCACTTTTTAGAGATTACTGAAGGAATTCATGGACAAGTTCATGTGAGTTCCTGCTTTCATTCTGCCATCTTGTCTTCACTCCCTAAACTTACTCTTGGTGAAAGTTTGAATTGCTAGGTTTCACAAATACTTTTCTTTTTCTGCAAAAGGCCACATTTTTACATTTCCTCAATTGACAATATGTGTAGACCATGCAACACTCCATTCTTTGCTGATGATTTTTTTTAATCATTTGATTTGGCAAAGCAAAATGAAAACTTAAAAAATCTCTCTACCAACAAAGAGTCTTCCATGAATATATTAAAGTGATTTAACAGCAGAAACAATTGTTGTCAGTGACCCTCTTGTTTTTAATATCAGGTGAGGTATAAGATGAGATGATATATGCTTACTAGAGATGTCTGCCAACTTTATTGAAGATAACAAGCATATATCCAATATATAAGTAGAATTCCTTAAGTTTGTGTAATGTCAAGCAAAGTCAACTTCCAGGTTCTGATTATGAGCATAGCAAACTCCATTTATTCAATGACAAATTGAAGCAAAACATTCACAGAAAATCAAAATATAGCATAACTCAATAATTTAGTAAGTTCTCAATTCAATTGCAAAGTACCAATGTCCAAGTACCCCAACCCTGGGCAGTATATTCATTTAGTCAGTCAACAAAGTCTGTCTTCTCAAATGGAGATTAGTTTCCAATTATAAACAAAGTGCATTCATTTGGTCAGTAACAGAGCACAAAAAAGTCAAAAGTGTCCCACCCCTGGATCACAATTGAATTACAATACCATCCATTAACATCAAGTACTTTCTCAAAAGAAGCAGAACAGCACAAAAGACCATCTACACTTAAGCTACAACAAGGTTAAGATATCATCACAGCATTGAATACCCAAGGAGAAGTCTTTTCTTCATCTTGACCTGAGGCAAGTTCTCAGCAATCTTTGTTCCTGGGGAGACAAAGTTTAACAAAGCCACAATATACATTGCCAGTGTCCTCATTAATTCAATCTCAGCCTGCAGAACAGTCCCAGAACCCTTAAAAACATCAGCAAGACCCTCTTCCAGGATTTCTGTACACATGCAACAAGAAAATCCTTCTTCATGGCTTCTGAACCAACAGCAAGGTTCCAGGACCTCTGCAACAACAGCACTGTCTTTCACTAGCAGACGAGTCTGGCAAAACAGCATCCAAACAGAAAGACAAAATATCAGCATCACAGTTATGCCTCCTCAGTCCTCAGCAGCTCCAGGTGGCAATTCTCAAAAGTTCTGGGCAACTCCAACTGGCCCTCAGCAGTCTCTCAGCAACTCTGGCCCCCTGGCAATTCTCCTCTCTCTCTCTGCTTCCATGATACTGCTCCCCAAAAGTTCTTCTGCCTCTCTCTGCTTGGGCTTCTCTCTAAAGCCAAGCACCAGCTCCTCTCAGTTCAGACTCCTCTCTTCACATCAACAAGTCCATCCCACAAGTGGGATTCACAAGCTTTGGGTTTTAACACTCAAGCCAAAAACCAGGCCAATACAGGGGGATCTTTAAATTCCATTACCATTACAGGGTGGTGGAGTTTAATTTTTTTGATGATGACGACATTGAATTGATTACATCAAGTCCCGGCACATAGCAGAACTGCCTATACAAGATTCAGAAACAATAAAGAATGACTAGTCAAACTATTAATGGTGGGGGTAAGAGAAAGTGGATGAAGAACGTTGATTGTCTTGAACATGACATGCATTTGGATGGAAAATCTATTGAACTTGTCTATAAAAAAGTTGTAAACTACATGTTGGAGATAACACCCATAGTAATGAGATTGCATACTCATTGAGACTTTCACAACTTGAAATCTCAATGAGTATGTAATATCTCTAGAGACTGGTATCTTCTATAGACAGAGTTAAGCTATCATTAAGCCATCAGTCCTAGAGAGACTCATCTTTTTATCTGGGATAGGCGGTACCTTTAGGATCAAAGGGTGCTTGGATTTCTGTGGAATTGGAGACATTGTCTCTGGAGAGTTAGATGTGCCCAGGGCAAGATCCACAAAAAGCTAAAGAGCTTACTTCATCAGGATTTCTCTGGGCCTTAGAGAACTGAGGAAAAGGAGACATTTCAAGTGCCTATTTTTCCATCTTCACCATAGATATAAATGAGGCAAGAATTCAGAGTGGATATTTTGTCTCAAATCAAATTAAACTTCAGTTCTGAGCTACCTTTAATTGGAGCTTCCATGATGTTCTTTCTGCTAAAAATTTGAAGAAGACAAATATAGGACAAGAGAGTAAACAACATTTTAATTCATACAAAACCCTTCTCTTATTATTTCACCAAATATTCATTCTTCTAGTCTAGATAACACAGAAAAAGGCCCAACTAGAAGTAAGCTAAAAATTATCCACAAAATTCAATTAACTATTTGTGAGTAAACATTGTCATCCTAGCCACCTATGGTCCATAATTCACTCACACTAATCAAAATACTAACGAGTGCAAACTATGTCCTTTGAAAAAATGATGGGCATGTAGTTTAAGTCTATATATATATGAATAAGAGAAATTAGAAGATCTCAAGCTGGCAGACAGCATCAAGATAATCTGATTCAAACCTCTCATTTTACAAATGAGGAAAAGAGGGTCCAAAAATGCTAAAGGACCAAGGAAAGTCACAAAAATCTGAGAGGAGATCAAAGGTCACATCCTTCAATTCCAAATATAGTGCTTTACATATATACATATATATATGTATATATGAAATAGCGCATCATACTATATGATGAAATACTTCCCCAGCACTAGTCAGTAAATGACACAATATATTAAAGATCCTGTCAAGATTTGATCCAATTCAAACAATTCAGTTTTTATTTATTAATTAGTTACAATATGCAAGAAATATTCTGTGCTCAGTCTTGAGAAAGCAAATATGAAAAAGAAACAACCTGTCCTCAAGAAGTTTGAGTCTAATAGGGTTGATCTGGCAAACAAAAGAAAATGTAATAAAGTTGAAGGAGAAACAGGAAAAACAAATCACTCTAAGAAAATTTGAGAGGAGGAAGGGTCAAAGATTATCTATTAGAAGTCTATGGAGGCTCCATTGAGGAGATCTTTCTTGAGCTAGATATAAAATATGCACCTAGACATTAAATAACATAATTTATTTGATGTGGGGATAGAGGGAGCATAGCACAACTAGTAAGCATTATATCCAGGATTAGAACAACAACAACAAAATGCTGTACTCTTCCCACGATGTTAGACAGTGCCTCAAATTGTATACAACATACTGAAAATTTGAACCAACAAATCTTAATGTTTGAAATGGCTGGGAGAGAACTCTCCAAGAAAGGCAGGATGGCTTCTTTTTACTTCTCCGGAGAAAGCCAAGTGAGCTCTTCCTTCTCTCTGAAACAGTAAATTTAGGGAAGTTACTCAGCATCTCTGATGACATTCTCATGTGAATGTCTCCCTGCAAGAAAGAGTAAGGGAGGAGGCTGATGACAGAAGGGCTCTTCTCTCCACATGCAGAAGGGCATAATAGCTTCTAGAACTAGGAGGCTTGCTTAGAAAAACAGGTGGTATTAAAATGATTTGGGGGTTTGATTGGACTGCAAACTCAATATGACACAATAGTGTGAAATGGAAGGTGAAAAGTATTGTTTTAATTTGCTTCATTAACTGTCCAAAACAATGGAAATGATCATACTTTATCTAGGAGTGAGAAAGTTGTGGCCTCAAGGTCACATGTGGCCTTTTAGGTCCTCAAGTTCAACCCTTTGACTGAATCCAAACTTCACAGTTCTATGTACTTGAGGACTACAGGGCCATATGTGACTTCAAGGACACAAGTTCTCCATGCCTGCTTTACACCATCAAATTCAGACCACAGCTTTTGGATACCCCAATTTAGAAAGGACATTGATAAACTGAACAGATCCATAAAAGAGCAACCAGAATGGTAAGGGGCCTGGACTCTTACACCATATGAAGAACTGGAAATGCATATTCTGGAGAACTGGACATGAGGAGAGGGAAGGGGCATGTTAGTTACGTTAAAGTGTTGGAGTGACTGTCTTGTGGAACAAGACTTAGGCTAGTTCTGATCGAAGGGAAAACTAAGAGCAAAGAGCAAAAAATGTCAGAGAATAAGAAAACATAACAATATTTCAGTCAATCAGAGATGTCCACAGAAGAAAAGGTTTGCCTTGGGAAATGTTGAGTTCTAAGAGCTCTTCTACAGGAGGTCATCATTGTAGCTGGAATGGGTATCAAATCTTCTTGTGATAAGGCTTTTTATGTGATATTATAGAGAGGACAGGGGTAGGACACACAGAGAAACAGACAGATATGGAAAGAGCTATGGAGACAGAGGCTAGGCAGAAAGACAGAGAAAGAGAGTGATAGAGAAGTAGAGATAGAGATAATGAGACAGAGGCAGGGAGACAGTAAAAACAAATTAAAAGGTGAGAGAGCCCAAGGTCACATAGCTACTTAATGATAGGGTTGGAGCAGAACTGATGCCTTCTGACTTCTCATGCTTAGTGCAGTGCTCTTTGTACTAAGCCATGTTCCAAAACTGTCAAGGTAGAATCCTCTGTGGTTAAAAACTGCTTCTTAAAGTATTTAGAATCAACATGTTCTACAACCAGGTGCTCCTATATCTGGCACTACAGGGAGCAAGCCACCCACCAACATTCCTGGCTGCCTGCTCACAGCTGGCTGATGAACGACCAACAATTTCTCCTCCTACTGAGCCTCTTTGTAAATTCCCTCAGTGATGCTTAGGGAACCCCACTGATTTACAGGCATCTAGTAAACCTCAAGGTAGGGAAGGTTATGTTTTCCAACAGAGGAGTGGGAATGGTGTTGAATTTTAAGCCTCATAGCAAAATGAAATACTTTGCCTTCCTAGGGTATGTGTGTGTGTGTGTGTGTGTGTGTGTGTGTGTGTGTTGTAGATTTGTGTGTATGCATGTATATGTATATAGTGTAATATGTTGTATGTGTGTAATGTGTATATGTATGTATGTGGTGCATACCTTTGTATATATATATGTATGTATGTATATATACATGGTATTTGTATGTGAATGTGTGAGGGGTGTGTGTGTGTGTGTGTGTGTGTAAATATCTTTTGCCTTTGTATTCCCAGTGCCCACTATATTTCCTGGAACCTAGTAGGCAATTAGTAAATGTTTATAAAATAAAATTGAGAAATATATCTTTTAGCTCCATCCCTCCCTTTTTTCCTTCCTTCTAAGAAGCATTTATTAATCTCCTAGTGTGTATGAGGCACCACGTTAAGCATTGGTTACACAGAAACAAAAATAAAAGTTTCTGCCCTCACGGAGTTTACATTCTATTAAAGGAAACAACATGTACACAGATTATTAAAAACAAAATATATGTGTCAATCTAGAGCAGTGATTCTCAACCTTCCTAATGCTGTGTCCCTTTGATACTCATATGTGGGCATATCGGCATGTGGGCAGACCCGCCTGGAGACAGATAGAGGAGTAGTATCTCGGTTCCTAAGACAATTGGAAATCTGTGTTTTCTGATGGTCTTAGGCGACCCCTGTGACTCCTGTGAAAGTGTTGTTCAACCCCCAAAGGGGTCTCGACCCATGGGTTAAGGACTGCTGATCTAGAGCAATTTGGGGAAGAATACCAACAAGTGGGTCAATTAGAAAAACCATAGAAGGGGATATGAAATTTCAGCTGAGCTTTGAAGGAATCATGGTATTCTAAAATGTGGAGATGATAGGGAATGAAATTCAGGCATTGGTGAAAGTCTGTGCAAAGACACGGAGCTGGAATATTGTTCAACATAAAGTGAATAAGCTTAGGCTTTCCTTATTTCTCTGTCCTGTCTTCATTTTTCACTGTGGCACATGGTTTTAAAAAAAGAATAAAAGAGCATTGTTATTTGAAGGCATTGACAGTAGAACCCAAGCTGTGACAGATTCTACCAAATCAGAAAGGTTTCATGAGTTAATAGGCTGGATATTTGTTGTCTAAGGACCAACGTAGCCAAGTTCAGAGACTCTCACCCAAAAGTTCTTCACAGGGTGATTGATGTTTTTTGCCAAATCAAATTTCCAAGACCATTTACTAAGCTGTATATGATTTTCAAATTGTACCAGTATGGAGTAGATTACAGATTACACACATACACAAATGACACACACATATATACACACAAATACACACATGCATACATAGAGACTGAACTGTTATGTAGTTACATATTGAATTACAGAGAGTTTTCTAGGTGTGTATATAATTATGTAACTATATATAAAGCTATATAAATATAACATATTGATTATGCCCATATCCCTTTCATATCTCTTTTTCTTTGTATAATGTATTAAGTGCTAAACATGTGTTAGGTGCCCTCAAGCTATTGTTTACCCCCATATATGGCATCAGCTAACCGAATGTAACAAGGGTTTAGTCTAAGGAGTCTCAGCCAACCAGTGGGTGCCACTTCATATAGCTAATGGAAACTTAGGTAGTAGTGAGTGAGTCATGAGGACATTGGAAACAACAGAATCTGAAACTTCAGGCCATAATGGAGAACAGGGACAAGATTCATGGCACAAGAGCTAAAATGGGGTTAATCCTTTGATATTCAGGCCAAAAAGTGTGCCAAGATAAAAAGAAAAATCTAGTTATATAGGTAAGGATGGGTCTCAGGAATCAAGCCAGAAAGGGAAAAGAGATCATATAAATATCTTGAGAAGTGATCTCAGGGTGAGCAGGGACACAAACTGGGGTGACAGAATGAGAAGGATATATAGCATTTATAACCAGACTTTGATAAATTGGAGTTGTTCTTCTTAGAGCCTGCTAGGTGGTAGAATGGATCAAGCACTGGAACTGAAGTCTAGAAATCCTGCATTCATATCCAACGTCAGGAACTTATTAGCTATGTGATCCCTGGGCAAGTCACTTACAATTGCTGTCTGCCTCACTTTCCTCAACTGTAAAATGGTGATAATAAAAGCACCTACCTCCCAGGGTTGTTGTGAAATCAAATCAGATATTTGTATAATACTTAACACGGTTCCTAGCACTTAACAAGTGTTTATTTCCTTCCTTCTTCCTTGGATGCCATAAAGGATTGGAGTTGACTCCAAATGATTCAACAAAGAAAAATGGGTAGAAGCTACAAGGAAGCAAATTTTGGATTAATGTAAGAAAAACTTTCTAACAATTAGAAAATTTGTACTGCCTAAGAAATTATCACTGGGAACCAGGCATGACACAGTCCTTTTCTCTCTGAATTTAACATTCAGCTCCTGATACTATCATGCAGCAACTGTGCTTTTCCCTGAGTATAATCTGGCTGGCTCATTTCCTGCGAGGTACCTGCTTCCCAGCTGTAAGGAACTTCAGTTTCTGACATTCGTGGCCATAGACACAATATAAATTGATTCTTTGGAAAATCTGCATTAATTGTAAACAAAGTGCAAGGATCCCAATATATAAGGATTACAGGAACCTAGCTCTAGAACTTGAAGGCACCTTAGAAGTCATCTGGTCCAACTCACTTACAAATAAGTACATTGAGGACTAAAATCACCTAGCTAGTAAATGGCAGAGTTAGATTCAACCTCGGCCCTTCTGATCCCAAATCCAGTCTTTTTCCCAGTGTCTCATGAGGACTGGTAATTTTTAGGGCCTTTTGGTCTTTGCCCTGTCCCTTTACTGAGCCCATAAGGTGAGGCTTTATAACGTCTTTCATTATAAATTTATTATTTATTTATGTTTAATTTTTTTTTCTTTTTAAGTTTTAAGTTCCAAATTTTCTCCCTCCCTTGCATTCCCTCTGGTACCCACTGAGAAGGCAAACAATATGATATCAATTATTCATGTGAAATCATGCAAAAACATATTTTCATATTAGCCATAATTCCAAAAAAAACCAAGAAAAATAAAGTAAAAAAATTATATTTCAATTTGAACTCAGAGTTCAACAGTTTTCTCTCTGAAGGTGGATAGCATTTTTTCGTCATGAGTCTTTTGGAATTGTCTTAGATCACTGTATTCATCAGAGTAGCCCAGTCTTTCACAGCTGATCATCATTACAACATTGCTGTTACTATACATGTATCTCCATTCTTCCCACTTCACTTTGAGTCAGTTCATATAGGTCTTACCATATTTTTTCTGAAACCACCCAGCTCTCCGTTTCTCATAGCATAACAGTATTCCATCATAATCATATGCCACAAGTTGTTCCATCATCCCCAATTGATAAGCATACCCTCAATTTCCAATTCTTTGTCATTTACTCTGTTTTCGTACATATAGGTCTTCTTCCTTTTTCTTTGATCTCTTTGGGATATAGATGTAGTAGTGCTTACCATCTTTCTTCACAGTACTCTTGAGCCATCAGGACTTTGGAGTTAAATGTGACCCTCATTATTTCTCCCTTTGTTTTTCTCCCTTTACTTTTATCACTAGTTATTCCCCTGATACCATGACTTCCCCATTCCTGCACTGGGTCAATATCATATTACAACTATTTGCATCTACCCAATATGGAAATCAGTTAGCCTTTGCAAATAATCACATCTCTCTACTGAGCATTCATGCAACATTCAACATTCTGCAAATATTTATTGACTTTCCTTGGGTAAAATTCTAAAATTTGCAATGCCCTCCCTAAGGGTCATCATAGTGTTGTGTTAAGAAAAGGTTTGCTGGTCATTTGAGGAGGCTTATTGAAAATGGGCAGCAAATTGCCTCTGAATAGGCATAGCACAGACCTAGGCTGCACAGGACATGACATTTCCTAACTATAAGTAGTTAAGGGCAATTGCTTTTACATGGCCATAGTTGAATTCTTCCAGGAAGACTTACACTTTCTTATAGACTAGTGAAAAGCAAGATTTTGGTTTGAGGACTGGCTCTGTCCTTTACTATTTGCATCAACACAAATCAATAAACTGGGGAGCCTGCTATTAAACATTTACCAACATGCCAGGGGTATAGGCATAATTGTACAGCATGTGCTATGTCAAGCTGTGTCATTTCAAAGTAACATCATCAACACATTCTAATCAATTTCTCCCTTAAGTAAAAAATATGAAACCCAGCTATAACATTGTATGGCTGATAGCTTGAGATGTAAGTTTTTATCATTTTTCATACCTTTCTTTGATATATAACAGTGAAAACAGCCTGAACTAATTCCTGGCCTGCCCTGTTAGTCTCCGTGTTCCCTTCTCACATTCTGGGTCAGGCCTGGCCTTCCTGTCTGTTAAATCCCCCATATTTCACTAAGCAGAATAATCACCATCCATGTGGAGCTCCCAGTTACAGGGATCAACTTTGCTGATTAACTCTTTTCATGCATGACACTCTATGCTTGGTCTCTAACATTTCACCTACAAAAGTGTTTTCATGGAACCGGTAAGTCTGGTGTAGTAGAACAAGTATTAGGCTCAAGTCAAGAAGATCTAGGTTCAAATCCTAACTGTATCACTCGCTACCAATAAATCATTCACCAGAGTGAATCATTTAATCTCTCTCAAATTTAGTTTCCTCCTCTATAAAATGGAAACAATAAAAACACCCACCTTACAGAGTTCTGGTGAAGAACAAATTATATAATATTGTGAAGCAAATCACAAACATTAGAGCTGTACACAATTGTTAGGTATTAACATCATCTTGGGAAAGCCTCTTTACAACTCTGGTCATCGGCTTTTTCCTCTAGGAAATGCAGTCTTTGGTCTAAGTTAACAGTTCTCAACCTGTGGGTTATGTTCAATTTGCAACAATGAAAATACATCCTGCATATCAGATATTTACATTATAATTCATAACAGTAGCAAAATTACAGCTATGAAGTAGCAAAATAAATAAAAATAATTTTATGGTTGGGGGGTCATCACAACATGAGGAAATGTATTAAAGGGTCATGGCATTAGGAAGGTTGAGAACCACTGGTCTAAGTGATCTTTAAGTTTCCTTCCAGCTGTGTTCATAAGACCATTAGGGAGGATACTGCTGTGCATCTAAATCAGCCATGCAAAAACCCTGGGTAGCAGAAACAATCTAAAATAGATTAATTTTGTCACTGGTAGCCTCCTATCTCCTTTTTTTGTGCTTATCTTTCTATTCTATTGCAACCATCTCAGGGGCTTCAACCAATCCCTGGAAGGTCCTACTTAACAAAGAATTGGAGGTTCTCCCTCCCTTTTGTATTTCAACTTACATAGGAGATTTTTAAAGACTTCTGATGGAAAATAAAGTAGGCTTGTTCCATTTAGGCTCAAGAGAACAGAGCTAGGAACAATGAGGGCAAGTTTCAAGGAGGCAGATTTAGTCTTGATGTAAGGAGAAGCTTCCTTACAATTGGAGAAATCCAAAAGTGGGACAGATAAATTTGGGGGGGTAATCAGGGTTCCAGCTCTGGAGGTCTTCAAGCAAAGGCTAGGTGAAGAGGTATTAGTGATGCTGCAGAAAGGATTCTGGGTCAGGTCCAGGTTAGGCCAGACTGACTCTAAGGTCTCTTCCAAACTGTGTTGCCTATGATTCTGTAAAAACTTTCCAAAGCCCATTTGAATAAATCTTCATTTGTGGAATTTCAGACACTATGATTGGGTGTACAAGATGGTGTTGAACTAAAGTGGGGATGGGGATGAAAGGAAAAATTCCCTATGTTACCCAAATCACATGATTCTTCAGACTATTTCAAATTCAGTTAGTTTCAGTCTATTTTGCACAGGGATTTAAATTTAAGGGTTGCTTTTCCCCCAAGCTTAAATATCTCACATGAATAATAATAATATCATAAAATGGTAGGATCATAGATCTTAGAATTTAAAAGAAACTTAGAGATCACAGAGAAACTCCCTCTTTTTATAGATGAGGAAAGAGATGCCGAGAAGGGTTACATGACTCATCTAAAGTGACACTTGATAAATAACAGATCTAGAATTTAGGCCCAACATTACTGACTCAAAATCCAGTGCTCTCTATAACACTAATAGAATATTATAGCATAGAATAGAATAGAATAGAATAGAATAGAATAGAATAGAATAGAATAGAATAGAATAGAATAGAACAGAATAACACTAATAGACCTTAAAGAGTATTTTTAAAAACCCAACAACTTTTAAGTTAATGTGTGGGAAAACTGAGGACCAGCAAAGAAAGTAACTGATGACCAAAAATCCCATACTCATTAGTACCAGAGTGAAAATGAATAATAACAATTGATGATGATGATGATGATAATAACAATAACACTAGCATTAATATAATGCTAGATCGACACTTTTTTTACATATACCATCTTATTTGATCCTCTCAACAATTTTGGGAGGTAAGTGTTATTATTATATCCATTTTATGGATGAGAAAGCTAAGGTACAGAGAAGTTAAGTAAATGGTTTGCTCATGCTCACATACCTAGAAAGTGTCCAAGGCTAGAATTCAACTCAGGTTTTCTTGGTTGAAAGCTCAGCACTCTTAATCCAGATCTTCTAATCCCCACCTCCCAACCCAAGACTGTGTTCTTTTCACTGTAGAGCATGTACCAGTCTACTTTCCCTTTGCTGTAAACAGCAGTCTTCTGTTTTTGTTTTAGTTTTTAGTGATTTCTCAATTGATTTTTATTGATTAGCTTTATTGATTTTATTGATATTCCCTCAATAATTGATTTACTGATTTCAGTTTTAAAAAAACTGAAAGGAAGCATTTAAGATATTTTTGGACTTTACATATGGGAAAATTTTTTCTGGCATTTTTTTGCAGTTCTAAAATTTTCAGTTCTCTATTGTAAGGTATTTTTCAGATGTAATATCCTACAAAGTATGTTTTCAAATTCTATGTATCATGTTCCTTTCTAGATTTAGCATTATATATTCCATTCTCTGTAGTTCATCAGAACTGATCCACTTTTGCCACAATCTAAAATTGTGGAGACTCAGCAAGGCATAAACTTATTTACTTAGCCACTGACAGTTGCTACAACTCAGGTGTGTGTTTGTTTGAGTTATTCTTTTGATCTGTTCCTGACATTTCACTGATGTGGAAGACTCCTAGCAACTTTGGCAAGTTAGGGGCCTAGACTGTTGCCTGGAAGCATTGAGAAGTCAAATTATACTGTTCTCATGAACATCAGCGATTTAAATCCTATCCCCATCCCCTCCTAATGTTTATAACTTGTTCTTTATTGGTCTAGTGTAGCTGGTTTGGCAATGCTGGGATGTGCTATTAAATTGTAAAGTGGGATAAACCACAGGCCCAGAAAAGAATCAATGAAGTTGTTGTATTAACCATATACCGTGCATATATTCTATCTCATCATGGCAGGGATTAAATGAGTAATGCACATGTTTTCCTGGACTAGACTGGACTTTTCCTTAGGACTGACAATCATCCAAAGGCCAGAATGCCTGGCAAATGGAAGAGATACAACCCAGAGCAATAAGTAGGTAAATTGACTCCAGAAACATCCCCTTATTAGAGATGTTTTCAGCATCAAAGGGAGAAGAATAAATTTCTTTTCTAATCAGTAATGGATTGGGGTGGGGAGAGGACTGAGCTTCAGAACAAGGAAAAGTGTTTATTGTACGTTCAAAGCCTATGGCAACATTGGTTCTTATAGGAAAATTTGGGGATGGAGGGAAACCATGGAAAAACTTATATGAACTCATGCAGGTGGGAAGCAAGCAGAACTAAAAGAACAATTTACATGATAAAACCAACATGATAAAAGAAGCTTACATTTAAACACTTTACAATTATGAATTATACAGTTACAAAAAGCTAGGTGGTACAGTGAATAGAGTGCTGGGGTGACAGGCTTGGAATCAGAAAGACCTAAGTTCAAATTCAGACTCAGATACTTATCAGCTGTGTGACCCTGGGCAAGTTACTTAACCCTTTCTACCTCAGTTTCCTCATCTGTAAAAATGAGCTGGAGAAGGAGATGTCAAACCAGTCCAGTATGTTTGCCACAAAAACCCCAAATCAGGTCATGAAGAGTTGGACACGACTGAACAATAACATTACAACAATAGTGGCTTTAGAGGACTACCAAGGAAGCATCTTCTTTAAATCTCTCAAAAGAAAGGTGGTGGACTATAAGAGAATTTAGTACATATGTATACATACATTGCTATTGTTTGTGTCCTTCATTCTAGAGGACCAATGACATCATGAGGGTGATGTGTTGACTTGCAAGTGAATTAGATTTAAGTGAGGCAAGGGAGAAAAGCTATCAGTCTCACTTTCTCCTCTAGAGTCATCAGAGCTTAGTGACACGATATAGATCAAGAGACTGGCAATGTCCCCAAAGCAATGAGAGACCTTGGTCTTTTTAAGCTAACGTCCTTCCCAGATCTCATTTGGTTTGAGGTAATGCCCATTCAGTAACTAAAGGCTTGGAAGAATTGAGCAAAAGATGGCCTAATTTGCCTTCACAAAAGAATCAGTCAGGAGGGGAAGACCTTCAGAGTTTCTAGCTAGAATAGAAACAATGACTATTCACACTCACTCTGAGTCATCAAAACCTAAACAATGAGGTGCATATGTGTGTGTATAGAGAGATAAACAGATATACATATACACATACAGATATGTAGTTAGATAGGTAGATAGATAGATAGATAGATATGTAGTTTTATATATATGTGTATATATATACACACACACACACACACACACACACACACACACACACACACACACATACACATATACAGAGAGGGAGAAAACAAGAGAGAAAGAGAGAGAGACAGAGGGAGGGAGAAAGAGAGACAGAGCGAGAGAGGGAGGGAGACAGAGACAGAGACAGAGAGACAGAGGCAGAGAGAAAGAGAGAGAGAGAGTAAAAAGAATATAATCACTCAAGACAAGTGCTAGAAGAGGAGGGAAGGAAAGGGAAAAGTGGAAGGAATGAAATTAGCATCTATTAAGAACGAATTAATTATGTGCCAGGCACCATGCTAAGAACTTTAAAATATTTCATTTGATCTTATAGTATTCCTGGGAGGAAAGTATTTTTATTGTCTCCATTGGGAAAACTGAAGTAAATAACATTTAGCAACTTGCCCAGGGACATGTAGCTAGGATGAGTCTGAGGCCAGATTGTACTCAAGTTCAAATCTGAACACTAACTCCTGACTCTGGGTCCATCATGTTATTCATGCTGCCTCTTAGATGCATTGTGAGAATAGGCGGGGAGGTTATTGGCATTCATAAAAGTCTTCTTGAGAAATGGGGCATTTTAGTGAAGCCAGAGTAACCAGGAGATGGGGATGAGGGGAGAGAGTATTCCATGAACATGGAACAGTTAGTGAAAAGGTACATGTAGGGAGAGGGAGTTTCACATATAGAGGAACAGTGTAGGGCAGTGTTGCTGGATAGCATGAGGCTCAGAAAGGAGTAAAGTTTCAGAAAACTAGAAAGATGGGAAGTGCCCAGAATGGGAAAGATTTTTTATTCTTTTTTTTTTATAAATAGTATTTTATTATTTCCAATTACATGTAAAGATAGTTTTTAGCATTCATTTTTACAAGATTTTGAGTTCTAAATTCATCTCCCTCCCCTTGCCTCTCCTCAAGATAGCAAGCAACCTGATATAGACTATAGGTATACAATCATGTTAAGCATATTCCCCATTAGTCATGTTGTAAAAGAAGAATCAGAAGAAAAGGGAAAAACCACGAGAATGAAAAAAACAAAAAAAGTGAAAATAGTGTTCAGACTCAAGATGTGGATAGCATTTTTTACTGTGAGTCTTTTGCAATTTTCTTGGATCACTGTATTACTGAGAAGATCTAAGTCTACCACAGCTGATCATTGCATAATGTTGCTGTTACTGCATACAATGGTCTCCTGTTCTGCTCACTTCTCTCAGCATCAGTTTGTGTAAATCTTCTCAGGTTTTTCTGAAATCCATCAGTTCATCATTTCTTATGGCACAATAGTATTCCATTGCATTCATATACCACAACTTGTTCAGCCATTCCCCAATTGATGAGCATTCTCTCAATTTCCAATTCTTTGATACCATGAAAAGAACTTCTATAAATATGTTTGCACAGGTGGCACCTTTTTCCCTTTTTTTATGATCTTTTTGATATATAGATCTAGTAGTAGTATTGCTGGATCAAGGGTATGTACAGTTTTATAATCCTTTGGGCATAATCGATGAGAAGAATTTTAAAGGACAAGCAGAGAAGCTTACTTTTGATCCTGGAGTTAATAGGGTCAGACCTGCCATTAAAGAAAGGTAATTCTCACCCCTGTGTACTGATGTTGGTCTCCATGATGTGATGACATGATTATTCATTCATAAATTCACTCATTCATTCAGGTATATGTTCTTATATTCAACAGACATTTCTGAAGCTCCAACTATGTTAAATTTGTTGTGCTAGTCATTACTGCAGATGGAACCTTCCCTCAAAAATTAATGGAGAATTAAACACATACAATATGACTAAAGCAAAGACAGTTCATGAACAATGTGCTCTAAAATCAAATGAGAAAGTGAGTGGCTGGGATGGTAAATCTAAGAAGGCCTTATGGAGGAGGAAGCAATTGAACTCAGCCTTGAAGAATGGGAAGATCTTCAGCAGAAAGAAATAGGAAGGAAGTAATATAGATACAGGTGACAATTTGAGCATTGGAATCAGTTTTTTTTAAGAGTCAGATAGTGGAACCAGCACTTCCTGACAAAGAGTGAGACTCCTGAAGTCACTTATCCAAGAGGCATAGTAGAAGATAAAGGGCCATTGATTGAAGACAATTACTCTGAATACAAAACAACACTCAAAATCTGTTTCCTTTTTCTCCTACTAAGGTTCTAACAAATGGAAACTGGAATGATACTAATTATGAGAGAGGGAAAAAAAGATTAAGCTCTCCTTATTCCACAACCAGAACAATTACATTTTCCTGGAGGCAGAAGGATAACAGATTCTGGGAAGCAGGTGTTATAATCACCCCCCTTTCATAGTTGAGGATACTGAGTCAGACAGAAATGAAATGACTTTCCCAGGATCATACAGCTAATAAGTATTTGTGGCCATATTTGAACTCAGATCTTCTTCACCCCAGGCCCAACACTTTAACCACTGTGCCACCTAGCTTCCTCTAATGACCAAAATTTTTAAAAAGGCAATAAATATACTTCCCACCTAGCCAAGAATGTGCATGGAGTGCATGGAAGTGAGCACCAGACTGGAAGTAAGGAGCCCTATGTTACAACCCTACCACTTTCCTATAACCATGGTCAAGTCTCTCTGAGGCTTAGTTAATATTTACCAGCTAGGGTTAATCACACTTGCCCTACCTGTCTCGCCTGGTGAGATCTCAGGCTTCAGATGCAGTACTATTTATACTGCAACAGGCATCATGTGTACAATGCTTACACACCAAAGGGTGCTATATATAAGATATTGATAATCCTGCATTCTTAAGGCCTCTGAATTCATTGCAATAGAGAGAATATTGGTTGTGTCGTCTTTACAAAGAGGTTTTACCAAGTCCAAAAAGAACCTCCTAAAAGAAAGACAAGATTGAACAGAAGAAAAAGGGTGATTTGGGGTAGAAAACTTATTTAGGAAAAAAAAAGATTTCTTTTACCCATCCAAAGATTGATGTGCTAAACACTTTTTTCTAGCTAAGCAATGCAGATCTGACGTTATTTGTATTGATCAAAAGCCGTCAGGAAATGCTTGATGAATGCTATTACTATGTAAATAGTGGACAATATTGGTTATTGCAGAAGGATAAGGGTCTGGAATTGGAAAAAAAAATGTACAATTCCTAATGGGCTATAACAAATCTATTGTGACCCTCCTAGGAAAATTAAGGATTTTAAGAGAATCCAGAATTGAAAATTGGAAGGAAGCTTAGACACTAGACTAACCCTTTCATTTTATAGATATGTGAGTCCTAGAAAGACAAATGCTTTGTGCAGCCATATAGTTAGGGTTCAACAGAGGCGGGATTTGAACCCTGGTCCTGTGACTTCAGAGGCTCTGCTTTTCCCACTATATCAGGGATGGCTTTCATCTGGGTGGAGGGGTGGGAAAGGAGGGTGATCAACCAAAGAGCTTCAAAGTTAAGTGACACCTGAAAGTTGTCATCCAGTGGTGTCAACCAAATAGAAACAGGAACCGTTAAACTGCACATTGAATTAGAAACTCACTTATTAATATTTGTTGTCATTCAGTTGTTTCAATCATGTGTGTCTCTATATGCCCCCTTTTGGGGTTCTATTGGCAAAGATAATGGAATGGTTTGCCATTTCCCCCTCCAGTTCATTTTATAGATGAAGAAACTGAGGCAAATAGGGTGAAGTGACTTGCGCAAGGTCACTCAGCTAATAAGTATCTGAGGCCGGATTTAAATTCAGTTCTTCCTGATTCCAAGCACAGCATTCTATCTACTGAGCCAGCAAGCTGCCCTACATATTAATACTATGTATATTTTATTATATTTTATTCATTTTGTTAAGCATTTCTCAATTACATTTTAATCTGATGTTTGCCATACTCTCCGCTGTTGTGGGCTGCATACCTATATGTTTGACACCTTTGATATTGTCCACCTCCTATCTCAGAAATCAGTGTCTTCTATAATATCCTCAGTAAACTATCTTGCAGACCTTGCTTAAAAGGTTCTGGTGATAAGGAATTCACTGCCTCTCAAGATAATACATTACCTTTGCAATACTTGAAGTGTGTGTGTGTGTGTGTGTATATACACATAGATACACACATATATGTATATATACACATATGTGTACATATATGTTGTTATTATTAATCTATTGATTCGCAATTCATTCATTCAAGTTCAGAACTATGATTTTGCTTGTGTAGGAATTCGTGGTGAAGAAAATCTCTCTGCAAATGGTTATGAGCAACTGTCCCACAATTTACAATCTTGGAGAGTTGTCTGGGGTACTAAGAGGTTAAGTGACTTGCTAAAAGTCAGAAAGATAGTGTTTAAATTCGGTCCTTTTAAAAAGAAAAAAGGGGATGCTAGGTGGTGCAGTGAATAGAGCACTGGCCCTGGAGTCAGGAGGACTTGAGTTCAAATCCGGCCTCAGACACTTAACATAAAAACTAGCCGTGTGACCTTGGGCAAATCATTTAACCCCAATTGCCCTCCAAAAAGCAAAAAAAAAAAAAAAGATTAAAAAAATTAAACTCGGTCCTTTTTGATTTAGAATCTGAATCTATTTATAAGCCCACTTTGCCTCATATTCCATTGTTAGATGAGCTTCATGAGAATAAGAGCTGAACAAGTCCATTGCTGAACATCTTTAATCTTTATGAAAGTTTTCCTTAGATGAATTGGAATGGAAAAAGCAAGTATTTAAACATTACTAAGAAATGCTAGAGATGGAAATAGAAAAGGGACAGTCTCTGACCTCATAGTGTTTGCATTCTATTTACTGGAGTTAACACATATATAGGACAGTGCAACTATAGGAAAGAGAGAAGCTTCCAGTAGTTGTTAAGGTACATCAGCATGTGAAGCAAGCCAAAAAAATTTGATCTTGGAGGTCAGTGCACATACAGATGCTTTGGAGATGCAGTTTTGGCATAGATTTGTATTAAACAAACCTAAAGGCTTTGAAACCAGTTCTCATTTGCATCATCCTGTAAAATGTTAACTGACTTCCAAAGACTTGTTGGAATTCCAAAGACTTTTCGTGCCTAGAATTCTCAAAGCTTCAGATAAGACAAGCCTTTCCTGTTTTGGTCCCAAGATACAGCAGATTCAAGACAATGATTTACAAAACCTAGATGTTTGAAAGCCTGCTCTGGCCTTTGCATCCTCTTTATCAATGCTTTTAAAAATGTTAATTGACTTCCCAAAGACCTGATGAATGCCCCCAGACTCTTAGAGCCTAGAAAACAGAAATTTTGATTTTATCTGAGTATTACTTCCAGGATGTAGTAGACTATTGTAAGGATAAAACTATGATAATATCCCATGATGTGAAAAACTAAATCTATTGATGAGAATACTTGAAGCTTTCTTTGTCCTTTGTTAAAAACCTTGTTCAAATCATCATTAAATGGAGTTCATGGTTCTTCCTTGAACTACCCACATTGTCTGGCTACTCTACTCTCCCTCTTTCTCTCTCTCTCT
>CM053582.1:150426673-150441121 GCA_028627135.1 Pseudochirops cupreus | reverse complement strand
TACGAGTAGTCATGTCTCTAAGCAAGGATTGTTATAAAGGGATAATGATCCAAAAGTTTAATAGAGAGCAGGGAACTGGACAACCTCTATCATTGTGGGGGTAGTGAAAAGTCAGCTTCCAACAGGCCTCTTGAGAACTGGGCAAAGAAGGCAGCGAAGGAGAAGGTTACTATGGGCTCTTTATACTGTTTAATTTGGTCTACCCAAAATTCACTTCTTTATAATTTTATACCATAGATTTTTGTTTTCATCCTCTCTCTCTTGCAAAATCAGTCTACTCTCATCTTAATGTAATAATGCTAAAAATACTAAAAATGTAATATCTTCTCCTCTGATTGTATCTCTAGGCTTCTCTTCTTCAGGCTAAATATCCCCAATTCCTTCAATGTTGCCACATGTGACATCTCACCTCCTTGGTATATTAAGTATATAAGCAATTTTGGTTAAAGCACCAAAGAACTGTGACAGCAACATTTTTTAGTAAATCTCTACATTTTTCATACATTTACATTAAAACGAACTACTAGGAACAGTGTGAGGTTGTTTTCTGAACAGCATTTATCTAAGAATCTCCTAAGGGGAAAGAAAAATCAATGAAATAAATATTAACCAAGGATTAAGGTTTGTAAATCCTCTAAGTTCCAAAGCACATAGCTTCTCTGTCAGACACCAGTCTTAAGTCCCACTGATCAGAGAACATTCATAACTCTGGGAATATAAAACAGGAGATAGAATGGGCCAGTGGAGAAAGCACTAGATTTGTAATTAGATGACCTTGTTTTGAATTCTGGATATTTTAATTAATAGCTATTTAACTGTGATCCTGTCTCTGACTCTTGTAGGTCTCTGTTTCCCATCTGTAAAATGAAGGTTTTGAAATAGCTGAGCTATCAATGATTTTGAAATCTTCTCAATGGAGGCTTTAACTCTTTTACCCTTCCTTCTTATCCTGTGTTACTCTTGTCTCTGCTCTCCAAATAAACAAGGGTCTATGATCCACCAATGAGGAGTCACTCACCTTCCTCCAAGTCTCTTACAGCAGACACTTACTAGCTATGTAACCCTGGGCAAGACACTTACTTAACCTCTCTCTGCTTCAGTTTCCTCAACTGTAAAATGGGGGTGGTAATAACATCTACTTCTCATGGTTGTTTTGAGGATCAAATGAGATATTTGCAAAGTTCTTAGCACAGTTCCTGGTATATAGTAGGAGCTTAATAAATACTTCTTTCCTTCCTCTCCCCACCAGTGTGTCAATTGGTCTGCCCATCTATAATCCCTTCCTATCACTACATAATTGTCCAAGTTTCAATTCTTATACATTTCCACAGCGATATCCATTATGTCATTATGTAAGCTATATATACATATATACAATATACAATTATTTATTATGAAAGTTGTTATTAGAAAAATATTAGAGGCTTCTTTGTTTATAAGAGAGTAATCTATGGCATAAGGGGGCATGGAGAGTTGTTGGGGAGGAATTGAGAAGTGACTAATGTTTTAAAAAGAGCATAAATAAAACTTTTTAAAGAAAGATTGTAATCTTCATAAACTCATTGTGTCTCTCCCTTGACCTTTGGGTTGTATACAACTTTGGTTCTTTGGAGATTGTTGGGTTATGAGATTCATGACCATATTGCACTGCCCAGGAGAATTTGTGTTAAACATAAGGGGATTTTCTGCTGGGAACAACTCTTGGGGATGTTGTAAGCACTGGGCAATTTCCCCAAAATAATTCAGCCTGCTTTCTTCCCCCTGTTCAATTCTGGGCCCAACTCATTACTCAACTCTATTGTCTATCTCAGAAATACAAACTTATATACTAACTTAATGAAGTGGCCATTTAATTGCATGCAATATACTGTATAATAGATATGTTTTTGACATTAGTTTTGTGTGTTTTTGTTTTTCTGTATAGATTGTTAGTTTAAGGAAGCCCTGTGATAGTCTTGATCTTGATTTAATTAGCATTATATCAACAACACATAGGAATAACCCAAGGACCTCATTATCTGTAAGGAACCTTTCTCCTATTTGGCCCTCTGGAGGACATCCTTCCTGACAATGTGAAACAACTTTAGTTATCATAAATTCCCTTATTTAATGCTTCAGTCTCAATTGACATTAATAATCAAGCATTATTGATCAGTTATCACTGGGGAAGGAGATAAGGCAGTATCTAGACAGGCAACATGGCATAATAGATGGAGAGATGGTCTCTGGTTCAGGCATACCTAGATTTAATCCTCACAAAGTAAATCTGCATTGGTAGATGAAGTTTTCCTCATGGGTAGCTCCCTACATCAATTAAATCACAAGTCCAATCCAAAGAAAAAATGTACTTGCATTTCTCAAGAAATCTTGTATGACACTAACATATGTATGAAAGAGAAATATCTTATTGAAGAAGAGCTTTTAGAAGTTGCATTTTCTTCTGATTATTTTTCTTTCTTTCTTTTTTCTTTCTTTCTTTCTTTTTTCTTTCTTTCTTTTTTTCTTTCTTTCTTTCTCTCTCTCTCTGTCTCTGTCTCTCTGTCTCTCTCTCTCTCTTTCTCTTTCTCTCTCTCTCTCTTTCTTTCTTTCTTCTTTATAATCAGTAACTGATAAACACAATAGGATTTTGTATTCTCTTCACCTTGCCACCAATTGTGTGATGGTGAAGGTGTTTGCTGTAGAAAATTATTCACAAAAGCCTGCCTGTTCCCTTCTCCTATTTACATCAAAGATACCCTTGATATGTGTATAAGTGATTCTAAAGGAGATTTTTAAAAGATGAAAAGGGCTGCATTTGGGGGATCAGTAGCTATCAATAAACTCTCAATGTCCGTTTTTGGTTAATAATGTTCATATTTCATCAGTTTTTTAGTATTTTCCCCTCCCTAGTATATATTGAAAGGCGAATGTTAACTAATTTTGAGATAACACAACTTCCAAAAAGGATTTACACAGTGTATACTTGGTGTGGTCTGGCCGATGTGTGAGATAACTTAATCTAAAAATCTATGTAAACTTCTATCAGTCAATCAAAAAAGTTATTAAGTATTATGATGTAAAACACAGTGCCAGGTGTTAGGGATGCAGAAATAAAATTAATATGGTATCTGCTTTCAAGGCACTTACATTCTTTAGGCAAATACATGTCCACAGAAAAGAGGACATAGGCAAAATAAAGGCATGGGGATTTTTTTTTAAGGGGGTCTAAGTCTCAAAAGACTAGGGAAATCAGAGAAAACCACTTGAGAGAAACTACACTTAAACTAATTTTAGAAGAGAAATGGGAGCTACAAAAGCCAGAAGAAAAGGTATTGTGGGTTCAGGTATCAGAGTACAAATTTTGTGGCTCCATTTTCACTGATGTTACAGAAGATGTAATTATAGAAAGACTTGAGACATCAATTCTTTTTTTTTCTATTTGTCCTTTTGCCAATTTAATCTTTGAATGTTCTTATAATAGTAGAGCTTAGCTGACTTCATATCTCAACTAACTCAGCACTCTTCAAATCTCTTTTGATTTGTTTTGATATGCAGGAAATTGTGGTATTTGAGGTTAATATCTTTGCTCTTTTCCATTTACACTTTTTAGCATTTGTAACCCATTTGAATAGTCAGATTGAAGTCTTTGAAACTCAATGCAATGTTATTTCTTCATCCTTTTCCTATTTTTAAATTTGATGCTACTTTTGACTATTGTTCCATCAAGGTAATGGTCTGACTATAGAAGCAAAATGGAGCCACAAAGAACTCAGGGCCAATTAATTTTTTTTTCTTAATTTCATGTATTGCTATGGTCAAAGTATTCATTACCTAGTCACCAACCTATTAGTGAAGAGACTTTACTGACTTAGTCAGGTTGGTCCTATAATATAAATTTTGATCTGTCACCATGTCCATACTTGAAACTTTTCCAAATGATAGACTCTCCCAGAGTTTATGCTTTCCTGTTATAACCTTGGCGAGTCTAGGGATAACGTGAGGCATCAGAGTCACTGAATTCAAACCCCGGTCTTCTGACTCTAGACTCAATATTTTTCTACTACACTACCACATGGTCATTATTATCTTCAAAATGGTAGAAAAAAGGCTCAGCATAAGGAGAGGAATGAAGAAAATTTGCCTGTTTCAATTCAATGAAAATTTATTATGAACAAGGTATTGTTCTGGTCATTGAGAATAGTAAATAAAGACATAGTTTCCTGTCCTGAAAGATCTGATATTCTAGTAAGACAGATAAGTCAGGTACACAAATAATTATAATACAAATTAGAGTGTACATATGCATAACTAAGTTAGAAAATGCTATAAAATTTCCCAGTGTGGAGGAGAGGAGAGGAAACAAATTTTGAGACAGGTACATGACAGATCAGAGAAGAGACTTTTCAGCTAGGTTTTGAAGGAAGAATATTAAAAGAGAAGGCAGGGTAGGAGGAGTATATTCAAGCCATAGGAAATGTAAGTTAAAACCCAGAAGTAGAAAATACAAAGAACAGTTTAGCTAAAGCATAGGATATATGATCATTTGTATGGTGGGGGTAGGTTAAGGCTAAAAATATGTGGGAAGCAGAGTGAGAAGGGTGTTGAATGCTAGGTTAGGGAATTTGGACTTTATTTAGTAAGCAGTTGGGGTCTGTCTGGGGAGAGTGAAAACTTCTCAGGCAGTTTTGTATTATCTTCCCCCCACCCTTCCAATACTGCTGTCAATCAGCAATGAGCCCTTTCTGATTTCCTGGATTTGTGGGCCCCTTCTCCCAGCCAGTGGAAGTCAGGAACAGCCCAGGCTCATTCCTCCCCCATTGCTTTGGGACCCTTTCCCCCCTTTCCCTTCCCGTCAATCAGCATCCTTGTTCTTTGTAAACCTATTTCCCAACCACTGGGAAATAGTGGCAGGCTTCCTTATGACTTGCCATTGGGGAAGATTTTGGCACCAAGACTTAAGCTGACTCTCAGCCATCAAGAGAGGACACAGTCCGGAAGGGGTCTTGACTGCATAAGGGTATAAATTCTTGTTCTGTCTTTTGTAACACGTATCTACTTCATAAGGAGTCATGGGGAAGACCACCTTCTTCTCTCGAGGAAGAGAATAAACTCCTGTTTTTATCCTAAGACATCTCCAGATTTTTAATTAAATTTTAGGATGGGGTTTTTCATCCCAAACAGGTCCAATGAAGATTCTTTAGTTGTGGAGTTATATGATTCATTTGAACAATGTCCTGATGCGCTAAGTGAATTTGGGAAGTGAGAAGAACTAATTAGGAGAGGGTTGTAATCTTCAAACATAAAGCACTTAGAATCTTAGAACTGGAAAGGGTCTATGAGATCACCTACTCATTTTATAAAGGAGGAAACTGAGGTTTCATAGTAGTTGTGCCTTGCCTGTTTCCATACAGTCAATACAGAACAAAGCTAAGAAATGAACACAGATCTTTTGTCTACAGGTCCAGGGTTTTCCTCCTACTGTATCATAGTGCTTTCATGCTGTTATTTTGCCTACAGCCAACCTTCTGCCATAAAAACTCAGATAAATTGGCAAAAAAAAAAGTAGCTCCAGGTCTGGCTCTTGGGAGGGGAAGTCCATTGCCCTATTCCTCTTGTTTTATGCACAAGGGCAGGAAACAATACAGGAACAAGGGAAAGAAAGTTTATTCTCTCTGGACTGCCTGAGGAAATGGCAGTCCCCAGAGCAGGAGACAGAACTAAACTCAATATTTATTGAACAACAATGACAAGCTTTGTTGTAAAGGAAATTGTGGTGTTTTTTTTTTCTTTACTAGCAAACTGTTTAAAATTATAGAAGACAAGTGAAGGCTGCATTGTTTGAGCTGTACCCAGTTGTGGGGATAATTTTTAACATATTTGCATCTGTGTTCACTTAATCCTTTCTTGCTCCTTTTTATTTGACACTTTGCAGAATGACAGTCAAAAAAAAAAGTTATGCTTGCTGGGAAGCAAGGTGTTTGCTCCTCAGTGAAAATAAGACATTTGACTAGTCAATTGCCAATAAAAATTTATTAAGCACCTACTATGTACCGGGCACTATGCTAAGCCCCAGGATACAAATAAGAAAAATAAAAGAAACCCCTGCCCTCAGCCAGCTTACACTATAATGGGGGAAGGCAAGATGCAAAAGGAAGTTGAAAAGATAGGCAAGTGGTGAAGGAGCCAGAAGGTACCCAGTATGCTCCAGGCCATGATATTCTTGGAGTTGAAACCAGGCAGAGCAACTGAAAGAAAATAAATTTAACTGGAAAGTTCTGACCCCTCCTAAGAGGGAGCATTGGGAGGATTTTATTGCTCTGCCCTCCAGGCCTTCACTCAGGTAGGTAAAGCAACTGAGAACAGCCAGGAGGTGTTGAGTATCAAAGCTGAATCAATCTCCGTGATGATGAGATTTCAGGTGAAAAATTATCCTGGGGCAGGCATGATAGTGGATTTGAAATCAAACAGAGCAGTTGATGGGAAATGAAGTTAGTTGGCAACTTTCTGACCTTTCTATAAAAAGAGGCTTTGGGAGGATCAATTATTCCCACTGCGTGGTAGATAGGCCTTGCCCTGGGCCAAAGACCATTTCCATTAAGGATCTCCAATGCAAACCCACACCCAAATCTCCCAACTTCATGCTGGGCCATTATTCCCCATTGGATGCAGTTACACTGGCTTTCTAGATATTCCATAGACAGGACACTCCAACTCTCAGCTTCCAGTATTTTCTCTGGCTATCCCCCAGACTACCTTATACCTGTTCTCTCTCCTCTGCTCCAACTGCTGACCTTCCTGGCTTCCTTTAAGTCCCAACTCAAATCCTACTTTCTCCAGGAAGCCTTTCCAAACCCATCTTAATTCCAGTGCTTTCCCTCTTTTAATTATTCCTATTTATCCTGTATACAAATAAATTTTTTTACATATTCCCCCTTGACTCCAATTAAATGATAAGGTCTTTGAAGACAGACTATTTTTTGCCTCTTTTTGTGTCCCCAGTACTTAACACAATGCCTGGCACTTAGTGGGCACTTAATAAATGTTTCTTGATTAACTGATTGTTTTTCTTTTTGTAATAATAATAACAATAATATAAACAGATAAATGGCATTTATATAATACTTACTATGTGCCAGACACTGTGCTAAGCATTTTACAATTATTATTTCATTTGATCTTCATACCCCTAAAAGGTAGGCACTATGATTATCCCCATTTTACACATGCGAAAACTGAGGCAAACTAGATAATAGTAGTCTTAGAGGGGTTTTTTGAGAATACAGATACAAAAGCAAAAAAAAAAGCCTAAACACTCAAGAAGTTTACATTTAAATATGGAAAATAATAGACATAACTATATGTTTTGCTAGAAAAACTGCCAAATTAATTAAGTTTGGAAACTTAAAAGGATAGTGAATGGAGTCATGGGGGAATACATGGATACATCCTGAGCAATGGCAGAATTGATTTGATTATAGTTCTAAAACTGAAAAGTAAGGTGGGAAAGCAGGGTACCTATGCTGTAGCAAGGCTGCTAAGAAGATGGCTGGCGATCATGGAACAAAGTGAAGCATTACTGGGGATGGGCTGAAATAGTGGGCCAAATAAGATTATCTTCAACTGGGACAGTAGAATTCTAGGCCAGGAATTCTGGAGTTGAAGGGGTTAAGATCTCCCTGGACTTGAACAGGTTCATTCCAATGCATTCCAATGGCATACTGATTCTTTCGATTCCATTCAATTAAACAAAGTTTTATCAAGTAGCTCCTGCTGTCAAATTAAATAAAACACACCAGAAAGCAAGCCCCAGATATAAGAAAATTAAGTTCAGAGTAGGCTGGGCAGCTTGTATGATAGATCTTTTGTAAGTAATGATAACCAATAGGTATGCCATTTCTTTACAGCAATAACTTGCAGTTTATAGATGGTAACAATGAAAGTCAAATGAAAAACGTTGGTAGAATGAATGGATGGATAGCAAAATGAAGACAGTGAGTATAGACTACTCTCATTAGAAAGTTAGCATTAAAGGGAAGGAGATCATATTATTTAGCATAAAGAGGGACAATAAGTTTACAGCCCTCTATTTTTGATCTTTTAATATATTTGTGTTTATTTCATTAAATATTTTCCATTTACATTTTTAAAAATTTTAACATTCATTTTATAAAGTTTTGAATTCTAAATTCTCTCCCTCCTTCTTACTCTTCCCCCTGTCTCTCAAGAAGGCAAGCAATGAGATATTGATTAAATATATGAAGTCATAGAAAACATTTCCATATAAGCCATGTTACAAAAGAAAATGAATGAAAAAAAAAACAAGAAAAATAAAGAAAATTTTAAACGTATGCTTCAGTCTGTACTCAGAGTTCATCATTATGTCAATCATATCTCTGGAGGTGGATAGCATTTTTTGTCATGGGTCTTTAAAGGCCTTTTGTTTTTTAAGACTAAGGGAGACTTGAACATATGTGTAAACTGAGAAGTATTGGTAGAAAGGAAGAGATTGAAGAGAGACCAAGAATGAGGAAGCAAGCTTCCAGAGCAGGTAATTATGACAGATGATTATGCTAGAAAGAGGTCATATTTATATAGTGCTATATTACCCCCAAACACTCTGTGAGTTAGCTAGCATGAGTATTATAATTGCCATTCCTGGAAGCAAGAGAGACCCGAACCTTTGATCAGACAGACAAAGAAAATTACCAGTGTGAAAACAACATCCACTGATACATATTGGTGCTTCTTCTGAAAATTAGGCCTAGCAAGTGGCTGTGTGCATTATAAGATAAAGGAAAAAACCTCCCAAAGATGTTAAGGGACTTGCCCCAGTGTCATAGCAAGCATATCACAAGCAGGTTTTAAATCTAGACCTTCTTGATTCCCAAGTCAGACCTTTATCTACTACATTCTCATTACTTCTCATCTTGATTTTGCAGGTAGAAAATGTATGGCTCAGGACAGCAATTGATCCAGGTTCACACGAGTGGTAGGCACCAGATCCAGGACCTGAACTCAAGTCTTCTGTTTCCAAGCCCAGTGGTTCAGTTTGCTTCACCCACTATCCTAATTTGAAGAGTTTCAATCAAGACAAAGCAGTTAACTCAGACAAAGTGGGGGTAGAATGGGAAAGAGAGAAAGGACTGAATACATTACCCTTTGAAATTGGAGGCAAGGAAGAAAGGATGAACAAAGACACAGAGTGGATGTGAGATAATAGAACAGGAGGCTGTAACAAGAGCTCACATCCTAATCACTAGTTCAGCTCCTGCATTTGTCCTTCCCATTGCCCTCACTGCAATTTTTTTTTTGCATTTTCAATGAAAATATTGTTTGAGCAGCATTTTCCAGGGTTAAACTGCCTTTAACACATGGACCTTGGGGAGTTGTGCTCTCATTAGTAAATGATAAAGACCATGGTCTCAGGACCTCTGGGTATACTGACCAAAGAATCATTAGGAAAACTAATTGATCTAAATCAAACCTGAGGAGGGGGAAAAAAAAGAAGATCTTTACACCAAACCCTTTTAATCACTTTTCCTTAGGCAAAAGCAATGGATTCCATTCAAATCAGTACATGTATTAAGTGTGTACCATCCAGAAAACAATGAGATGCAAAGGTAGATAGGAACAGGGTCCAATATTCAGGACCTCACAATGTAACAATGGAAAAATACTTCTGCAAATGATGGAATGGAACTGAAATAGTGTCCTGGCAAATGCTTAACAATTAGCTTTCCCGGAGGGGAAAATGCTCACGGGACATACTTTTAAGTGTAATCCTCATTATTACCACTTTATCCATCATCTTCTTACATCTATGTAATCAACAAAACAATAAATCAAGTCCTGATTTATAGCATTTGCCAATTTTTGAAGTATAAAAGGTCATACTAAAAAATTTAACAATCAGCTCTCCCAAACCAGTGAAAGGTGCCTCCAGCACAAGTCTCAGTTCCCTAGAGCACTCTCTTAGATTATATGCGATGGCAATGGCAATAGGGTAATGCTAAGTATGATGTTCCTTGGCAAGGTTTCATTTAATCCTTATAACCCCTAACTAAAGATATCCTTCATATATGTGAGTCCTGTCAGTATCTAGCTCTGTGGATTGCAAATGTCTTAAAGGGATTTTAAAAGTCTTACATTGGTTAATTGCAACAACCATCCTTTTTTCCCATCAAAATCCATTGACTCATTCTTTCTGTCAACAAACATCAAAAAGACACCAATTGTGCTCAAGGTCCTGTGCTAAACTCTCTGGAGGATACACAGACTAGTAGAATATAGCCTGTGTCATCAATTAATGTAATTCCAAAAATTGCCCCAGTCTCCTGGGGGAAAACCAGAAAGCATAATATAATGGAAGGAGTCAAGTCAATAGATATGTGGTAATGATCAGAGGAAAATTACTCAGGTTCCCTGTGTCCCAGTTTCCTGATGCATAAATTGAGCAGTAACTACTACAAAGGAGAATTGTGAAGATCAAGTGCAGTATAGTACATAAATCAATTTCATAATCTTCAGGATGTTGTTAAATGTCTAACTATTAATAGCATGTTCTAGGATACTTAATAAATACTTTTTTAATACTTTAACACTGAAAATACTTTTTGAGTGACTGTGTGTGTGTGTGTGTGTGTGTGTGTGTGTGTGTGTGTGTATTAATACACACACAGACACGTATTGGCCCTCAGATTCTTCATCTGTAGAATGAAAAGAGTAAGTTAAATGAGATCTAAATTCCCTCCATACTACAAATCTCTGATTCTATGATGGATTACCAATACATTCCAAGGCAGCCCTTATCACTGGAAAACTAGAAGGCATAGTGCTTAGAAGGTTGAACTTGATGTTTGAAAAATCTTGAATTCAAATCTTCCCTTAGAAATTTACTATTGGAATGGTCCTGGACAAGTCACTTAACCTCTCTTCTCCTCAGATTCCTCATATGTAAAATAGGTTTAATAATAGCACCTAGAGCACAAGGTTGTTGTGATAAATAAATGAGATAACATATTTAAACATTTGAATAATTTTATCAATATTAACTATTATTGATATTATCAGTATTAACTGTTTATATTCATTAGGTTTTCCTTACATTGAGACAAAAACTATATTTGCTACCCATCTGCAACTATGATAGTCACACTTTTATATTATAGTTATTTATCTGTCTTTATTAATAGAACATGTGGTATTTGAGAGTAGGTATTGGTTATAGTTATTTCCAGCAACTAACTCACAGTGCTTTTCACAATGACTATATTTCTCTGTGTTACTTGTGGTGCTCAGTAGATCAACCCTTACAGTCCATTTCCTGGCTTGGCAACCCAACTAGAACTTGTTCTTAAATTAGTGTTACAAAACTCTCATTCGATTAGTGTCATGTCAGTAGAGATTGTGAGCCAACTTATGCCACATGCATTATTTCACCACTGGAGGTCATGGCTAATTTATTACCATAGTGCATGCAGAAGATGTTGTCTTTCCCTTGCCAGCTCCTCTTGAGATTTGTCACATGAGGTGTTTTTAAGTATAAATCCCTTAACATCTGCCTTAATTTAGAAGATAAGATCGTTAGCAGTCATTATATCTAATCAACATCTAATTCTCATTGAAGCGATTCATTAACCAGTTGAAATGGGAGCAGAGGTTCACTAATGACAAATGTTTATTCTCTTTGAATAAATTTCCATTAGTGGAAAACTGGTAGCCATTTCATAACCTTTCTCCAAAAGGACAGATTGTCTACTTCAAGTCCAAACTCAAGCTTTTTGCTAACAGTACCTATGTTCTCTAGATATGGTCATGATTAAACTCCTCATTGCAAATCATTTACCTTTTCAGAAGATGGCACATTAAATTCTAATTAAATAGCCTGCTCAAAGTAGAATAGGGGCTTGAGCTGATGAGGGGGGGGGCAGGAATCAGCTCATTTCCAACACAAAAAGTGTTCCCCTGTTGTTCTATTAAGCTAGGTTGTTGGGTTTTTTTAACCTTGATGTTTTTATTTCTCTCTGATCTTTTCAATAGGAATGTTTAGAAGCTCTATATTTCATTAAAGGTCTATATTTCTCCCTGCACCACTAGACTCAGTTCTGGTTTTTTATTTTTTTTAGGTTATACATGTGCAATTATGTAAAACATTTCCATACTAGTAATTTTGTACAAGAAGACTCAAATAAAAGAAAAAAATGAAAGAAAGGGGAAAATAGCATGCTTCAGTCTGTATTCAAACAGTATCAGTTCTTTCTCTGGAGGCAGACAGTATTCTTCATCATTAGTCCCTTGGGATTATCTTGGATCATTGCATTGCTGAGAATATAGGCCAGATTTTTCTTTCAATTTTCAGACTCACAAATATCTTTTCATTGTTTTAAAGCAGTGGTTCTCAACCTTCCTAATGCTACGACCCTTTAATACAGTTCCCCATGTTGTGGTGATCCCCAATCATAAAATTATTTTTGTTGCTACTTCATAACTGTAATTTTGCTACTGTTATAAATCTATCTGATATGCAGGATGTATTTTCATTGTTAGAAATTGACCATAACCCACAGGTTGAGAACCGCTGTTTTAAAGTGAGGATTCTCAACCTTCTTTGAGTGTGTTATGGACCCCTTTAATAGTTTATTGAAGCTTATATGAAGTTCTTGTATGTTTTTAAAAATAAAATGTTATATTATATTATTATATATTATTTTATATATCTATTATAATTATATATATGTTATATATATATAATGTTAGAAAATAAACCAATTAGGCTTAGGGAAGGCATGACATAAACTCTAAATGGGGTATCTTGACACACAGGAGAGTAGAGGGGATGGGGATGAGAGGTGGGATGATGCAGGGGAGAGCAGGGTCAGGAGGAGGGTTGCTGGAAGTGTACACTTCTGTAAAGGGACAGGGACAGGGTAGAGAATGGGGGGGCGGGATAGGAAGGAAGGAAGGACATATAATCAATCTCTCACAATATGCCCACTGTGGAGATGTTCTGTGTAATTACACATGTATGGCCTGTATTTAATTGCTTGTCTTTCCAGTGGAGGTGGCTGGTGAGGGAGGAAGGGAAAGGATCTAGAATTTAAAGTTCTGTAATCATATGTTAAAAATACATATATGTGTGTATATATATATATTAATATCATCATCATTATTATTATTAACTACATCCAACTGGCAATTAAGATACACAGGCACTGTGGTAGGGAGATCCTTCCTGCCCTACTGGAAAGTCAGAGGGGGGAGGGGGAGGACATAGGAGAGAGCAGATTGCGGGAGGGGTTATACAGTGGAATGCCTGTTTTGTGGTGTTGGGTAGGGGAAAGATGGGGAGAAAATTTGTAACTCAAAATCTCATGGAAATGAATGATGTAAACAAGGAAATAAATAAATTGATTTATTTTTTAAAAAAGAAAATAAACCAATTATATTGAAATGTAGTTGACTAGACAAACATATTTACTTTTTATTTAACATTGTTAAATTTAAATATTACATTTAACAATTTTCCTCCATTACATGTAAAAATAATTTTTAACATTCATTTCTTAAAACTTTGCATTTTAAATTCTCTCTCTCTCCCTCCCCTTATCCCCATTTATTAAAAAGACAAGAAATTTGACATAGATTATACATGTACACAAAGATATTTAAAGTTAACAGGTACCAGCTTAAGAACCCGTGTTTTAAAGATGCAGCTAGATGGTATAGTAAAGAGAGCTGAGTTCAAATGTAGCCTCAAACCCTTGTTAGTAGTTAGACTCTAGGCAAGTAACTTAACTTATGTCTACCTCATTTTTCCTCATCTATAAAATAAAATAATAATAGCACTAACTATCCAGGTTTGTTGTACAGATAAGAAGAGATATTTCTAAAGTGCTTTGTTAAATCAAATTGCTACATAAAAGCTAGGTATTAGCTTTATTCAGAAGGGTGTGGTTGTATAGCCCATAGGCTTTGAAGTGGGGAGGTGGTACTTCAGGAAGTGGATCACAGTTATCCCTTCCACATCTGGACTTTCCAGATCTTAGTTTTGATATATCTGGGTCAGCATAAGAAATTAAATGACAGTTTTGAAGGAGTTTTGCAGAAGTCACAGACGACAAGCAAAAACCAATAGACAACATACAGCCTATGACCAAATACTTAAACCAAATTTTATAATAAGGTAATGGAAATACCCTATAAAAGGAAAATAAATTCAGGCCCTCTCTATCACAAAAGGAGGGCCAAAATTTTTTACTGGATTTCTCAGATTGCAGGGCTCCATTCCCCTAATGTCCTTGATGTGGAAAGGATGTCTGAAGTAGATGCCTTCCATGACTGTAACAGCAAGCACCCTAGCATACCTAGGGCGGCTACTAGCACAGGTTCTTAGATCTGCTTTTCTAAAGGAAAGCAACTCAAAATGGGTTAACAATCTTACTTTAATCGATCAAATATCATTTACCTAGT
>CM053582.1:150410254-150426173 GCA_028627135.1 Pseudochirops cupreus | reverse complement strand
ATATATATATATATATATATATATATATATATGTATGTATGTATGTATGCATACATATATATATGTATGTATGTAGGTAGGTAGGTAGGTAGGTAGGTATTTGTTGGAATCATAGATTGGATGAAAATGGTTTTGACTTAATCAGCAAAGTGAATGAAAGCCCTTAGAAGCATGTTAACCAATCCCCTTAAAACCTTTAAAAAGTGGGAGGGGGGGGGTAGTAGGATGTTGATGTTGTGCTTAAAGAGTAGAAATATCCAACACATGTGCTCTTGCTGTCCAGACACTTTCTGGGTTTGGCCAAAAGGTTCCCGACTCAAAAGAGAGGAGGATACAGTGAGGAAGAAAAGATTAGAATGTCGTATGAGCTCTAATGCACATGAAGTTTGAGGACTGGGTTAAAGGAAGAGTTATGAGTTATTCTTAGGATTCTAATCTAGAAAAAAATACAACCTGAATAGATATTAATAACTAAATTCACACATATACTGGCACCACTAAATATCTCTGTGACTTTGAACAAAACACTGTATGCTCAGAGCCTTCAAAATAAAGGAGTTCAATGAGATGACATCCTAGATCCTTCCTAATTCTTAAGTCAACATTTTTATAATTTGATTCATACTGACTTGGAGATATTTTGACATAGAGTGCTATATTAATGTTTTTCAGATGTGTTGAGCCTTAGTTCTCTTAGATATTAACTTTCATAATCTCAGTGAAGATGCTCCTATGAAGAGAGAAAGCATTTTTTTCTAGACCCAGTGCTCTATCACACCAATCAATTCCTCTCTTTGTTTAGCATCAATCAATTACTCGCTTGCTATTTTAAATAATTATTTAATTCAGTCAAAATGGGGAAATTGTTTGGATACATAGAGAGGCCTGACCATAGTTTATGTTGGTTGTCTTTATGGGGAGGCAGCAAAAATGAGAAGAAAGTTAGGGAGATGGTACTACCAAGCTCAATAAAAAGCCATTTGCTGGAAGATGCCAGGTGAGCTTGCATGTACCCTTAGGAGGAAACTTCAATTCAATCAGCAGTGGTCTCCATGGTGAACTCCTGAGCATGAGGGGAGATGGAGAAACAGCAGCAGCAGGGCAAGGACATCTTTGGAGGTTCTCATGGGTATCTTCTGCCCAATGAGTAGTAAAATCTAAGTCTGATCCTAAATTGTTACACAAAAAAGGCCCATCAGAATACCTGACACAAATGAAAGCCTCTCCAAACTGCCACCAAAGAGCTTAAATCAAAAACTGGCAACAGCTTTGACTAGCCTTACAAGAAGGATATGACTCTTGCATTTTAACACCAGCACACAGGAACACATGGTCCTAGCTATTAGTTTTAAGGCCTCTCTTTCTGTACAGATCTGTGTAAAATTGCATCTGCTTCTTAGCTCTACAAATGGTGGATCCCTGCCACTCACCTAATAAAAGGCTAACTCTTTGAGGGCAGACACTATTTTTCTTGGTTTTGGTTTTTTCTTTGTATATGTGCCTATCACAGCATAATAAGGGCTTAATAAATATTTATTGAATTGACTTGAAATAAATTGAATATATGAAGAGCATTTTGGGGTTGACATTAAGAGAACATTGATATTGAGAGGAGTACATAAAGCACAAGGGTCTACCCTATATTTTGAGGGTACATCATATCTGATGTCCGTGGAGATCCTTTTGAGAAAAGGGCAAAACCACAGTGCCTGGAACAAAGGGAAATTTTCCTCCCTTTGGGAGTCCTGGTCACACAACCAGTTCAAAGGCACATAGGCACAAGATGGATGGAAGGTTAGAGTAGGATGCTTGAGAGAACCAATCTCTCACAGCACTGTCACTAGTAAAACAGTTTTATGGAAAAGTCACTCAGATACTAAGTGAATGAGAAGTCTTGAAGGCTTCCATGACCTTACTATCACCTATCTGAAAGTACTAGATCTCCGTTCTGATGGATCCAAGTCATCCCAGCACAACTTGGCCCCTTCCTACCTTTCCAATCTTCTTATACTTTATTTTGCCTTCACTGTAAGCTGCAGCTACTCTAGGCTATTTGCTAATTCTTTCACACAACACATCCTGTCCTGACTGTGAATTTGAACTGGCTTTCAACCTCAGATGGATTATTTTTCTTCATCTCCACATCCTGCCTTCCCTGGTTTCCTGTAAACTCAGTTCAAATCCTGCTTTCAGTAGGAAACCTTTCCTAGTCCTCCCTTCCCCAATTCTATCCTATATAAACATTTCCTTTACCTTCCCTCTGAGGTTACTTTCCATTTATACTATAGATGGAGGGGAGGGAGGCATGCAAAAGTAAGAGCAGATGAGGGCAGTAGGGAAGAGAGAGACAAAGGGAGAAAGACTGAGTCAAAGAGTTAGATATATGGAAGGATAAAGATGAGAGTGAGAGAGAGACAGAGAGAGAGAGACAGAGAGAGAGAGACAGAGAGAGAGAGAGAATTCATATAAACAAAGGTATCATGTTATTTACATATTATCTCTTCCATTAGAATATGAACTACAAGGAACAAATTGTACTTTTTTCTTTCTTTGTAACCCCTGCACTCAGCACAGTGATTAATATATAATCAATACTTAAGAAATCTTTTTTTTTAAAACTAATTGATTCTTACATAATAAATTTACAGCTTGCAAGGTATTTTCCTTATAGCTAGGTAGTTCAAGTACTTATTATTTCCATTTTACAGATGAGAGAACTGTGGTTCATCAACCTAAGTGACTTTCTTAAGTTCATCTATCCAGTGTCAAAGAGAAATCCTTCAAAACCAGGTGTTTTTTTTACTCGAAATTCAGTGCTTTTTTCAATATAACATCCAATTCTTAGGCAAGTTATAACCATCTGAGCTTCACTCACGTATTAAGGTCACATGTGTAGGTAATACAATGAACTTGGATGTACCTGGAGTCAGGAAAACTTGCATTCAAATCTGATCTCAGAAACTTATTAGCTACGTGGCCCTAAGATAGTCACTTAACCTCATTCTACCTCTGTTTTCTCATTTGGAAAATGAGGATAATATTGCACCTAATTCCCAGGATCATTGTGAGGATAAAAGGAGATAATATTATCAAGTGCTTGCAAACTTTAAAATACTAAGTAAATTCTAGCTATTTTTATTAATATTGCTGTTGTAAAATAGGAATCCTAATATTTATCCTATCATTCTTTCATGACAACCTAATGAGATGATGTAAGTAAGGTATCATATAGGATTTTGTTTTGTTTTGCTTTTTTTCTTATTGTGTATAGGTGATGCCATTGAGACACTGGCCAGATACAAAAATCCCTTTGATTTTTAGTCTTATGGTAGGTAAATAGCAGGATTTCAAAATCTTGTGAACATTGTTATCTTTAAAGTATCTGTGGACTCAAAATTTAACTCACTAAAATGAGTCCAGCAACAAATTCCCTGATGGTCATAACATTAATATAATCATAAAAGTAACATTACATTAATTAGAACTTTGTAAATGCTGTAATTAAGGTATTTGGTGACAGCTGTCTTTCCCGTCCCTGAGCGTTCCTAAGAAATCTCCCAGCACCACTTAATACTGAACCATCATCTGCCTAGAACTGAGAGCAGCCATCTGTTAGGACATTCAAAATGGTGAGTGGCAAAAAGGTCTCAGACAGTTATGTCCTATAGAATACTAAAGAAAAAAAAAAGAAGCTGATGGCTTCAAAATGGTTTTTTCCAAAGTAGATTTAATTGTTTCTGCAGAAGTCCTGTTTTTCCCCCTTTCAAATAACAGATTCAAAGATCTCAAAAAAATCGATTTCATGGATGTATTTCTACTTAACTTCCTCTAGCTATTTTGTATAAGCAGCATTTTGGCAATGAGTAGCAATTATGTCTATAATTTCTCAAAATGTATAATTCTTTTAATCCATCCCCTCTTACAGGTTGAGCTTAGGGACACATATAGGATTTAACAGCACAATATTGGTTTGTTGAGAGCTATTGGGTTCCACTTGGGTTAGTATAGCTTGGATGGGTCACTGATCCATTTACTATATGTTATGATGAATATCACAATCAATAAGCACTAGTGTCTGGTGTTCAAAGGAGTCAAGGTGAAGAGGGATTCAGAAGAACACAGTGGATTAGCAGGACAATGAGTAATATAGTCAGGATGAGAACCAAATATCAAGTAATTAGATAGCCACATAGGATATTGTATCATCAAAGCAAGGAAGAACATTATTGGAGATTAACTAAAGAAGAGTCATGTCTCTCCTCTGCTCAAAACATTTCATTGACTCACTATTGGCTGACATCACACCTATAGTATGCTTATGATCTAGTTCATCTTTCTGTTCAGATGCTCTGTAATATGTTCAATTGAAAAAATTAACTTTTTTTTCTATCCCTGCCATGCTCCCCTATCCTTCAGCCTTCAGTTGTGTTGATTTCCAGACAAAAGTTCACATTATTATAGTTTGTCTTTCGTTTTTGAAGAGACCCAATAGTATCAAGGGTTAATGTCTTGACTCATTCATAAATTAGATTTAAATGAGGCAGAATTGCACAATGTTGTCAGCCTTACTCTCTTCCAGAGTCATCAAAGTCCAGTGGCAAAAGAAAAATCAAGACAATGGATGATCGTCAGGGATACAGAGGATGACCTTGATGTCTCCAATGTCTGATTCTAAGCATTACACAACACCTCTTTTAACCATTTTCACGGCCACTGGGACAAATTGTTCTCATCCACCCATTCCATCAAGAGAACTCCTTACAAGTTCGGGGTAGACATCCCTTTAATTCACTGATGGGTTTGAGGCCTGATTACCCTCAACCTGGGTTAACCTATCTATGGAGATGGTTTTACCAGGGTGTAGTGACTGTTCATGTTACAGCTTCTTGGAGTCACAGATGAGAATTGAGTGACAGGCAGACAACAAAGGTGAACGAGCAGCCCTGAAAAGGGCTTGGCAAGCCCTCACACCAGAACTGCTAATGCTCCCTGAACATCCCAAATATACATAAACACAATATATATCACCGTCCCTTTGTACCTAATCTCTACCTAATCTTTACCTAATCCATTCTGATTGTTTGTTTCCTGCACTTGATGCATTTGTGTACCTTGTACTTGGATACCTGCCATCTTGAATGCATGATACCCTTAGGCACAATGATGTGACTGAAAACCTATCAATTCCTCCTCAGTATTTTGAAAAATTACTGTTGATAGTTTCTGAGTGATATGGATGAACTTTGAATGTTTTCCCTAGTGGGTATTTTTTATCCCCTGAAATTCAGGTTGTTTTTCCCATTGGTAGACATGTTACTTGGCACCTAATGCTCAAGCTACAGAATTGGATTCATGGAATTAAATGACAACCAACAGAAACTTAGGCAGGGTAGAGAATCAGAAGAAATGGATTCCAGGATTCTGTTCTTAAAATGACCAATTGTGTTCCACTATTTGTGAATTGGGTAGTTAGGAATTAGGAAAAAATGGTGGGGGAGGGGAGGGTATAAAAGGAAATTATAGCGTCCATTTTCATTTTCCTTCTATTCTGCTGTAAAAAGCCTGGTTAAATTTGAGAGTCCAAGTACTCTATTTGTAAAATGGAATGTAGATGAGTTAGACTGACAGATAAATAGATAGATAGGGACTAGACATAAGATTTCATTGGAATGGTAGACATTTGGGTGATGAAACTACTTATACCAATGCAGGTCAGTATTTTCTCTACAATTTAAAGTCTTAGAGAGCTGCTTAGGGTCCTGAAAGTTTAAGTGACTTACCCAGAGTCACTCTACTATCTCAGTAGCCAAAATGGATTCAATGATCATCTCTACACTGATGATTCTCAAATCTACCTAGCCCCTCTGCTGACCTCCAGTCTCACTTCTCCAACTACCTTTCAGCCACCTCAAACTAGTTGTACAGGATACAGCATCGATTCAACGTGTCTAAAACTGAACTCATTTTTTTCCCCTAAACCACCACACTCATCCCTGAGATACACACCCCTTCCCTATTACTACAGAGCAGGGCTTCTTAAATTTTTCACATCCACATCCCTTTTTGCTTGAGAAATTTTTATACAATCTCAGGTATATAGGCACATGAAAGAGTTATGCAAATAAAAAATTTACTGATAATAAATCACAAAGAAATTTATTTTAAAACAATTCTTTGGTATACGTGTAGTTTTACCATTTATAAAGATGAAAGTAAGTCTGCATACTAAGGAGATGGATGTGCTTGTTTAAATTTACATAAAGAATTAAATCTTGGAATATTTGATACTTCAGTACACAGAGCATCTTCAACGATTTTTAGAGTTGATCAATATTTTGATTTTATAATCAATGCTGTGAATGCTGCTTTACACAGATATGTAGTACAAAATGGCAGAAATATATTTAGAGACTATTCAGAAATTGTTGGAAATCCTGTCCTAATCCCAAGCCAAAATTCATTTAACATTTTTTAGGAAACTCAAATTTTAAACCTGTCGCTTGATAACATAACAAATTCTTCTTGAACTTTTAATGGCAAATAACTGATTTTTTTTTATTTCAATTGAGTATGATTTATGAACCCAACTTAATTTTTAAGAATCGAATTTAAAGTGAAGGGGTGTTTTTTGTTTGTTTCTTTGCAGGGGGGGAAACAGGACAATTGGGGTCAAGTGACTTGCCCAAGGTCTCATGGCTAGAAAGTATTAAGTGTCTGAGGTCGATTAGAACTCAGGTCCTCCTGACTCCAGGGCTAGTGGTCTATTCACTGTGCTACCTAGCTGCCCTGAATTTTAATTTTTTTTTTCTGAATTTGTGTCTCCAGGCACTTCAGAAGATCAATCATAATCTTACAATTAAATCTTTGGGAAGAATATTTTCAATTATAAAATAATCTGTAGATGTAAACACTTCTTTTTTAAAAATAAGTTTATTTATTTATTTTTAGTTTTCAATATTCATTTCCTTAAGTTTTAAATTTTCTCCCCCTCCATCCTGTCCTCTCCCCAAGGTGCCATGCAATTTGAAATAGGTTCTACACATACATTCTTATTAAACATATTTTCACATTAGTCATGTTGTATAGAAGAATTAGAACAAATGGGAGTAACCATGAGAAAAAAAAAACAAAGAACAAAACAAAAAAAGAAAATAGTCTGTTTCAATCTGCATTCAGACTCCATATTTTTTTTTTCTGGATGTGGATGGCACATTCCACCAGGAGTCTTTTGGAATTGCTTTAGGTCCTTGCATTGCTGAGAAGACCTAAGTCTATCAAAGTCAGTCATCTCATACTGTGTCTGTTACTGTGTACAGTGTTATCCTGGTTCTGCTGACTTCACTCTGCATCAGTTCATATAAGTTTTTTCATGGTTTTTCTGGAAGTCTGCCTGTTAATCATTTCTTATAGCACAATAGTATTCCATTACATTCATAAACCACAACTTGTTCAGTCTCTCCTCAATTGTTGGGCATCTCTTCAATTTCCAGTTCTTGGCTGCCACAAAAAGGCTACTATAAATATTTTTGTACATGTGGGACCTTATCCCGTTTCTTTGATCTCTTTGGGATACAGCTCTAGAAGTGGTATTCCTGGGTCAAAGAGTATGCACTTTTTATAGCCCTTTGGGATAGCTCCAAATTCCTCTCCAGAATGGTTGAATCAGTTCACAGTTCCACCAACAATGAATTAGTACTAGTTCTAGTTTTTCCCTATCTTCTCCATTTATCATTTCCTGTTTTTTCATCTTAGACCATCTGATAGGTGTGTTGTAGTACCTCAGGGTTGTTTTGATTTGTATTTCTCTAACCAATGGTGATTTACAGCATTTTTTTCCACATAACTATAGATATCTTTAATTTCTTCCTCTAAAAACTGCCTCTTCATATCCTTTGACCATTTATCAATTGGACAATGATTTGTATTCTTGTAAATTTGCCTCAGTTGTTTATATATTTTAGAAATGAGGCCTTTATCAGAGACACTTGCTGTAAAAATTCTTTCCCAGTTTTCTGCTTGCCTTCTAATCTTGGTTGTAGGACTTTGCTTGTGCAAAATCTTTTCAATTTAATGTAATCAAAATTATTCATTTTGCATTATTGATGTTCTCAACTTCTTGTTTGGTCATAAATTCCTCCTTTCTCCATAAATCTGACAGATAATTTATTCCTTGCTCCTCTTATTTGTTTTTAGTATCAGTTTTTATATCTAAATCATGTATCCTTTGGGACTTTATTTTGGTATACAGTGTCAGATGTTGGTCTATGCCCAGTTTCTGCCACACTATTTTCCAGTTTTCTCAGCAGTTTTTGTCAAACAGCAAATTCTTTTCCCAGAAGCTGGGGTCCTTGGTTTTATCAAACAGTAGATTACTATAATTATTGACTATTGTGTCTTGTGTATGTAACCTATTCCACTGATTTATCCCTCTGTTTCTTATGCAGTAGCAAGTAGTTTTGATGATTGCTGCTTTATAATACATTATAAAATGGCTAGGCCACCTTCCCTAGCATTTTTTATTTATACTAGCACCTTCTTCTATGTTGTAATGGTAATGATAATTTGAAGATCTTCCCTGCCCCTTAATAGGCCAAATGTAATCACACAGATCCCACAAGGGGAGGAGCTTGCTGAAAGGGTGGAACAGGAAGGGTGGAGCAGAAAGGAACAGAGGAGATAGCCAGAACTGCTGGGAGCAAGCAGTGTGGAGGAAGAGCAGCTAGCATAAGTGAGAGAGGGACACTTTTGTTAAAGGGGTCCTATTTTGTTTTTGAAGGTCTGACTGAGAAAAGGCTTGGGAATGTGGGTTTTCACTGCATTGGTTATGTGCGCCAACTTCTTGGTTGCTATCATGGATTTGACTTTCTGGTGTTGGAATTCAGCTTTCTGGTATTTGTATAAATATTTTGATTCTGTCTTCCATGTGAAGAGTCTGTTACATTTTGTGATTCACAACTTCACCAGCATAGTCATAGCCACTGTGGGTACTGTGAATATCTCATTGGCATTATATTTGGCAACGTGGATGGAATCACAAAATATCACACCTCTATTTGGAGGCAGGAGGACTTTAGAGAGAGAAATGTGTATCCCAGGAGGGGAGGACTTACCTTATTCCTCCCTAGGAAGAGAATGGGCTAAAAGCATAGAGCTCTCTGAAAGCTGGGAACCAAGGCTACAGAAGGGAGAACCCAGAGATCTGGAAAGGTGTTCACAAGGAATACCAGTAGAACCAAGGAAAGAACTGGTAGGAGTGTGTAGGAGAGATTGGGCCTTACTAGCAAGTTATTGTCTTATGTGTAAAAGTAGAGATAAACCTCTAGAGGAAAAAGCTCAGCAATTTTTAAAAATCAAATATTCTAACACAGTACAATCCAAAGATATACTAATGTGATACTTATATGCTAAAGAGTAACAGTAGGTAAATATTAAAAATCTTTATTTTCTGCAATTAAACTATTATGTTTCTGTAAGAGCAGAAAACTTTGCATGTACAGTAAAAACACTGCAATTCATAACTTACAATAGTCTTGAATCTGAGCCCTGGTGTTTCTGGCAGCATTCCTCAGAGTTGTGTGTCCTGAGGGTATGCACATTGCAAATTGTTTATGTTGTGTATTTAGAACCAAGGTGCTATGGAGTTGCGTGATGCAACACAGGTAAGCTCTGCCAAAAACATCTCAGATTATGTGTTTGATTTTGAATTGAATTTTGGTTTGGGCATGTTCAGAAACCTTTTATTGTTGCCAAATTTTTCATAACCCCCACATTCAGTTATGTGAACCCTATGGGGTCATGATCCACAGGTTAAGAAACACTGTGTTTAGAGGGCAACATCATCCTCCTAGTCATTCAGGCTTGCAACCAAGGTGTCATCAGTTCCTTGCTATCTCTTATCCTCTGTCTCCCCTAATTTGTTCCCAAAGCCTATCTTTTTACTATTTGCAAAATTTCTCTTCTCTAACACTGCCACAACTCTGGTGAAGACTTTTATCATCTCATACTTGGGCAACTGCAATAGCCTCAAATCTCTCCCCATTCCAATCTATCTTCTATTGAGCCACCAGGATGATTTTCCTCCTCCTGTCACATCCTGTTCAATAAACACAAGTGCCTCCCTATCACCTCCATGATAAAATACAAAATCTTCCGTTCAGAGTTCAAAATTAGTCCCACCACAAACACACACACACACACACACACACACACACACACACACATACACACACATGCTCACATGCAGTGTAATGCAAGTGAAGAAGTACTTAATGTCTTGTTTCAGCTATTTAATATTTAATTTAGCACCTAGTTTCAGTACAAGTTTCTTTTTAAGCTTTGCCCATGATTATATCAAGCCTTTGTTAAGAAACAAAACTTGTGAAACCCACAGTGGGAGGAACTTGCTCATGCAACAGGAAGGGGCAAAACAGGGAGGAGCTAATGACCATATATAAGGAGAAGCCCAAGATGGGAAAGAGAAGAATTGAGAAGGTGAACTTTGTGGTGTCCAGGCACTCTGTCTGTTCTATTTGTCTTGATTTTGTTTGTGATACTTTGTACAGAAGTCCTAAGAGAGGATTTTCTTGTTGTCTGTCTACATACATACTGGAGGAGGGTTTCAGAGGTCCTGGGAATATACTAATGATTTGTGTTGCGTTCTCAGACCTTGTTTGTGGGTTTGTGTTGATTTCACAGGCAGAAAGTGAATTGATGATGGTGTTGGCAATGTACTTGAATGTTGTTTTGACTCTTAATCTTTGTCTTCCTAGAAATAGAAACGGCAAAGGACTTGAGGTGGACTGGACACTATGAGCTTCAATATGGAATGGAAGCTGGATGAGGAGCTGAGAGCTGCCTACCTTTGAATCCATGTGACAGTTGGGTAAATCCAGACAAAAGGTGGGACCATGGAAGAGGAAGCATGGAATCTGAGAACCAGCCTCGAGTCATGAAAAGACCTCTCCTTGGGTACTTAATGCTGACTGAGAAGATCATGATACAATGTGACCTAGGAGTGAAGAACTTTGACCTTTGTACTTTGTGTCCCTTAAGGAGGCTTGTTCCTTAAGGATGATTGAGTTAAGGACTTACTGAATGATTGTACTTTGTGTCCCTTAGGGATGTTTGCTCCTTAAGGATGATTGATTCATGCTGAATGATATCTTTTGTTTAAAACTATGTGGCCTCTTTAGTGATAAGTTGTTATGTTATAACATTGTGAATGCTGCACTTTTGTTTTCTGTGAATGTTTCACTTTAATATACTGCTGAATAGAGAGTTCACTATACTATGTGATCAGAACCTTAGAGTTATCCACAGCAGCAGGCCTCTGGAAAACTTCTTGTGCTTGGCTTTACATGCACACACAGATATTTTTCCAGGCTCCTTTCTTCCCCACAACATACTCTTCAATCCAATGACTCTGACCTCTGTTCTGTTCCACAGACAAGACACATTTTGTCTCAGTCTCAGGCATTTTTCTGGTTGTTCTCCATGCCTAAAATGTTCTCCTTCCTCCTACTGCCTTGCCTTCCCTGGCTTCCTTCAGGTTAAAAACAAAATCCCATCTTCTATAGGAAGTCTTTTCCAATCTCTCCTAATTCTAGTACTGTGTTTCCTTTAATCATTTCCCATTTTTCTTGTATACAGCTTGTTTGTGTATATTTGTTTGCTTGGTTTTTTTTTTCTCCATTAGATTGTCAGCTCTTTGACAGCAGGAGTTGTCATTTGCTTTTTTTTTTTTTTTAATCCACAGCTTAATGTAATGCTTGGTACACAATAAGCATTTAGTGGATATTTATTAACTGACTGACTGATATACATATATGCATACATTTTTATCTGGTATCATAAAACAATATATTTAAAGCTGGAAGTTACCTTGGAGGCCTTTTATTCCAGAACTGTCAAACATGAAGAGCTCCTCAGAGCTGCCAGAACCAGATTAAAATGTCATTGGGAAATATTTAACAATATTAATTTTTAAAAATACATTAGTACACAGATAGTATCAGTATGTGGTTTTCTAAGTTAGCATACACTCACAGAAATATTTAGGTAGAGTTTAGTGACTCTTGTTTCTATCTGAGTTTGACACCACTGGTCTAGTCCAACCTCCTCATTTCATAAATGAGGCAGCTAAAGGCAAGAGAAGTGAAGTGAGTTAACTGCCCAAATTTACAAATGAAATAAGTGTCAGAAGCAAGACTCAAATCAAGCCTCCTAACCTCAAGCCTAGAACTCTATGTTATGTCATGCTGCTTCTAGATTTTAAAATAAAACAAAATGCAATATTTTTACAGAAAAAATCAATTTTGTAGTATTGGATATTTTGCAATGAAATTAGAAATAATAGCCTTCAGCACTAGTATGTGTCTGACTTCAAATAATACATTTTTCAGTCTTTTCAGGAGCTAGGAAATAAATTCATTATATAGAGCTCCCAGAGAGCAATTACATTAGCAATAAACCAGGCTCCTAAAAAAATAGTTTGAGAAGACTTCCCCTTATAATCTTTCTCCCTTTAACATGTATAGAAGAAACTTAGAAAGACATCAACTTTGATAAAAGAGATTAAATGGATTTAACCTAAATTGACTGGGTAGCTTTTAGGGTTCTAGATTGTAATGTCAATATTAATATATATCCCTCTGACACATCCAGGTCACAGCCTCTCACCCTTAGGGATTAATTAGCATTTGAAAGAGTGATTAATCAAATTTATAAAATGAAATTAATATGGCTATCCAAAAATTAAAGACAAAAATACCCACACCATTCATGAAATCATCTCTGTACAATTTGAGAATAGTCTCATGATAAAGATCTCACATTGAGACCTCAAACCATCATATTCCTCAGTCAGAGGTCCTATAAAGAATCAAGATTCAGTTCTAATATGGCCTTCTTCATGAAATCTTTTCTGATCTTCTCAGCAAGTACTGACATCTCTTCAATTTTCTCAGAATATTCTGATTCTTCTATTATATTCAAGTTTGTATAGTAATAGTGTTTGTGTTCATGTCTTATGTCTCTTACAAGACTGTAAGTTCTTTGAGGACAGGAAATCTGTCTTATTAACCTTTAAATCACTCCATATCCCACAGGTTCTCATCTAGGTCACTGAACATAGCAAGTACTTGTCATGCCATGCAAAAGCAGCTTTCCAAAAGAATGCTACTGTGAACAGCTTTTAGGTTCAGATTACACAGTATAGTGAACACTCCATTTATTCCATTACAAATCAAGGCAAACATTCACAACCAATCACAATATAATATTTACAACATCACATCCTATCACAGAAAATCACAATATAGTGTTCACAACAGCTTAACATTAGAATGGCCACATAGTTTTCACTACAGTGGCCACAATATTTAGAACAAAGAACAAAAGGATAATCAACTGGTTTCCCTAAGGGGAGAAACCCTCCTTACTTAATCATTCAGTCATTCCACAATACAATAATCAATCTTCTACTCATGGGGCAATCATAGATTAACTTAAACAGTCACTTATCTAGCAATCAGTTATTAAATACAATCATTAGAAAATTACACAAACCCTCCATCCCTCAGTGTCTAGTACACTTCAATTTCATCATGCGTCCAAGGGGAGGCCTTTTCTTCACCTTGACTTGAGGTGGTCTCTCAGATTCCCTGAATCCCCTTCCTGATCTCAGCTCCTACCTGAATTCACCAAACAGTCATCTGGATTCAGAGGCAGACAGCTCCCAGGTTCTTATCCAGTTCTCCACGCAGTTCTTGGTACGCACTGAATTTCACAGGGTCCAACACATCTCAAAACCTTCACCACTTCTGTTGCTGGGAACTCAAGGATCAACCAAGCCACAAACAAAGGTTTATCCTGCATGCTTCTTCAGTGCTCCAGCAGTTTGGCTGGCCCTAGGAACCAGAAGGAATCTCAGCCTTCCAGGCAGGAGCAACTTCAGCCTTCACCAGATTCTGGTCTCAAGAAAAACTCCAACTCAGTTCTCAATCAGCTTCTAGATGCTGGGAGAGAAACTCTCTCTATAAGGCAGCAGCAACTTCAACCTTCACCAGATTCTAGTCTCAGGAAAACTCCAACTCGGTTCTCAGGCCAGCAGGCCAGCTTCTAGATGATATGAAAATTCTGCTCCCTCCACCAGGAGCTACCAGGAGGAGAATTCTTGATTCTATCTCTCAGTCTCTGGAACTTTTCTTATATGTGCACACACACACACACACACACACACACACACACACACGCACACAAACACACACATTGGCTTTCTGTCTCAGCCAACCCCCTCCTGCCATGTCAGCAACAGGAGACAGACTTTATACCTTCTGTTTCTTTAAAGAGGTACTTAGCCCTCAGTTACTAAGGGCTAAGTATCTGCTGAATTAATTACCCTTACAACACTTCATCAGTATTTCTAGAATTAAAATGAATCAAATTAAGGACTCAGAATAGACGGTAGTATGGGTAAAATAGTCAGGGCCAGAATGAAAACCAATACCAAATCCAAACCCAGTACCATAAATGTAGGAATCAAAAATGGTTTCTTGAGTTTCTTGAGCAGTAAGGGAGCCCCACCCACAGGAGTAGAAATTCCCCAAGGAACAGAAGAATACAACTTATGTAGGTTTCAATTTAGGCAAAAGGTGAATTGGGTATGGGATACCTTTGAATTGAACAGAGCTTGTTGCTAGGGGCATACAGGGTAGGAACAGAGGATGAAATATCCCTTGATTAGGGCTTATCGCTGGGTAACAGAAAAGACTTTTTTTGTTAACTACCTCTTGTAACTATATTCTAATAAATAGGGCTTTCCTTGCTGTTTCAGCAGTAATGAAGGTCCCAAATGGAGGTGGGGGGGACAATTGTAATGCAAACAGGGTAAGGGGGAAAATGGTGCTATTGCAGACAAAATGGAGTTGCTTTAACTTTCTCTCCTACCTACATTAGTATGGGAAGAGACAATGAGGAGGTAAAGACAATAAAAAGATTAAACTTATTAGAGAGAGCGAAAACAGAACAAATTCATACTTCTAACGATTTAGAAACAAAGCAAATCTTGGGCATATTTTAGCCAAACTCCTGAATTTTATAAATAACGAGACTGAAGTACAGAATTGTTAAGTCTTAAGTCCAAAGTCAGAAAAAGAGTAAGAAACAGAACCAGAATTCTAAGTCAGGCCCTCTGATCCTGAATCAAACATCTTTCTGTGCAAGAATGCAGAGAATTTATGAATTTCATTTTAATTTTTTTCCCTTTCTTTAAGTATAGACATCATAAACTGGACTAAATGTACAAAGAAGAAATCTATGATAGAGAAAACATGATCATCATGTTTCAAAATGGGGATGAAAATAGCATCTATTTTCAGCAGTTATTGTGAGAATGGTGGTGTTCAAACCTTAAGGTGCCATGTAAATGTTAGCTATTATTATTTGAGAGTATAGCGGGATCATTATCACAGTATGTCAAAGGAGGAAGGAAAGGGGGAAATGCCCATAAAAAATGGACCTTATTATTACTTTTAAAAAGCAACTAAACTTACTCACATGCTGACTTTCTCACCATTGCCAAATTTCTATGAGAATAATCAATATACACATTGAACTTATTCTTTTTTTCTCCTTTCTTCTTTTTAAAAATTAATTTATTTACCTTTATTTTACAACATTTAGTTCCACAAACTTTTGAGTCCCAAATTTTCTCCTCCTCCATCTCCTCCCCACTCCCTCCCATGGAGGCATGCAATCTGATGTAGGCTCTACAAATACCTTCACAATAAACATTTGCCAAATTGTAAAGAAGGATTATAACCAATGAAATCATTGAGAAAGAAGGAACAAAACAGAGAGAGAGAGAGAGCAGGTAGTTTGCTTCAATCTGCATTCAGACTCTGTAATTATTTCTCTGGAT
>CM053582.1:150372165-150409754 GCA_028627135.1 Pseudochirops cupreus | reverse complement strand
AAAATTGCCCTGATATTTTAGAACCAGAGGGCAAAATAGAACTTGAAAGAATTCACCAATCAGCTCTCGAAAAAGATCCCCAAAAGAAAACTCCTAGGAATGCTGTAGCCAGGTTCTGGAGTCCTCAGATCAAGCAGAAAATATTACAAGCTGCCAAGAAGAAACAATTTGAATACTGTGGAAACACAATTAGGATAACCTAGGATCTAGCAGCTTCTACATTAAGGGATCAAAGGGCCTAGAATACAATATTCTGGAGATCAAGGGAGCTAGGATTAAAACCAAGAATCACCTACCCAGCAAAATTGAGTATAATGTTCCAGGGGAAAATATGGTCATTTAGTGAAGTGGAAGGCTGTCAAACATTCTTGCTGAAAAAACCAGAACTGAAAAGAGAATTTGACACTCAAATACAAGAAGCATGAGAAGGTAGACATGGAAAAGAAATCATAAGGAACTTATCAAAGTTGAACTATTTACATGCCAACATGGAAAAATGATAATTGTAACTTATGAAATTTTTCTCAGTATAAGGATAAGTGAAGGGAATACAAATGTATATATACGTATACATACACATATGTCTATATATGATGGTTTACATATGCGTATGAACACATGTCTGAGTATGTGTATGTATGAGTACATAGAGGCCACAGGATCAATTGAATAGGAAGGGATGATACTCTAAAAGGTGAAATTCTGAGGTGGGAGAGGATTAGAATGAGAGGGGACAGGGAGAGACAGAATGGCGTTAATCATCTCATATAGAAGAGGCAAGGGATAATTGTTGCAATGGAGGGGAAGAACAGGAAGGCAAAAGGGAAAGGATCAACCTTACTCTCATTGAATTTGGCTTAGGGAAGGAATGACATAAACTCTAAACTGGGTATTTTGCCACACAGGAGAGTAGCAGGGGATGGGGATGAGAAGTGGGATGATGGGGGGGGAGGACGGTGGTGGGGAGGGTTGCTGGAAGTACACACTTCTGTAAAGGGATAGGGACAGGGACAGGGTAGAGAATAGAACAAGTGTGGGGGCAGGACAGGAAGGAGGGACATATAATCAGTCTCTCACAATATGCCCACTGTGGAGATGTTCTGTGTAATTACACATGTACAGCCTGTATTTAATTACTTGTCCTTCCAGTGAGGGTGAGTGGTGAGGGAGGAAGGGAAAGAATCTATAATTCAAAGTTCTACAATCAAACATTAAATATATATACGTATATTATTATTATTGTTATTGTTATTATTATTATTATTATTATTATTAACTATATCCAACTGGGAATTAAGATACACAGGCACTATGGTAGGGAGATCCATCCTACCCTAACAGAAAGTCAGAGGGGCGATGGAGAAGGACATAGGAGACAGCAGATTGGGGGAGGGGATACAGTGGGATGGCTGTTTGGGGTGGGTGGGTAGGGGAAAGATGGGGAGAAAATTTGTAACTCAAAATCTCGTGGAAATGAATGATATAAACAAGAAAATAAATAAATTAATTTATTTTTTAAAAAAGTATTTTGTAAACCTTAAAGTCTTTTGGAAATAGTAACTCACATTCCAATAGGATCATAGAATTTAGGACTGAAAATGATATTAGAGATCATTGCATGCAACACTCTTACAGAACCATAAATTTTACAAATAACTCTCCACACAAAACTCTGTAGAGTACTAGAGTTATTCGCATTTTATAAATAAAATGATAGCTAACATTTTATATGGTGCTATGAGGCTTGAAAAATACTTTTGACATGATATCAAATTTCATAAGATGAAGGAACCTATATTCTGGATGTGCCTTCACTTCAGTATCAGAGACCTTTCCTGCCAACCTCCTAAGTAGTTTTCGGCTAGAAAAATACCTCATACCCATGTTTTTGTTGGTTCTACCACTACAAAATTTGATGGGAGGCCTCATTTTCAAGTTGTTTGAAGGGGAATGTTGAGAAAGTTTAGCTGGGTAGCTGCTTATACCACCATCTTGCCTCTGCCCCCATGTTCATTTTATAAATACAGAAGCTAGAGCACAGATAAAGCAATCTTCTCCAGTTAATTAATGTAGATAAAAATTGAAACTATGTTAATGGGAGTGCCACTTGGATTTTTCCTTAGTCATGTTTTTTTTTAATCATTCTTAAACATTGACTTGGATTAAGGCATAGACAACATGATTCCAAAATTGGAAAATGACACAATTTCAGAACAACTATTAAAACTTCAACAAAGAAGCAAAGAAAACTCATTCTCTACTTCTGTAGAGATAAATTTAAAGTATTTATATTAGTTTTTTTTAAAGCAAAAGCATATAAAAGATGGAGGAATTATCTTTGTGTAGCAACAACATAATTCATGAAAAATACCTTGGCATTCTACTGGTCTATTCACCCTTTGGAGTCAATCATACTATGCAGTGGCAAAAATAAAGCAGTATCTTAGGAGATATTAATATAAACCTACCGAATAGAATAAGGGAGATTGTATTCTCTTTGTCCTCTAGTCAGACCACATTTGTACATATTGGGAACCACGTTAGAAGACAAATATTGAATACACACATTGAATGTATACTAGATTAGACACCATGTGTATCAGATTCAACAAAGTAAGCAAAGATTTTCAGTAAGATGAGATGATTTAGAGAAGATATTACAGACGTTTGAAAATAGTCACGTGGAAGAGCAATTAGGCTTAAACTTTATGGCTCCAGAAGTTTCTGAGGAGTGACATGGTGATATTTATAACTTTGGAAAATGATGTGCTTAGATCAGGAGTGGGAAACCTGTGTCTTCGAGGCTACGTGTGACCCTCTATATCCTCAAGTGTGACCCTTTGACTGAATCCAAACTTTACAATAAACCTTGGAATTTTTTTAGGTGCAGTCAAAAAGCTGTACTTGAGGATGTAGAAGGCCACATGTGGCCTCAAAGCAGCAGGCTCCCTACCTCTGGAGATGGCTTAGAGGGGAGAAATACTAGCTATAGGAAGGAAGAGATGGATCTCTTAACTGGGGACATGTCTGTATAATTCAAGATGATTAGATGGACTTGAGAGGTATTATGGAGGTAGAACTTGCCCACTGATTGAATAAAGTTAATGAAAGAGAGAAAGGAGACAAAGAGGACTCCAATATTACAAATATGGATTACTGGGAAGGAAACAATAGTCTCAAAATCAGGGAAGTTTGTAAGGTGGAAATTATTGGTATAAAGATATTGATTTCAATTTGAACATGTTGAATTTTTAGTAACCCCAGATGAAGCAATCATCTGACTTCCTCCAGCAAAATTAAGTAGTTTGGCAGCAGAAGTTTAAAAAATATATGATGTATGTGATCGATTACTGAGTAGTAGGAAGAAGCAACCTGAATAACTTAATTTTGAACCGGGAAGGATGAAAAAGGGGGAGGGAATGGAATTGGATGGCTCCAGTCCATACCAATTTAAATTTTAATGTAAAAGGCAAAGAACTATCATAAAATAATTATGTTTCTTAAATCAGGGAACAAAATCACACAATTATTTTTATACAAGACACATTGAAAATATAAAGATTTATATAAAATTGATTTGAAGCATAGGCATTATTTTTATTCTCTAGCTAAATGTGGAAAAGTTGTTAACTGTGATCTCAAACAGTATAAGAATAAAATTAAATATAATTAAGAGAGAAAGAGGGAATAGAAATAATATTTTGAAGCTACAGAGATAATAGACCAATATCAGTAATACACATAAATGTATGTGTGCTTTTTTAATGGTATAGTGTCAAAAAATTAAAGGAAATGTTGACTTAATTAAAATCCAAGATCTTTTTAAATAATAAATTCCTATGAAGACATGCTTACATAAAATGAGGAATATAGATTTCATGGACTCTTTGGTCCCTTCCAGTTCTAAATTTATGTTCCTATGTGTGTCCAATCCTTTATGTGTACAATTAATTTTGTTTATTATCTTACATTAAATATAGAAGTTTAAATTGGTCTTATAAAATTTCATTCAGTGAAATTCTGCTCATTGTTTTAGCTCATTTTTTGTCTTGATTTTATCTTGATCAACTCTTTCATAATGTGTTCATCTTTTTATCACCATTCATTTGAACATGTGAATTTTGTCTTTCCTTAATTCAGTGGTAATAATACTGACTATAAATGGTCCCAAGAAACTGTCCCATAAAATTCCAGTAGAACTATCCCTTCACATGTTCACTGACCCTTTAACTAATATTTTATTATTAAAGTTATACAAGCAAATCCACTTTTCCTAACCATATGATCACCTCTCCTACATCTCTCTGTTTAATCTACAAGAATATGATGAGAAACTTTTCTAAATGTTTTGCTGAAGTCAACATATACTGTCTTTGGCACCTCGCCCTTCCCCTTTCTCCACACTGTTACAAATCTACCAGTTTAGTAACACTGTTTAAAAAGAAAATGAGATTAGTTCCTCATGATCAGTTTCATGTCAGAAGGCACTGTAGAAGGACATTGTGGAGAGGGGATGGAAAAAGGGATATGGTAGAAGGGATACTCTACAGATATAGATTGAACTAAATTATCTCTGAGTTCCCTTCCTAATCTGAATTTCTGCAATGCTGTGGTTTAGTAGCTGATTCTTACCACACTGAATGTTCACAAATCATTTGGATCCTCTCCAGAGAATTAATTTTTTCTCACACTTTTCTTTCATTTAGAAACCTAAAAATATGTCTTTCTGTCTTTTTTATTTATTTTTGCCTTATCAATTTGAAAATTATCTTAATGTCAGTAAATGAGTGACAGCAGTTTAAGATTACTAAAGGAAAACTAGAGCCTGGAGAAGTATGTAATGTGCAAGAAATGAATGAAGACAGAAGAAAGAGTTTTAGTCAGAACAAGCAAGGATTCAGAAGCCTCTTATATCATCCTAGTCAATACCTAGTAAAAAAGAAAATATAGGTGAGCAAAGAAAGAAATTAAGAATCCAAATAATAGTTAGGAATAATGAGGTTTGGAATGAAACAGTTAAGTATCTAGGCAAAGAATCAGGCACTCACAATCTGGAATTTGACAAAGAGATCCAAACCACAATGGACAAGAAAAAGCATGTCAGATAATGCAGACAAGGTTTATTTTTTTTTATTTTTAAAAATATCATTTAAACTTTATATCTGTCAAGTAATATTTTATTTCCCTCAATTGCATGTAAAATCAATTTTTAACATTCTTTTTTAAAAATTCTGAGTTTCAAACTCTCTTCCTCAATTTCTCTCCAACCTCTCTTTTAAACATTAAGCAATTACATATAGGTTATATACGTGTAGTCATCTAAAACATATTTATATATGTCACATTGTGAAAGAAAATACATATCCCAAAAAGCCCCACAAAAACATGGAGTGAAAAATTGGATGCTTCAATGTGCTTTCAGATTTCATAAGTACTTTCTCTGGAGGTGGATAGCATTTTTCATCATGAGTCCTTTGGAATTGTCCTGGATCATTCTATTTCTGAGAATAGCTAAAATAATTCTGATCATTAAACAATATTGCTTTTACTGTGCCCAATATTCTACTGGTTCTGCTTTCTTTGCATCAGCTCATGTAAATGTTTCCAGGTTTTACTAAACTCATTCTACTCATCATTTCTTATAGCTCTATAACATGCCATTACAATGGTATAACACAACTTGCTTAGCCATTCACCAGTTGATGGACATCTCCTTGGTTCCAATTGTTTGCCACAACAAAAAATAGCTGCCATGAATATTTTGTACAAATAGATCCTTTCTCTTTATTTTTATCTCTTTGGGATACAGACCTTGAAATGGTATTGCTGGATCAAAGGATATGCACAGTTTGATTGTCCTTTGGGCATAGTTCCAATTTTCTCTCCAGAATGGTTGGATCAGTCTCAACTTCACCAGTGGCGCTTTAGTGTCCCAATTTTCTGACATCCCCTCCAATATTTATGATTTTCCTCCTCTGTCATATTAACCAATCTGGTAAGTATGAGATGGTACCTCAGAGTTGTTTTAATTTGCATTTTAAAATCAATAGTGATCTAGAACACTTTTTTCATATGACTATATAAAGCATTGGTTTCTTTATCTGAAAACTGCCTGTTTATATCCTTTGATCATTTATCAATTGGGGAATGACTTGTATTATTATAAATTTGACTCAGTTCTCTATGTATTTTAGTAATAAGGCCTTTATTAGAGACAGACTGTGAAAAAAAAATTCCCAGTTTTTTGCTTTCCTTCTAATATTGGTTGCAAAGGTTTTGTGTGTGCAAAAACTTTTTTTTTTCATTTACTATGAACAAATTTATTCTTTTTATATCTCAAAAATCAAAAGCTTGGGTAATTAGGTTAATGAAACACTAGATTATTATGTTCATTTACTACTGTGTATTGTGCACCTAATACTAATCCACTACTCTATTGTTTTTAGCCAGTACCAGATTGTTTTAATGATTATCTATTTATAATACAGTTTGAGATTTGGTACAGCTAGGCCACTTGCCTTCACATTACTTTTTCATTAATTCCCTTAATATTCTTGACTTTTTTCTTCTAATTTTTGTATTTTAAAAATATCACTTATTTTTAGCATTTATTTATTTTCAAAATGTGAGTTCCAAATTCTTTCCTCTCCTCCCACACCCAAGGAGAAGAAAAGCAAAATAATATCAATTATACATATGAAATCATGCAAAATACATTTCCATAGTACCCGTACTGCAAAAAAAAAGACAACAAAGTTAAAGAAAGTTAAAAAGTATAATCCAATTTGTACTTAGTTCATCAATTCTATCTCTAGAGATAGCATTTTTTTTTTATCATGAGTACTTTGGAATTGTCTTGGATTATTACATTTATCAGAGTAGCCAAGTCTTTCAAAATTGATTATCATTCATACAGTGCTGCTACTGTGCACAATGATCTCCCAGATTTTGTCACTTTACTTTGTATCGGTTCATAAAGGTCTTCCCATACTTTTTTTCCTGAAAACACCCCACTTATCATGCCCCACAGCACAATACTATTCCATCACAATCATATGCCACCACTTGTTCAACCATTCCCCAATTTACAAGCATTGCCTCGATTTCCAATTCTTTTTGCCCACAAAAAAGTGGCTATAAATGTTTTTGTGCAACTAGGTCCTTCTCCTTTTTCTCTTTGGGATACAAACCTAATAGTATTATTGCTAGGTCAAAAGGTATGCACAGTTTTAGAGCCTTTTGGTCCCAGTTTCAAATTGTTCTCCATAATGTTTTAACCAGTTCTCTACTCCATCAACAATTCATTAGTCTACCTACTTCCCCCTTGCCAACTCCAGCGTTTGACATTTTGTTTTTGTTTATTTGTTTTTGACACAATAAGGGTTAAGTTTCTTGTTCAGGGTCACATAACTAGTAAGTATCTGAGACCAGATTTGAACACAGGTCCTCCTGACTCCAGGGTCAGTTCTCTAGCCACTGTGGCACCTAGCTGCCCCAACATTTGTCATGGTACCTCAGAGTTGTTTTAATTTACATTTCTTTAATTGATGGTAAGTTAGAGAATTTTTATATATGACAATAGATAGCTTTTATTTCTTCCCTTTTTTGTGAGACAATCAGGTTTAAGTGACTTGTCCAGGGTCATATGGTTAGTGAGTGTCAAATGTCTGAGGCCAGATTTGAACTCAGGTCCTCCTGACTCCAGGGCCAGTGCTCTACCCACTGTGCTGCCTAACTGCCCCTCCCCCTTTTTTTGGCTTGAGCCCAAGGCCCTTCCTTGTAGAGAGGAGCACAGTAGCAAGAGAGGTAGTCACATTATCAGCAGAAAGAATAGAGACATTCATGATAAGGGCAAGGGGACAGGAAATCAACAGAAGAAACATGTTTATCTAAATGAGGAAGGGGGAACCCCAGTTCTCCCTGCAACAGAGGAGAGAGTAGGTGTTTGAATGGGGGGAACCAGGAGGCCCCCCTGCCCAAACATTGATTATTATTTGAGGGAGAAAAGATAAGGAGAGAGGTATACCCAGAAACTGGACTCATGAGATACATACAGGTCTTGGGTGGATCAGCATCTGGGTTCCCATTCACCTCTTGCAATGCTGTGGTCCTGCTTTCTCTCTCTTGTTTGGTTACAAATTCTTTCATTCTCTATTGGTTTGAGAGATAAAGTATCCTTTGCTCTCTTAATTTGTTTATGTTATCACCCATTATGTCTAAATCCTGTTCTCATTTTGACCTTATTTTGGATTATGGCATAAGATATTGGTCTATACCTAGTTTCTGATCCAGTGTTTTCCAGTTTTCCCAGCAAGTTTTACCAAATAGTGAGTTCTTATCCCCCCCACTCCTAGCTCCTCCCCCTCCTGCTGTCCCAACTCCATCTGTTTATATCCTTTGACTATTTATCAATTGAGAAATGACTCTTATTTTTATAAATTTGTCTTAGTTCTATACTCCGCGTATTTGAGAAACGAGACCTTTATCAGAGAAACTTGCAGGGAAATTTTTATTACTTCATTGTCTATGGTACCTTTTAGAAAAATGTCATTTCCCTGATTATACCTTTAAATTGGGTTCATTTTTGTCTTTGCTTTGTCTGAGATCATGATTACTATCCCTGCCTTTTTTTTAGTTCAGCTGAAGCATATTAGATTCTGCTACAGACCTTTGACTTAACTCTGTGTATGCATGTGTTTCTGCTTTAAATGTGTCTCTTATAAACAACATATTGTTAGATTCTGATTTCTAATCCCTTATGCTATCTGCTTTTATTTCATGGGTGAACTCCCATTCACATTCATAGTTACGATTTCATTCCATCATATTTTTCTTAAGTATATCCTTCTCCCTTTTTATCTTGCACTCCTCTAGAGTTTTGTCTCTCACCATTGCATCCCTTACTCTGCTTTTCCTTTTATCTTTCTCTGCCCTTTATTTTATCTATTTTTCCTCCTATTTCTCTATCCAGTAAGTTACATTCCTATATACAAATAAGTGTGAAAATATATTTTTCCTTCTTTGAACTAATTCAGATGAGAGTGAAGTTCAAGCATTTCCCACCACCACTACCACCAAATTTTCCCTTTTGCTGTAAAAGCTTTTCCTTGTGTACCTATTTTATATGGGAAAAAAATTCCCCATTCTCCCTCTCCCTTGTCCCTTCTCCACTCTCACCCTGGTGGCAACAGACCTTCCCTATCAACCTTCTAAATTATCATGGGCTAAAAAGTTGTTTCACCTGTCCTATTTTGGGTTCTGCCACACCAGAATTTGCTTTAAGGAATTAAAGTCATTTGACGATGTTTGGGGGAGAGCTCAAGAAAGTCCCTTTTCTCCTCCATCTTGGCTCTGCCTCCCAAATTCTTTTTTAAAGTTTTCTTTTTTAAGTTTTTATTTTCTTCAAGATTTTTCTGTGCCTCTTTTTGACAATCTTAATTTTTAATACATAATTTTATTGTATTTTTCTCAATTCTTTTCCCAATTTTTCCTCAAACACTCATATCTTTCTTTAACTATTCCAATATTTCTTGTTGGGCCTGGACCCAGTTAATATTTTTCATTGAGACTTTGTAGCTATTTTCACATTATTGTCATCTTCTTAGTTTATGTCTTGGTCTTCCCTGCCATCAAAGAAGTTTTTTATGGGAAAGTTTTCTTTTTTTCCCATTTGCTCATTTTCCCAACCTATTTCTTGCCTTTAAACTTAGTTCAAAGTTGGGCTTTGTGCACTTGGAGGTGAGAAGACAGTGTCCCAAGCTTCAAGGTTTTGTGTGTGTATGTGTGTGTGTGTGTGTGTGTGTGTGTCTGTGTGTGTGTGTGTGTGCACGCGTGTGTGTTTGCATGCTGCTGTTTTCACAACTAGTTCTGGGGCTCTTCAAATTTCCAGTGCTTCCAAGGTGGTATGATGTGGGGATAGTTATGGTCACTGTTCTCCTGGTCTGCACTCAGTTTTTTGCCCAGTAAGAAAGGGCCTCTAGTTTTCTGTAGCCATGAGCACTTGTACACTTTTTGCCTTGTAATGGTAACCAGAGGTGCTACCCCCTTGTTGTGGACTTCCAGCACTCTTCTCCACCACAGAACTATGTATGAACAATGGAGCTGTCAATCAGTGCCAGCAAAGGGTCCCCTGTAATCTCTCCACCTATCTCTGGGCTGAGAGCTCCTGAAGCTGCTGCTGTAGCAGGCACTGTTGTGCTGCCATATGTGTAGACTCTCAAAACTCAGCCATATTCAGGCGTCACAAACTTTTCCTGCCAACCTCCTAATTTTTCTTAGACCTGGAAAATTTCTCACCATGACCTTTTTTTTCTATCTGCCATTCCAAAATTTGATTGAGGTATTATTTTAAAATTGTTTCAAGAGGAATGTCGAGAGAATTCAGCTGGTTGCCTCTAACTTGCCATCCTGGCTCCACCCCCACCTGACAAGGCTTGTTTCAATGAAGAAGTTTTTACTTGGTTGTTTTAAAGGAAAAAGTTCTGTAATCACAACTGCCCATAAGATCATGAATTGGAGAAATGGCCAAGACTAAAACAGGCAACTTAAGGGGCAAAATAAACTCATACATACAATGACACAATCAAGGCATGAGGTGTACTCTAAGAATCATCTTTATTCCTAAAAGCCAGATCTTTTTTTTGCCTCTCTCCCAATTGGTTCCTTGAGTTAGGATTAGCTATTTTGTTTTGTTTCTGAGGCAGTCATCATCAGGATCTCAAAAAAGTTGATTTCTTCAGGACCTTGTAGATATAAAAGTGTGACTATTTGCATTGAAAATTCAGAGGCAGATCCCATTGGTCATGTGAGGCTGGACAAATCCCTCAATGTCTCAGAACTCCAGGCAATATTATAAGACTCTGTTGTAATGAAGATATCAACCTGATCAGTAGAGGGAACTCCTCATTTGGGAATTTCCTATGTCCATGAAACTATGGGTAGTATCCCTATGCTTTTATCTCCTAAACAAAATTTTCAAATGCCTACTGGAAAGAGTACTGGACTTAGTGTCTGCTTCCCCATCTGTAAAATTAGAATAATGTTACTTGCACTATCAATTTTATCAGGTTTTTATGAGGATAATATCATATAACTAATGTAAAACTAAAATGCGTTATATAAATTTAATATAGTATTATTGTTTAAAAAATAAAGTCTGGAGCAATTTCATCTTTGTTTTTTCCTCCTAATTTCTTTTCCTCATTTTCTTATCTGTTAGCAATATTACTTGCACTTTTTTCCTGCCACCACCCAATAAAAAAGGGTGGATGGAAATTACAGTCAAAATAGTTAATCATTCTAGCAAGATGAATGATTGCAGCAAGGAAATTCTGATTCTTTGGATCACCAAGAAAATAATGACAGTAGAATCTTCTGCAGATGTAGATCTGGCTTCTTGCCTAGAGCGTTTTTTAGCATACCAAAATATTTCTGGGCAATATATGTCCCTTGAATTATTTGGTCTTGAATGGCTCCATAGCAGAAATCTATCAAGCATGTCTGCACATCACCAATAATGATGTTCCCAGCAGTTCAGGTATTCTCATCCTGTTGGCTTCCAACCAGCTTTGGTATGTACATCTTGCTTAAGAATTCATATATTCCAGAAACTGCCTGTGAGGTATCTGTCAATCTGATAAGAGAGATCCATTCCTGTAACGTCACTGGTAGAGAATAAGTCTTTTTTAACTGCCATCTTATAGCATCTCTTCAGGAGCAAATATTTTCATATCTATGGTACCAGATGATTAAATTCTTCTTGAAGGGAAGTAAACCCTTTTATCTACTCTGTACATCCTCTAAGCATGAGAGAAAGTGCTGAAAGATTGTCATTCCCCTCACAAAACCTGGTATTTGCTAATACTCAAGTGAAGATTTCATTTTCTAGTTGATAAGAGGAAGAAATAATTATATAGTATAATTCAGATGATGATTTGTTTTACAAATGTAACATGAAACAATAATATAAAAATCATCATATTATCATGGTTATATTTTATAATTAATTTGTTAAATTTAATTTTATCAGAATGCAAACTAAAAAGACAAAATCAACATAAGTTATGATTAGTGTTAAGATTATATGTGAATAAAGAACCATCAAATGAATGGCTGTCTTATGGATTTGTTGACAGAAAAAGATGGGTTTATATGTTTAGAAATATATAAATTTATATGTTATATAAATATATACTTATATGCCTATGCACATGTATATAAATATGTGTGTGTGATGGTGATATATAACTGTCACTACTACCAGAAATTCGAAAATGATTATCTCTTGTGGAGTATGAACTTCTTTGCCAATGCAAATATATGTATTCAGTTATAGAAAGCAATGTGTTTATCCAATAATCCATTGAATTTACATGTTTGAAAAATAGTAGAAGGAAATGACTTCGCTGAGCATTGTTTATATCTTAATTCTGTCAAATATTGGATAGGAAGGATGAGAAAAATGATCATACTGAGAAGAGCATAGGGGAGTGGAGAAAGAGTTAGCCTCAGAGTTAGAAAAAAATTACACTCTGAAATAATACACACACACAAAAAAAACCTATATTCCATGGAACATAAAAAAATAAAACAATAATGGCAAGCTAACAACCTGTCCAAGGCCTATGTCTACCTGAATTCCAACAAATTAAAATGAGAAGAGCAATCTAATAATAATGATGACAATGATAATTTTGACCATAACTGTGACTTTAAGAGAAACTTCAGGTGACAAACTACTTCTTCTAATGCATATCAATATCTTCTTTACAACCTACCCTCTTAAAGAGTTCTCTGGGGAACTGACAGATTAATCAACTTGTTCAGGGTCACCCAGTCTGTATGTGGCACACAACAATGACAGCAGCACAATAGGAGCTTCAGCATTAACTACTGGCCCCACCACCACAAGAGTGAGAACCAGAGACACAACTACCACAATCACCAGAATCACAACAGCCATAATCACCACTGCCATGGTCACAATAATTTTGTTTGGATTCAAAAGCATCAAGTTGCCAAGGTGTGCTTATGAAGCATAGAGATCAATACATTTGAGTTTGCATCCAGAGGTGACCAAACCAATGAATGAAAGTGATACCTACAGATACCTTCATTCCTTGAAGCAAAACAAAATGAGTGTGAAGATATCAAGTTTTAGGCTGTAGCTAAATGTTTTAAGATTGTTAAGGATTTCATGAAAGAAAACCTAACTAGTACAAAAAAAAAATCTTTAAGTCACTCAGTACTTTCACTATTCCATTCCTAATATACACATTCAGAACTGTATAGTGGACTACACCAATCTGGAAAGCAATCTGACAAAACTCTTGCATTATTAATTTAAAAACTGAGTCCGTCACTGAAGACAGCTATAGGGAAAAAAAAATCTGTGCCAAAAAAGAGGAGAATTGACACAGACTATATTATATAAAAATTAGATTATATAAAAATAGGTGAGAAAATGTAGAAATAACTTTATAATAAAAATAGGTGAGAAAATGTAGAAATAACTTTATAATAAGCAGATATCACTTTGTCTAGCACTAATAAAGGTTAATAACAGGTAAACATCATTAGATTTGTCAAAAGTAGTCTGAAGTTACATATCTCCAGACAGAATCTATGAAATTACAAAGATCCAAGAATGAAATCTAAAGGCCTTCCATGGTTCACTTCTGCATTAAATATGCCAGCAAAATATCAAGAAAAAGCTTAGTTGAAGGAATTTATGAAATTGAGAGAATTGAGATGGCAATTCATGATGAAGTATCATTAAGCCAGTCAGGCATGGTGATCAATATAGACTATTCAAGGCAATACCAGAGAATGTATACATCATAGTAGATTCTAAAAAGTTTAACACAGTTTGAATATCTAGCAAGATATGACTTATTAATTAGTATACATTAGATGCTCAAATCCCCCCACTACAAATTTAGAAATCAAAATGTCATGAAGAACTAAAAGATACTATATAGGAACCAAACTATTGCTACAGACTCAACCACTGCACACAATTACCTAGAAGTATCATTAATTTATAAAAAATGAATAAATAAATTAGATCTATATATTAGTAATTGTTGGGATCCAAAATGTTATAATCTGCAAGCTACAAAGAATGAAAACTGTTCAAAAATATAAAGACCTATATGAAGAAATAAAAATTATGTGGGTTTGGGATGACATGCATACCATCACAGGTAGCCTGTCTACTTGCTTGAGTTGTCCCACAGATGCTTTCAATGAACCGAAGATGAGCTTATATTCCAATACTTTTTATTCAACTATTTAAAAAAAACATATTTTATCTACTTGCACAAAAGTCTATGGCATACTAAATATAAAGAAGCAATGAAGGATGTTAATTCTCTGGGGACCTCTTCTAACTGAATTCCATCAAAAAAGATGAGATGAATGAGATAGCAAAAGCAAAAATAAAAATGGTAAGGAAGAGGATAAGGATGATAAATAATCATGGCTATGTATCAAACAAGATAATAAAATAAGTTATTATGCAAAGAATAAACATTTTTCCAAGAAACACTTCACCAAGAGGCCCCTGAGTATATAGTATGAATCCTGAAATTGTTATCCCAGACCTACCCCTAACAACTGTGTGGTATTGGCCAAAATTGCACCACAACCCCGGGTCTCAGATTCTCTGCCTAGAAAATTAGAATTTAGGAACAGATGGGGTCTAAAGTCCCTTCAAACTCAAACATCTATGGGATATAAAAAACTGAATATTGAGTAACTGGTACTCAACTAAATGCAGTTTTCTAACATATTTCCACACTCTCTCTAATTACAACTAGAGATAAGGAGGCAAATGAGAATGAAACAAAGAAAACAAAATCAGAGTTATATTACAAAAATTTTGAGACAGAATTTTCAATCAGCATAGAAATTTCTCAGTCCACCATACATTTTCCATCTGTATCTCTAAGTAAAAGACAATAATCATAAATATTGAGAATCATTATCCTGAATTTCTTTAAAATCCAAAGATCATAAAAGATTCTATTATATTAATGGAAGCATGCTAGGTAAACAATAAATGTAAAGTAGTATAAAAAGTGATGGTCATATTCTTGATTTTATCATGACCGATAAGTAATATTCCACTTGTATGTTTATAAACACTAAAATTCCTTTATCCAATGATATATTGTCATTCTATATTTCCCTCTGCTTCACAAACTCTTACCTTTTACTACATCGTCATGATGACCTCCAGGCCCTCCAACCCTCATTTCTTTCCTGGGCCATCACCACTGCACTGGCTACATTCTCCTGACTTTGCCATCTTGAGCCCTTAGTTAATCATTTTAGCTCTACACTGTCTTCTTCTCCTGATCTTCTTGCCCCCTAAACCTATTGCTGAACTTGCACTGGCAAGCCTCAACTCTGGGTTTCTTCTACCATCCACTTTCTACTCCTATTCATGTGTTCCTGAATTAAACTAGAAGAAATCATGAAAACATGCTGACTGGGTCCCCTACAAACTTATGTTACATAATCTTGACTTGGACCTCACATGTTGTTCTTAATCATTTTCAGTCATGTCTGACTTTATGTGACCCCATTCAGGGTTTTCTTGGCAAAGATACTGGAGTGGTTTGCCATTTCCTTCTCTAGCTCATTTTATAGATAAGGAAACTGAGGCAAATAGGACTAAGTGACTAGCCCAGCTTCACACACCTAAGTAAATGTCTTAGGGCAGATTTGAATTCAAGCAGATAAGTATTCCTAATTTCAGGCCCTGTCCTCTCTTCACTGTATCACCTAGCTGCCCCCTGACTGTAGCCCCTCACTGGGCCCTCACTACAGCAAGCCATTCCCTTTATACCTTGCTCCCTAATCGATTCATTATCTCATTCATTACAAGGATTTTTCCATACTTTTTCACCTTTCCTCAAACTTCCACTGTCTCCTTTATTGTCCAACCTCTTAGCTGAGAATCTTGCCTCATTTTTCACTCAAAAAAACTGAGGCCATTTGCAGAAAGATCCTTCTTCTCCTCTCCTCCTCTGCTTACAACACTCAGATGCCTTTTGCCACTATCTTCATCTTGGTAGATTTCTATTGAATTCTAAGCTTCTTGAGGGCAGGGAAGGACTGTCTTTTTGCCTTTCTTTGTAGTCCCAGCATTTAGCACTGTACTAAGCCCTAGGGATACAGAAAGAACCAAAAGAGTCGCAAAGTAGGTGCCTGACACACAGTAGGCACTTAATGAATGTTTGATTGATTGCCAAGTCAAAACCTTTCTATAGCATATGTGATCACATTGTGCAACATTCCATGTTTTGGAATAGATTGTCCCTTTTATTGTCTGCAATCCCATTAATCTTAAGTCTCTCTTTGTCTACTGGCTTCTTCTACAAAGATCTCACATCTAACCTATTCTCAAAATATCCTTATTTGATCCATCCATCCTCCATAATTATTATCCCACACCTGTCCTCTTTTAAGGCTGTCTAAAATTAATGCTCCCTCTTTCTTTCTTCTCACACTCTTCTAACTCTTCAGTCTGGCTTTTGACCTGATTATTTGACTGAAATTGCTCTCCCCAAAGTTATCAGTAATCTCTTAAGTGCAAAACCTAGTGAACTTTTTCTCACCTTTCAGCTTTCTTGATATATCTGTAGCTTGTGGTACTGTTTTCCTATTCTCCTTGATACTCTCTTCTCTCAAGGTTTTTGTTCCACTTCAGGTTCTTATCCTACCTCCCTGACTGTGTCTTCACAATAAATATCCTTTTTTGATTCTTCATCCAGATAACATTTGCTAAGAGTGAGTTTCCCCCAGGGATGTATCCTGGGTTGCATTCTACCTTTATATTGTTTCACTTGGTGAAATCTCATCAGCTCCTGTGAATTCAATTATCATCTCTATGTTAATCATTCCCAAATCTACTTAGCCAGTCTTAACCTTTCTGCCCACTTCCAGTTTCACGTCTCCAACTGCCTAAGGAACATCTCAAATTAAATGTTCCATTGACATCTTAGACTCAATATGTCCAAAACTGAACTCATTAACTTTTGCCACAAACCCTTTTTTCCCTTCTTAACTTTCCTGTTACCATTGAGGGTACCACAGCATCCACCTAATCACCTAGGCCAAGGGGTCATCCTTAGTTCTTCACATTCTTTCATGCTTATTAACTTCTTGACTGGCTCTTTTAAAAAGATTTTCAAAGTAGAATTTAAAAAGAAAAAAAAATGGATTTGAAGTAAAAGTATGATCAAATAAAATTAATGAATATTTCCATACCATTATCTTTCTCTGTGAACATATATACATACATACACATACACTTGTATACTCTTCAAAATAAGGCCCCTTTCATCATTCAGATCTTATTTCATATTCTTACCATCTATGCTTTCTGGGATCTTTTTCATATCACTACACTCTATGAAATCTTTTCCCTAGTCATAGTAGCTTTTTACTGTTTCACAAATGCAATATTCTATTCCTATCTCTATGACTTTATACTAGCTGTCCCTCATACCTGGATTGCTCTCTCCCACCATTCCCACCTCTTGGAATCCTCAGCTCTCTTCAAGATTCAACTCAAATATCTCCTTCTACAGAATCTCTTTCCTGGTCCTTCCAGTTTCCCCTTTAAGGTTAACTTTCAAGTCTTTTTTTTTTTTGTATTTTCTATATACTTCCACACTCAATAAACCTTCATTTACTAGGCTTTGTGTTATCTTTAGGTACATATCACCCCACTAGAATGTACTCTCCTTACAGGCATGGGATCATTATGCTTTTTCTTTGTATCCCCAATGCTTAGCACAATGCCTGCCAAATAAGAACTGCTTTCCTAAATTTTCCCTAAATTCCACAATCATTTCATTTTCCATTGGTAGAGTCTAAGGTACATACATGTACACAATATGTACTTTGTTAACTAATTTATAAATGTACACACTTAATTTAAATAGCATTTTTCCCCATTTATAGTTAAAGACAATTTTTATCATTCTTTTGTACAAGATTTGGGGTTCTGGTACCTCAGAGTTTGTTTAATTTGCATTTCTCTAATTAAAACTGATTTAGAGCATTTCTTCATATATCTATAGACAACTTTGATTTCTTCATCTGAAAACTGCCTGTTCATATTCTTTGACCTTTTATAAGTTGGGGAATGGCTTACATTCTTATAATTTTGACTCAGTTCTCTATATATTTTAGAAATGATGTTTTTATCACAGACACTTGCTGTAAAAAGTGTTTCACAGCTTTCTGCTTCCCTTCTAATCTTGGTTGCATTGGTTTTGTTTGTGCAAAAGTTTTTTTTTTAATTTGATATAATCAAAATTATCTATTTTACATTTTGTAATCCTTTATATCTCTTGTTTCGTCATGAATCTGTAACTGACTTAACTTTTCATTTAAGAATCTGGATGTTATAACATTTGGTGCATATATGCTTAGTTTTGAAATTGTTTTATTGTCTATGGTACTTCTTTAGCATGATGTAGTTTCCTTTCTTATCTCTTTTAATAAGGTCTATTTTTATTTTTGCTTTGTGTGAGATCAGGATTTGTACTCATGCTCCTCTTCCTCTTCCTTCTTCTAAGATTCTGCTCCAACTCTTTGCCTTTACTCTGTGTAAGTTATACTGACCAACACACATAGTATGTGTGTTGGTCAGTATAACAAGTAGAAAGACCAAAAGAGGAACAAAATGCAGCATTTAAGAGAGCATGTAGACAAAAATGAGAGAATGTCCATGGGTGGCAATCTGTATCATTGGTGGGAGGAGCACATAGAGAGATGAGATCCCAGATCTCTAAAGGACCAGCCAAGCCACAAATCTGCTATAAGAACCATGTTAAAAATGCTTGTAAACTTCATCTAAATGATATTTTACTATTTTAAGGAAATTAGAAGGCACAGTTCTTTGCTTTACAAGTTTTCTATCTAGGTAGGGAAGTGATCATAGCGCAAATAAACTAGTTTGGGAACATGTATAAGGTAACCTATACCCATATGTTTAACAATGTATTATAAATGTGTTCTGTGGACCCTTGGAAACACAAGATTTGGAGGGAGCTATTTAAATGATGTGGTGGGTGTCAGTGTCTGCTCTAACTTAGAATCATAACATCAAAGATTTACACTTAGAACAGACTTCAAAGACAAGTCCAAACTCCTCATTTGACAGATGAAGAAACTGAGGTCCAAGGAGTTTAAGTAACCTATCTAAGTCCACAGGTAATATCATAGATAGGATTTGAACTGAGGTTTTATGACTTCAGAATCAGTCCTCTACCACTGAACCACTCTGGTTCAGAGAACTTAGTTTATCCCACAACCACACCCCAACATCTGGGGAAAATGTACTCTTTTAGGCACCCACTACTTTCAGTTTTCATTCCTTACTATTTCTTTCACATCATACATAGAAAAATATGAATTTCAGAATTTATATTTGTGTTAATTAAGTTACCATGTAAGACCTCCTTGGAGTATGCCCATCTGAAGCATTACCTTTAACTATAGAGGGGAGATGATTTCCCTATCTTAAAAAAAAAATTGGGGGAAGGGCAATAACTTTTCTAACCTTGTCAAAGTAAAATTTAGCCAGAAATTGCTTCCACCTATTTGTAAGAGCAGCCTAGGGAGTGGAAGATAATTCAAAAATATGCAAACCTTGACTCTGTATTACCTATTTACAAAATTATACTATATATTCTCAGGGATAAGCTGAATTCCGACATTTTCCATTAAGCTTCTCTACTAAGAAATGTTTGGTGTTTTTTTTTTTTAAGAGACACAGAGTGATTATAGATGTTATTTAAAAAGTTCCTAATGTATTGGTGAATGGCACCTTGTTAATACTCTATTTTGGAAGGAAGTATAATGATGTTTGTTCTTAACTCCTTCCCACCTTCCTGAGGTACCTTTAGGTAGAAAACAAAATACATCTCAAAAGGGGCCACAACAATGGATCCCTGGAGCAAGAATAAGAAGGATAAAGAGAAAGCACAAATTCTTAGTCTCTTATTGGGACAGGTCAGAAGCCGCAATGTCCTCTCTAGCTCTCTGCCACAGAAAACATCTCCTTTTCTCTGACTTTTTTTTTGAAAAAAAAGGATGAATTTCTTTTGTTTTTTAGTATTATCTAAATTTCTCAATATATCCCACACATTCTCTCCCACATAGAGATCCCTTGCTAATAACAGAAATTATAAAAACAACACCTGCTCAACAAAACTAACCAACCATCAAAAATGTTGACCATTATTTTCAGCATTCCACACCACTGTCACACACTTCTGTACAGGAGAGTGAGCTTTTCATTTGTACTTTTGGGGGGACCAGGCTTGGACATTATAATTTCATAATAAAGGATTTTCTAAAAGTCTTCAAGCAGTTTTAATTTTGAGAACATTTTGTTAGGATCCTTTGACTATTTATCTACCAGGAAATGGTTTTTGGTCTTATACCTTTCTAAAAGTTGACTATGTATCTTGGGTATCAGATCTGTATTTCTATAAGAATCTTACTTAAACTCCTTGGACCTCAGTTTCTTCATCTTTCAAATGAGGAGTTTGGACTTGTCTTTGAAGTCTGTTCTAGCTGTAAATCTTTGATGTTATGATTCTAAGTTAGAGCAGACACTGACACCCACCACATCATTTAAATAGCTCCCTCCAAATCTTGTGTTTCCAAGGGTCCACAGAACACATTTATAATACATTGTTAAACATATGGCTATAGGTTGTCTTATACATGTTCCCAAACTAGTTTATTTAAGCTATTATCACTTCCCTACCTAGAAAAGAGCAGAATTTGAGAATCAATTATTTCCTCCTTCCCCATCCCTATCACTTGAATTGGAACTGGTAGGCCATGTAATATGTGAAATGTTTTGCAAACTTTATAGTGCTTTATAAATGCTAGGTATCATCATCATCATCATCATCATCATCTTTGAGCAGAGGGTTCCAGCTAACCACTACACTCTTACACCACACAAACTGAAGGATACTTTTCACTACCCTAAACAATACAAAAGAAATTTATAAGCCCATCGCTGAAGGGGGGAAAAAAGAATCCAAACTTCCAATGAATGATATGATTTTCTTGTTCAATTGGTATTTTTAAAAGATGATATCTTCATTTTTTATTTACATCTATTTTTTGTATATAATATTAGAAAGTCCATCATTCTAAGTGATCTCAGTTGGCCAAGTCTTTGAAATGTTTCCTATCTGCCTTCTGGCTTAATTAGAGGTATAAATATGTTTATTATACTTTAAAAAAGGAAAAAAAAACCTTTTTTCTAAATGAAAGCAACCACAAAAATGCAATCCTCTTTGAAGCATCCCAGTAACTTTGATTTGTATATGCAATTAGCCTTTTACAAGCTGGTGGTAGTATGAGATACTCACATAGAGCCACGTTCTCCAAACTTTTTTGACTGTGAAACTTATCAGCAAACAGGTTTGAGCACTATCTTCTGATACATATGTAACTTAGTTATGAATTATGTAAATTACTAACAATTATGTAAATGTACTACTAATAAAATGTACTACTAATAATAAACATATTAATAACTGTGTACATTATGAAATATACAAAAATAATTTAAAGGATAAAAATGAAATAATATTTGATCCTAGATTCTACACTGGAATCATTGAGAAGGTTAGTGACATTGTCATGTCTGTGTTTTGGGCAAATCACTCTGGCAACTGTATACAGGATGATTTCAAGTGGGGAGAGACTTTAGACAAATCAAATAAGAGGTTTTAGCAATAGATCTGGTAAAAAGCCTCGAGGGACCAAACCAGGGTGGTGGTTATGTGAAAGGAGAGTAGGAAATGGATTATCATCTTTTTTTTTTCAAAAAATTGGATATATGCTGTGGAGGTATAAATAAGAAGTCTTAGCAACTGATATGGGATTATTATTTGAAGTGATTAAATTAAATATGTGAGATGAGGGAGAGTAAACAGTAGATGATGACAAGACTTTGAACCTGAGTAACTGGAAGTATAGTGGTCAATTTCACAGAAAAAGGGAAATGAGAAAAATGGAAAATTGGTATCATAAGACCAGTGAGGTTTTTTTGGAGGGGAGAAGGCAAGGGAATAGGCGTTAAGTGACTTGCCCAAGGTCACACAACTAGTAAGTGTCAGGTGTCTGAGGTCACATTTGAACTCAGGTCCGCCTGACTCCAGGGCCAGTGTTCTATTCCCTGCACCACCTAGCTGCTCCAAGACCAGTGATCTTTTGTTTTCTATGCTTGTCTGTCCATCTCATATTATGGGTGACCTCATAACAGTTATGTTATAACTGTCCTGTGTGACCAATTTATGCCTCAGCAAGTATGAGACTGGGAACTCTGGTACTGGAAGGGTGTGGGGTTTGGATGGAATAAAGTTTGATGTTGTTGTGCTGAAAAGGAAGATAGAATGTGACCTATCCTCCTTATGTGACCATAGTCTTCAGTTCTCTTGGATTTAGGTCCCAGCTGCTCAGGGTATTCAATTTCTTTTTCAGTGGCCACTGGTGTAGAACACTGATCAGATGAGCCTAATCATCATAAGATTTCTGGAAATGGGACTTTTGGGGGACTTTCCCTCTCCCTGTGGAGAATGTGAACCTTATTGAAAGATTTGAAGTCATTTGTTGGACCTGGGTACCTATTGAGTCACTTCACTTCAGTAAAGATTAATGGGCATGTATATCTGAATAGCTTTTCTCTCCTCTCACCCTTTTCCATACTGCAGGCATTCAGAAGGCTAGAAAGACATGACAACTGCACATGCTCTCACCCATGTCAACTAAGATGTTGCTGAGAGAAGCAGTGAAAGACAGGAAAAGATGGAGACCTAGCATTCATAAAATAGGGATATTACCTGAACAGTTTCAAATTTCTCAAAATTTCCAAGACCTAGTCTTCAGACAAAAAGAGTAGTGGCTTTTTAGTACCACTTGGAGAGAAAAGTATTAAGCACTCTGCCCTAGAACTGAAAGAACAGTAAGAACCTGAGACATGATATGGAGGGTTAAAGGGTTTTAATTTAATGTCCATTAATATTGTGAGTTATTCATATAGTAAATGTCTGATGGAAAGGGACTTACTTTTCTAGAAATCCCAATTTTATTTCCTTCTCAAAAATTGCAACCTCCTGGTATTTCTGTGAAGCTGGAGGACTATATAAGTCTTGCAATTGACTATGAAACTTTTTGGAATGTCAGGAGGTTGTCTGTCTAGCAATTCCTAGTTGATTTCTCTCCCAGGATACTTGCAACCCTTAGAGTAATATTGTAAATTCAGAGATCTTACATGGACCCTTCATGAAAAGACCCAGTGGAAAAGGGAGCAGAACTGACTCAAGTTTTTAGGGACTAGTAAATTCTTTGGATAGTTTTTCATTTTCTATGGGAAGAAATAAATGTTATTTTTCTATCTGATATGCATTGTTACCTTGGGTTCTTTCACAGGACCCAAAGACTCTTTTATCCATGTCTGTGGAGCCCTAGATAATAGTAATATTCTGAAGGTCTCAAAAAAGCTTTTAAAAAAGGATAAACTGGAAGGCAGCATCAAGATTTGAATGTGGTCCATATGAGCCCCAAATTTAGCAGCCAGTTATAGTGTAAATATAAGACTAAAAATTTTACCTTTTCTTTTTTCTTTCTCCCCTCCTTTTTTGTATTCTATGTCACAGATGTTTTTTTTTTAAAGGACAGAATGGGAATGGATTTTTTTTTTACATATTTGATATATCTATGAAACAATGTAATGACTAAATTTTTACTTTAAAAATCTCCTCCCCTGTCCTTCCACCCCCATACACATATAATAGTCCATCTGAGAATTAGACCAACTTCTTCTGAAGCTACATCTATTGCTTTGTCCCAAATGAACTATGCAGTGTTTATTCCTTTGGAAGCTGCCCCCACAAAATTTTTCATTTCCTAGATTTGATTTCTTCTTCTTAATTAATAGAAAGAGCACCAGAGTTGGAATCCAAATTTTCACTTTCCTACTTTATATATGTGGGAATTTGAGCAAACAATAATGTTGAGCAAAGCACTTAGGCTCTCTGAGTCTCCAGGTTTTCATCTCTAAAGCTATAACATTCTAATAGCCTATAATCTTTGGAAGGAAATAAATGAAAACCATAGAACACTAAGTAAAGAAATTTGTCTGGTCATTTGCTTTTTTAATTATAACATAAGATTTTATTCACGATGGACAAATAATTTAAGAATTGTTTTTTAAAAGTCATAACAGAAAGCTGCAATTACACAGATAACTCAGTTCATATCTTAAAATTATATTACCAGAATAGGAGTGGAAAGGGAAGTAAAGAGCCTTCAGAATAGAAAACTGAGGTTTTATGAATGAATAAATGAATGTTTACTAAGTACCCACTATGAGCCAGGCAATACACCAGGTGTTGGGAATACAAATATAGAAGCCAAGTAGGTTAAAGTCCTACAGAGTCATACAAATAGGGTAATGGACAGCAAAGAAAGGATTTTTTTTTCTGAACAGAGACTATAAATGGAGTCACAATCATACCTTTTCCAAAAATAATGGTAATATTGCTTTGATTAATGTTTTGAAGGCACAAGAAAGAGGTGGAAAGTAAAGAGAAAGAGTATCATTAGCTGACTCATTAATTAGTATAACAACTCTAATGGTGGAGTTTCAAAATTTCATGAATTAATTCTGTGAATGGCTAGGACTTATGATCTCTGAAGGTATTATCTGGAATACTCACTGTTCCTTGTGGGTAAAATGGGGTGTTGGTCGAGCAAAATGAGACTGGATCAGTCCTAGCTTCCTGGTGGATGGTTGAATAGGATGTGAAGCATGGAACAAGATCAGCCACATATAGTGAGTTGGGCAAGTTTTCATTTGTTCACACACAAATTGTGATCATAAACTCTAAGAGACTTTAGAGGTCACTTAACGTAACTCCCTCATTTTATAGAGGAAGAAACAGAAGGCGAAAGAATGGAAATGTCTTGCTCAAGGTCATATATACCTAGTAACTCAGTGGAACTAAGAACTGAGCCCAGGTCTTGTGACTGCTGCAGCAGTAAGTAAAGAGGCAATGTGAGTTGTCCAAATGCACATATTAAATTAATCCCAGATCCAACACTTCACAAGATCCAAGGGCCTATCTATTATGCCATGCTTGTCCCTTATCCATATCATTACATGGTTTCAACACAGGTCCTTTGATCTGATGCATTCCATGCCCCCAATGTTGCTATGATAATAAAGAAAAATAGACAATCAATTTTACCATGAGTGGACAAAGGTGCTGTCAAGTCTTATCAAATCACAGAATGAAAGCTGGTGACTGTGGCAAGTTCCACTTCTAATTAAATTCAGTTCTTGACAGAATACTGGGCCAGGATTCAGCATTTGAAACAGAAGCTCACTGCCTCAGGCCTCATTTCCACTTGATAACTGCAACTGAGCCCCTTTGTGCATTCCTTTAAACAACCTCTCATGTTATCACTTTATCAGAGCATCAAAATCTCTTCCTACACATGCAAGACAAAAGTCAGGGAGAACATTGCTATGGGATCTGACTGGGTGCATGCAGCAGGGAAAGACTTCATCAGATCTGGACTTTTTTGCTCTAAATAAAAGCTATTGGCAGATGTTTGAAATTGCTGTCTTATAAATAACATATTTGCATGCATTTGTCCCAGAGGGCCACCAAAGCCCTGTCTTCCTACTTTCATGATGGTATATATTTTCTATCATAAATGTTGTCTTTAATTCAGTTAAAGAATCAAATTTAATTTCATTTTCTTCTCATATAACAGAATTTAACCTATGTCTATGTGTGAAATAGAATAAATTGTGTTCAATATTTGCTAATTCAATTTGATTCTGTACTCTTCAAGGTCATATTCATTTTTACTAAAATATTACAAAATAAATCAGGGATGAAAATGATAAAGATGATAATGATAACAATACCTCACATATATACAATACCTTAGGACTAGAAAGCAGTTTTCTTTATTTAAAAAATATTATTTATATATTTTTTTCACATTGCCATTATTTACCAATATATCCTTACCTCTATTCTACCCACAGAGATATACTTTATAACAAAGAATAAAAGAAAATAAAGGGGGAAAAAAGAGTTCACCAAAACTAACCAATATATTAATACAGTCTGCAAATATATATTCTACACTTATAGTCTCCTGCCTATGCAAAGAAAGACTAGAAAGTACTTTACAAAATCATCTCATTTAGACTTCATAGTGATTCTGTGAAGACTGCAGGGCAGTTATTATTTTAATTTTCAGATGTAATAATGAGAATTAATGTTGGGCTCTGGGTTCCTTAGGTGCATTATTCTCTTCCTCTCTACTAAGGGATCTATATGTTCTGTATCTACACATGCAGGCCAGATATGGTTCATTACTAGGGTAGCCTGAACTTCTAAAATAGGATCAGGTTCTTTTTCTCATCTTCCTTGGCTCCTTATGCCCCTTCTTCATTCTGTTGCTTTGAGAAACAATTACTTAAGTAGATTTTGGCTCGTGTCTATAGTTTCCCTGAGGGAGTAGATGAAAAGAATTCAGTGATCAATACTAATCATATATGGGACAGCTATTTATTACTTCTATACCAAATAGACAATAAAGGACACAAAAGTTCATATTTACAAGACTTAAACACTCAGTAACTTATAATTACTAATATACTATTACAGTAGACTAAGACTTACACACCAGCACATGAAACAATATGGATATTGTTACATTTCACTTCAACTTTACATTGTCCAACCAATTCGTGTAACATCTACATTTTTCAGCAAGTCAGGCTAATTCTTTTCTTAATGGTCACCTTTTCTAATGTGGAAACTCATCTCACCAACAGTCAATCCTGACCCAAGAGATTCATGCTCTCCAACCTCTTGAATTAGCAAGGTCTCTTTTAGCATTAACATACCCATATCAAGTTCACTATTTGGTCACTTATAGCCAGAAAAGAAAACAAAGCTGAAAATGAAGCAAAAGTCTCCAGGGTCCAGTTTCAGCTCTCATAACCAACTGCCTGTTCCAACTGCTATGTGGGAAGTATCTCAAGAGTCACCATGTGACTAGGGAGAGGAGGAAGTGTGACCATATTTTTCCCCTCAACCACTTACCTTCCAGGAATACTTAGATAAATGAAAATAGTTCTAAAATTATTTATAGCCAGAAAGAAAAGAGAAAATTGAAAATGAGGCACTCATCCTGTTCAAGGACTAAAAATGGGATGCTTTTCTCATACTCAAAGCACCAAAGTTCCTCAAAAATGAGTCACACATGATCAGGTTGAAGCAGCCATCACTATCCCCAAAGTGGCTAAGCATTCAGCTAGAACAGAGGTCAGTAAGAAGCAGAAAAGAGAAAACTGAACATGGCCTATTACATAGACAATAGGAAGAGATCTAAAGAGTTGAATGACTATTTGAAATTATACAATTAGTAAGTGGCAGTAGTGGAATCTGAATGCAGTTATTCTAATTTCAAATTCACATTCAGTGATTTTTCTCTAAATCATATTTCCTCATATTCTTTTGTATTACTGGAAGAGATCTTGGAAATCATAGAGTATAGCACTTTCATTTTACAGAGGAAGAATTAGGACATAGAGATGTGAAATGCTTTAATCTGGGACATATTTCATTCCTTTACCACCATTCCAAAGTGATATGTTTTTTGGATGGGGGAAGGTAGGACAATGGGTGTTAAGTGACTTGCCCAAGGTCACATGGCTAGCTTTGTGTTGCATGTCTAAGGTCAGATTTGAACTCAGGTCCTCCTGACTCCAGGGCCGGCACTGTATTCACTGCTCCACCTAGCCACCCCACCAAAGTGATACTAATAGCATATTTTGATAGAGCTCTGTACAGTTATAAATCACTCCATATATATTATTTCGTAAGAGTTTCAAAACAACTTTGATAGGTAGAAAAACTATTATAATCCTCATTGTATAGATGAGGAAGCTAGGTAGTGCAGAGGATGGATAACTATACCAGCAGCCAGGAAGACCTGACTCTAACCTCACACATTTACCACTTGTATGACCCTGGATAAGTCATGCAGTCACTTAACCTCTGTCTGTCTTAATATCTTCATCTACAAGGTGGAGATAATTCCATGGGTATGCCAAGCTAGTATAAACTGAGAAATGGTATTGCTGGATCAAAAGCTTATGCACAGTTTTATAGCCCAAAGGGGGACCAAACTATGCATACCCTTTGATCCAGCTATACCACTACTAGATTTATATCCCAAAGAGATCATAAAAATTGAAAAAGAACCCACATGTACAAAAATATTTATAGCCGCTTTTTTTATGGTGGTCAAGAATTGGGCATTGAGAGAATACCCATTAATTGGGGGAATGGTTGAATACTTTGTGGTATGTGAATGTAATGGAATACTATTATTCCATAAGAAATGATGAGCAAGTGGCTTTCAGAAAAACGTAGAAAGGCTTACATGAACTGATACTGAGTGAAGTGAGGAGAACAAGGAGAACATTGCACACAGTATCAGCAACATAGTGCGTTGACCAACTTTGATAGACTTGGCTCTTCTCAGCAGTGCAATGGTCTAAGACAGTTCCAAAAGATTCATGGTAGAAAATGCCATCCACATCCAGAGACAGAACTATGGAGTCTGAGCATAGATTGAAGCATGCTACGTTCTTTCTCTCTTTTCTTTTTGCTTGTGGTTTTGTTTTGATTCTTCTTTCATAACATGATTAATATGTTTAATATGAAGGTACACATATAGCTTATATCGGAATGTATGCTGTCTTTGGGAGGTAGGAGGGGAGGAAAGGGGAAAAATTTAGAACTTAAAATCCTATAAAAGTGAATGTTGAAAAGCAAAAATTAATTAATTAATTAATGAAAGAAAAAATGGAAATAATGATAGCACCTATATCTTTCAGCTTTTGGCAAAATAAAATAGTGTAATAGTGTTAAGCCTATATGAATATTATTGATGTTTTGTTGCTGTAATTTTACTGTTTGGGGGAAATAGAAGGTCAAAAAGAAGGCTTCCCCAGGGGACCTAATATGTAGCGGTTTATGGATGTGACACTTTCCTTGACTGACCTCATTGAGATTAAAGTCCAGTAGCTTACAAGATTTATTATATTAATTAATCAACAATTATTTATTGAACATCTACTTTGTTCTTCAGGAAGTGGAGTAATACAAAGACACAAATAAAACAATTTATTCTCTCAAAGAGTTTATTATATTCTATCAGGAGGAACAACAAGGATGTGTGTGTGTGTGTGTGTGTGTGTGTGTGTGTATGGTGTGTGTGTGTGTATGGTGTGTGTGTGTATAAAAATGTAAAATATATATGACCAGTAAATGTGAGATAATTTCAGGACAGTGGCACTAGAAGCTGGGAAAACCAGAAAGGGTAACATGTATGAGGTGGCACTTTAACCGAGCTTTGAAGGTTTCCTTAGAGGTACTGAGTGGTAGCTACATCAAAGTACAAGGAGTGTTAAGTAAGATTTTGTAACTGATCAAATATGTGGGGAAAATGAGAGTGAGGAGTCAAAGGTGACCTTGGCATTGCAAATCTAAGTATTAATCCACATCAAAGTTCACATAATGCAGATTTACCACTTCAGTGCTGTTGGACAAAATAAACATACATCTCGTATTCTTTAAATAAATACTGTGATTAATAAAATGAATTCTCTTCTGAAAGAAATCAAGACCTCTTTTGTCTCTTCCTTTATTTCTCCTCCAGTTTATCTTTTTTTTTCCTGTTTCTCCTTTAATACATCTTAATTTCCCATCTCCTCATTCCCATATCTGCAAAGACAAATTAACAGAGATAATCTTTTCTTCCTTCCTGTTATCTAGCTTTCTTTATCAACCTCCCTTCTCCAGTTTCATTGCTTGTTCATCTCTATTTCCTTTCGTTAACTTTCTGTTGCTTTCTCTTCAAAGAGACTGGATGTAAAAGGAGCAAGGAGAGAAGGTTAAAGGTGACAGAAAAATGTGTGCCTAGAATTCTTAAGCTAGAAGCAGCTCTAAGAGATCACCTGATCTTGTACCTTACCTTTATCAAGATCAGGATCTAAACTCTTCGGATAAACTAAGTAACAATTCTTTTCCTAAATATAACCAATAGTGATAGATAGAATGAATCTCCTTGCTGAGGCCTGACTTTCAGTTTCTGCTCCTTATATGTGATGAGCTAGTTGGAGAATAGAATTCTGAATTCACTCTCAATGACAGAACCATCACTGGAAAAGCTTTGATTGTAAGGACTTCTGTTAGCTCTGAGGAGAGGGTGCTCTCCTGAGTTCACTTCACGTGCTATAAGGAGTAGCCAAATAGCAGATCTGGAGTTCTTCAGTTCATATTACTCTAGAGGGCACCACCACCATCCTCATAGTCACCCAGGCTTGCAAATCAGGTATCATCTTCAATTCTACACTCTCGTTCCCTTCACCCCATAATCAAACTATTGCCAAGTCCTATAACTTCTCCCTTTGTAATATCTCATATATGCTCCCTTCTTTTCTCTAATATCATCACCACCACATAACAGGAGCTTATGACCTCAGGCCTAGACCACTTCAAAAACCTCCCTTTCTCAAAGACTGGCCCCTATCTAGTCTGTCTTCCTCCTAGATGTTGAAATGATTTTCTTAAACATAGATCTGACCATGTCACCCCCTATTCAACCATCTATGGTGACTCCCTATTGCCTCTAGGATCAAATATAAAATCCTCTGTTTGACTTTTAAAATCCTTCATAACCTTACTGCTTTCTACTTTTCTAGTTTTCTTGCACTCTTTACTTTGCCATATATTCTTTGATCCAGCGACACTGGCCTCTTTGCTATTCCTTAAACTAGACACACCATTTTCTGACTTTAGGCATTTTCTTTTACTGTCCTCAAAGCCTAGAAGTATCTCCCTCATCATTTCTAACGCTTAGCTTCCTCAGCTACCTCCAAATCTCAGCTAATGCCTTATCTTCTGCAAGAAGCCTTCCTCAATCTCCCTCAATGCACTAGCATTCATCCTTCCTTCTGCTGATTGTTGATTACTTTAGATTCATAAATATACATGTGTGTATGTGTATATATGAATGTATATGTACACACAAATATATATATATATATATAAACATAATGTGTGTACATCTGCATATACATTATATCCACATCTTGTTTGTACATAGTTGTTTGCATATTATTTCTATACTAGATTAAGGACAGAAGCTATCTTTTGTCTTTCTTTGTATTCCCAGTGCTTAGCATAGTGTTTGACACGTAGTAGATACCTAATAAATGTATGTAGACTTACTGACTTCATCTAATCACTGGCCTACTAGGTGCTACAAGTCAAACACTGATCAGGGACTGCACTGTATTCCCTCTGCTCCATTGCCCAAATGATTATTGGGGCTAACTAGACTGAAATGTACTTCTATTAGAAATAATACATTCAGATAATGGGTATGTACCCTCCAGGAAAAAAATCTAAGGTACCCAATTGATGCTGCGGTATTTAGTATATGTTTCTTTTCTGGATATTTTCATTTTATTGATTCTATGCCTATAAAAGAAAATACTGCAGACACTATCCAAGCACACTAGTTTATTCATGTAAGGGACTGAGTCAACCATGTAACTAACACTCAGTAAAATAGAGCAAATCAGGAAGGATATAGGTTTTACACTGCGTAGGGGTTAATTAATAATTCTGATTGGGGTAATCTACACCAATCACAAACCTTAGACTAGAGAAATAAATGCAACCATTCAAAGAGATATGGGCATGAGGGAAAGAATGTCACCTACTCTCCAAGAACCATAAATCTGGACACTAGCCCAGAATACTTTGAAAAGTCAAATGTAATACATAACAACAAGGGTAAGCCAGGGCTTATTCAGAACCCTATCTTTTTTTTTTCATTAGGACTAAGATGTGACTAATAATGTCATCTGGAAGTTAAATAAACTTTAGAGTGATCATATGTACAAATACATAAGTGTATGTTCTCAACATCTACCATAAAAAGAATCCTTGGTTTATAGTTAGCTTTTGGGTCCAATCCTGGCTCAACCAGTTACCTGTGAAGCATTGAGCAAAACATTTCCTATTTCTGGGTCACAGTTTCCTCATCTATAAATAAGGAGTTGTACTAGGAGATTCCTAAAGTTCCATCCAGCTCTAAATCCTATAAACTCTAATTCATTATATTCTATCATTCCCAAATTCTTTGAATATAGTTATAAAATTTCCTAATTGGCTTTTACTCTAAAAATACTCTAATCTTTCATTCTTAAGTAGCTGAAAAATTGTGTTCTGCCTGTCTCCTTTTATTCAGACTTTCTCGCCATAACTATACAAACTAGATGGATTTTCTTAACACATTATAGAGCATGGCTTATCTTCCCAATATTCTCTCCTTTTCACTGGCAGTAACTTGCTCATGGTGAGGAAGCTACTGTGTAAGGATGATCTGAAATTAGTTTTTCCTGCCTCCAGCCTCTGTTCTACCTACTGTTCCACTTAGCTGCCTCAAATCAAGTCAATAAGGATTTTTAAGCCCTTACTGTGTACCAGGCATTGTGCTAAGCCTTGAGGATACAAAGAAAAGTCAAAACAGTCCTTGCTCTTGAGAAACTCACAATCTAATGGGTGAGACTACATTGAAACAACTATATGCAAACATGTATATATAGGATACACACACACACACACACACACACGGGATAAGTAGAAGATAATCACCATAAAGGAGGCATTAATATTAAGGGGAAGAAGAAAGGCTTCATGGAGAAGGTGGGATTTCAACTGAAACTGAAAGGAAGCTAGGAAGCTAGGAAGCCAGGAGATGAGGAGAAAGAGAGAATTCTAGGCATAGGTAATAATTAGTCAAAACACACAGAAGCAGAGAATGAGGAGAGAGTGTTATATATGAAGAACAGGAAAATGGCCAGTTTTGCTAGATTGTAGATCATGTAGAGTGATATATGATAATGATAATATATAATAATAGCTAGTATTTGTAGAGTACTTTAAAGTTGACAAAGTATTTTCCAGTTCTCATCTCATCTTTATCCTCACAACAACCCAGGGTTGTAGGTGCTATTATTATGCCCATCTTATAGATAAGGAAACTGAGGCAGACAGAGGTTAAGTAGTTACTTGCCCAAAGGTATACACTTAGTACTGTCTGAGACTATGTTTAAATTAAGGCCTTTTTGACTGACTATAGTTCTAGTGCTATATCCACTGAAACACTTGACCACTGTGAAAACATTGAAAGGTAGGAAGAGGTTATATAAGCTTTTAAAGGCCAAATGGAGAATTTTAAATATGATCCTGGAAATAATATGTAGCCCCTGGAGTTAACTGAGTAGAGAAGTAGCATTTTCAGACTTGTATTTTAGGAAAATTATTTTGGAAGCTAAAGGGAAAATAGACTAGAGTAAGGAGAGATTTGAGACAGGGGAGATCAATCAGAAGGCTATTGCAATAGACTAGGCATAAGATGTTTACAGAAGGGCATCTATTGTGTGAGTAGAGAGAAAAGGGATAATAGAAGAGATGTGGTGGTAGAAATGACAAGACTTGGCAACAGTCAGGGTATAGGGAGGGAGAGTGAGGAGTTGAGGATGACACCTACATTGTGAGTTTAGGTGACTGGGAAATTAGTACCCCCCAAAAACAAGAAGAAAATCTGACTTCTTTGATCTTTCCCAACTCTGAAATTCAGTGATTCTGTGATGTTCTTATGATAAAAATTTGTAAGGTCGTTTGATGCAATGACTTGATACAATAACTTGAGGTTAGATCTAATTAGGAGTCTGAAGCTTAAATAACATTAACATAGTGTATATCCAAATGATATATCTGTTCATAACAGAGGAAGAATCAAAGAAGCATCTGTCCCTGTCCTGAGCCTTATAGTGGATGGGTAGTAATAACTGTATCCCATGAGCTCATTTTCATTAAACTTAAAAAAGAAAAAAGTAATGCTATAATGAAAACACAAGAACCATAACTTTAAATTATAGAGTAGTCATATAGGAAAGGACCTGGTTTGGAACTCTGTTTATAAGTTTTCTCTCTTTCATCAGAAGGAAGTGATTTACTCTGATAATCAAACTACCTCTGAAGAGATTTATCATGCTTCAGAAACCTTTTAGAGCCTAAAATTGATATATTGCTCATGTGAATCACACATGACTACAAGTGTGTGTGTGTGTGTGTGTGTGCGCTCAGAAATATATATTATTTCATAGGTTCCCCCAACAAATCAAGTGGCAACTCCACTAAACCTTAGTTGAACATGTCTATGGTTTCAGAAGGTCTAAAATTTCTTTCTTATTGGCTAAGCCTAAATTTGACATACAGACAGGATTAGATGTAGATTAGTTGAAAAGTGAAAAATACAGGTTTGGCCAGTACTCAATGACATTTAGTTAATTTGATTGATTTTGTTAACAAATTGGCCTAATCAGCCAATAGCATTAGATTGGTATGAATAAATCTTAAATGTCTAATTATCATGTCTATCCAAAACATATATCTGACTATATTAGATATGTTCTCCCTATCTGGATCTGTTTTGTTAGTTTAACTCACCTTTCTCTGGGGACATTAACATGACAAGTGTCTAGAGACAATGAACACCCTTTGGAGTTGTAGCTATTGACTGAATCTGCTGAACCAGGAACTCTCAAAACAGCATTAAATAAGACTTTAAACTACTACTACTGAGCTTTTTCCTGCAATAGCAAATTAAAAGGAAAAAGATACTTTGATTTGGAGCTGAAAGAGACCATGGAGATGATGCAATCTAATATCCCTAATTCATTGATAAGAATACTGAATCTAAGAGGGATGAATGATGACACAGATATTAAGTAGCAGAGCGACTGTTTGAACCCACACCCTATGAGGCACCTAGGTTATGTAAGGCTAGACTATTGGACTTGGAGTCAGGAAGATCTGATATTAAATCCAATTTCAAACAATAGCTGTGTGATCTTGACCAAATCACTTAACAGTTTCTAAATCCATAAAATGGAGAGAACAATTTCACCTACCTCATTGGTTGTCATAAGAATTAAATGACATAACATGTAAAGTACCACGTAAATAAACCCGGGGCTTCTGAGTCCAAATGTAGTCCTGGGTCCACTATTCCCTTAATCCATGAAAAGGAATCTTGTGATTCCAAGAGCTTACACTGCTACCATCCTCATTGTTTTCTGGGGCATCAGATAACTTACAGTAATGGGACGCAGCTGTGACATTTCCTCACATTCCAAGAGAGAAATCTCTGCTGCTACTAAAGTTCTAGCAGCTGTAGGCTGTATAGATTTCTCATTTTCCCCAGAGAGAGTGGTATGTGGTGGGCAGGAGTGGCAGTTCCTCACTCATCATATTTGAAAAAAAAAATGCATATGATCAAGCTTTATATTCATATGTGCAGGTGGAACTGGAAAGACTGAAACATTCTTCCCCTGACTCCATAGTGGAAAAATCAGAATGCAAGAGCAGCAAGAACTTCATACACACCACAAGCTAACTCATCCAGTTATTTGGCTTTTCACTATGCTAGGTCACTGTGGCAATAAACATGCGGAATCCTTTGGGACATAGTTAGAAAATTCACTTGGGAGCCTATGGTAGCATATTTTCCACAACTGCATCCACTAAAGAAGTTCCTCCAGCCCCAAACCCTGCCATATTTGTTCCATTTTATAAAGCAATTATATTGAAAGTTTTCTTTTTCTTTATTTAACATTGCCATTAACAGTTTCAGACTAACAACTCTTCCCTAAGTTTTAACAGAATAACCTAAATAAACATCTTTTACTACATCTGTTGCTCCATCTACTTTTAATGTAAAATATGAGGATTTTAATTTCTTAGTTAATTAAACACCATGGTCTTCATATATATGGACAATTCTCACCATAGTATCTACAAGGAGGACTTTTTAAAGTTGTTTGGCATGATATATTGAGCATGATTTCAGCTACCTCAATGTTTCTCCTATCAAAGTTTTTTTTACACTTAATAATTTAATAAGAAATCGTACATAGTACAAGTAATCCTTTTAATGTTACAGATAAGATCTTAAAAGTTTGTTTTTGTTTATTAAAATGTATTTTCCTCTGGAGAAAAAAAGATTCTTGTCTTGTTAAAATATTCTATATGTGCATATGATGTTTCAATTAATTAGTTCTCAGATTATCTGTAGTGAAAGCTTTAGCATAAGGCAAATACTGAAGTTTTCTTCTTTATCAATAACACACTTTGAATCCCAGTGATAAATAAATTGGGCTTTATTTCCGACATTTGTTTTGTTTTTGTTTTGTATTTATATAGCTCCACCACTTAAGTTCCCTCTTTGTTTTTGCCAGTTGTGGTTTCATCTGTGCCACTGGATTTCATTTTTGAGATAGTTACATATTTCCCTATAATGATAGAATATTAACATTTTAAAAATAGGGACAATGAAATATAATTTAACTAAATTCCAATTTGATTGTTAAAAGATGCAAATTGTTATCTATGCCTGTTATGAAGTAATTTTAATTTTCAAAAAGTTGTGGTTGGGGAAAACCAATTTATTACATTATGTTTAACAAAATTCCTGATATTGAGATTATAACAGATGTTACATTGCTCTCTATTTCTACGCATATTGTTTGACTTTGAATTTGAATACTTCACAATCAAAGGTAATAAAAAGCCCATAAAAAGCTGGAATACTAGATGACCTCTAATGTTTCTTTCAAGTCAAATTCTGTGATTTTTGTAAATCTGTAAAACTGAGCAGATCCCTCACTCACTAGATGCTCCATATTATAATAGATTCTATTTTGACTATTTCACAGTCACTTTCTGCTCAGTGTTTGAAAGCTTAAAGATCCATCTTAACTCTGACAGGCAAGTAGAAGGTCTTTTATGTATCACTAATACACTATGTCTCACATAGTGGCTATGTTATTATCATACATTAAAAAGCAAATGGTTCACTTTTTAAGCATGATCACATATTTTACAAATGCTAATAAATAGTGAAATTTACATTACTAATATCCTGGATCAATGAGGGTACTCATCCATTGGAAAATGGCTACGCAATTGATGTTATATGAATATAATGGAATATTATTTCACTATAATAAATAACAAAAGGAATGGTTTCAGAGAAACCTGAGCAGACTTGTATGAACTGACATAGAGTAAAGTAAACAGAACTAGGAGTATAATTTATACTATGAGACAGCTGTAACGATACTGGGATTTGAAGAACTTCCACGCCCCTTGAGCTTGCTGATGTAGCAGGAAGGGGTGGAGCAAGAGAACGCCCGAACCAAGCTAGTCTCAGTGCGGTGCTGACTGGAAGCAGCGGCAGAGGCAGTGGCTGCAGTTGCGAACTCCTTTTGCTTTGAGCAGGGCAGAATCTCTGCTAAGGACTCCTGCTGAGGACTGCCTGGGGAAGGAACTGCCAGGGGCCGGAGCTGCTGGGACCAAGCT
>CM053582.1:150342308-150371665 GCA_028627135.1 Pseudochirops cupreus | reverse complement strand
GTAAAAAGAATAGTGAAAATGATGATGTTTTACCAAATGGGGAATGTCTAGATTTAATGTGAGAATTATTTCTAAATCATCTAAATAAACCATATATCTAAAAATGTAATCATATTTTTACTTAACTGATTTAGAAATAATTCTCACATCAAATATAGACATTCTCCATTTGGTAAAACATCATCATTAAACTGTTCACTATATATCTGAGAGATGAGGCCTTCATCAGAGAAACATACTTCAAAAAACTTTCCACAGATATGATTGCTAACTATATTCTATCCATCCTGTTTCTCCTGATTATTCTATTAACTCTCTCCTTTCAATCTATCTCTCCTCAAAAGTATTTTGTTTTTGACTACCACCTCCTACAATTCACTCTCCCTTCTATGAGCACCCACCTTTCACTTATTTCCTTCCACTCCTACTTTCCTGTAGGATAAGAGAGATTTCTATGCCCAATTGAGTGTGTACCTTATTCACTCTTTGAACCAATTTTGATGAGAGTAAGGTTCAAGCATTCTCTGCCTCCTCCCCTATCTTGCCCTCCACTATAAAAGTTCTTTTTGCTTATTTTATGTCAGATAATTTACCCCATTCCACCTCTCTCTTTCCCTTCCTGCCAGTGCATTCCTCTTTCTCACTCCATATTTTTTTAGGTATTGTCCCATCACATTCAACTCTTCTTGTTGTCTTCTATTTTTTTCATTCTTTTGGTTTTATTTTATTTTTTCTTGATGCCTCTTATAATCATTGGCTGCCACTTGCCTAATTCTAATTTTTAAAGAATTCTTTTCTTGAGTGAGCATATGTGCCTCATTTTCCATTTGGTTGATTTTACTTTTTAAGAAATTCTTTTCTTCAGTGAATTTTTGGGCCTCTTTTCCATTTGGCCTATTCTGTTTTTTAAGATTGTTTTTTTCAGTATTTTTTGTGTCTCCTTTACCAAGATGATAACTAGTTTTTCATTATTTTCTTGCATCACTATCATTTCTTTTACCAATTTTTCCTTTACCTCTCTTACTTGATTTTAAAAATCTTTTTTCAGTTCTTCCATGGCCTGAGAGTAATTCATATTTTTCTTTCAGACTTTAGATACAGGGTTTTGATTTTGTTGTATTCTTCCAAGTGTGTGTTTTGATCTTCCTTGTCACTATAGTAACTTTCTATAGTCAGAATGTTTTTCTTTTTTTCATTCACTTTTCCGGCCTATTTTTTTACTTTTAACTCTTTACTAATATGGGGCTTTGCTTCTATAGCAGAAATCAAACTTTCCCAAGTCTCAGGGGGTTTATACAACTATTTTCAGAGATACTTCTAGGGATCTGGAAATTTTCAATTCTTCCAACATGGCATGTTCTAAGGACAAGAGTGTCCTGGCCTGTGCTCTGTTTTTTGAGGAACCACAAGCACTTTTTTCTGTAACTGTAACACTCTAACACTGTAATTGTGACAATCTACTAAGTCTGCAAGTTCTAGTATGCTTGTGCTCCTCTTCACCCCGAGACTGCAACCCAGGAATGTAACCTGGATCCAAGTATGGGAAAAGCAACAGAGTCCTGCCTCTTGTGCCAAGAAATGGACCCCTGTAATCTTCTTCTGACAAGTTGTTTGATCCCCTTATCATCTGTAAGCTAAAAGTTCTGGAAACAGTCACTGCTGCTTCTGAGTCAGTAGCTACCAAGGCCTGCTCCTGGTTTTCTGTGGCCCAGTCTGTGCTGGCATGACTTGAATTGGACTCCACTTCACTCTCACATGGTGCAATAGACCTTTCCTGTTCGCATTGTAAGTTGTCTTGGGCTGGAAAATTATTTCACCCTGTCCTTTAGTGTATTGTCCCACTCCAGAATTTGTTTCAGGGCCTCATTTAAATATGTTCCAAGGAATTTGGGGGAGAAATCAGGTAAGCCTCTGCATTTTCTCCACCATCTTGGCTCTGCCTTATCTATTACTTTTGCCCACTTCTTGAATCCAATTAGATGGTAAAAGTGACACAATGTAGGAAAAAAGGAGGGGAGTATTTCTCCATTTTCATTTTTACATACCTTTGATGGTGAAACCCTAATTCTAGACTCCATGAGAAAAAGGAATGGGGAAAAAATAGGACATCAGCTATTGAGAAGGTAATTGTAGAGCTTAGCATCTGTGAATAACAAATCTGTTAATAAACATTTATTCATCTGACAAAGATTTATATCAAGCATTTGACACTGAACATGGTGAAAGCACAGTATTAAAGTAGAAAATGGAGGTTAATCCAGTTAGAATCAAATAGTTGAGGTGGGTAGAAATAGGTCCTTCCCTCTGACTCAGCATATCCCCAATATCTTTGCAAGCTATACTAATTATAACGTTGATAATAATAACTCCAATAAACATGCTTTAATATTTTGAAGTTTTCTCATGATCACTCACTATGATCGACTATATGGGCTTCCTGAATTTGGTATTGTTAACTTTCTGTATCTTTATGACACATTTCTTCAGCTATATTTTAAGATGATTGAGGGTAAGGATCACATCTTAAACTTTGCTGTATTCTTCAAAGAAGTTAATTTAATAAAGCCACATCATAAAAATACACATCTATATGGTACCTTATGGATATAAAGCCCTTTGCTACATTATTTCACTTGACCTTTACAATGGGGATAGATAGCACAAGTGGTATTATCACCAACATGCATATCATACATTAAAATAAAAAGAGATTAAGTGATTTCATCAGGGTAACATAGTTATTAAGCAGTAGAACCAGCAATCTAAATCAGATTTCATAATTTCATAAACACAGTATAGTATAGGTATTCAATAAATATTGACTCATCCATTGAATAATTTAATTTTGTAGGGGGAAACTTTCATGAAATTGCATTTGTCCCTTGCCCCTCCACCCTTTTATTCTTGCCTATTCCCCAGCCTCTTCCAACATTACCCCACATGCAGTCACTTGGGACTTGCAATGGAATACCACATGGAAAGTCAAATGAATGATACATGGTATAAGAATTACACAGCTTTGATTCTGCTTCAAATTTTGCATTTCTGAATGGGCAAATTGAATTCTGGCATTATAATTTATAGTCAATTTCTGAGGTATTCTTTTTTCAAAATGGCTCTCTAACAGTGCTAAGCAAATTAAGAGATGTTTTGATTATGCACAAATGTGTCCTCCTTATACTCCTTTACATAGCTCACAAAATATAGGATGAATAGTAAATGTTGAATTGAATAAAATGCCAATGTTAGAAAAGGCTGTACAACAGAGATCTTTAGAAGATAAAATATCAGAGATGGAATATACCTTAAGATAGAGCCTGTTAGAACATAGGACATAATCTGCTAAAACCAGTAAAGACCTGAGAAGATGAAATGTTACCATTCAAAGGCTTATTAGAACACATTACATAGAATATAAGAGTTAAGAGGGGCTTAAGATTTCATTTAAACCTGACTCCTCATTTTATAGAAGTAGAAACCACCCAAAAAGATATGTTGCCAAAGGTCACACTAATTTCCATTTGTTCATTCAATACAATACTTCTAAATAAGTCTGTAACCTTTCTTAATATACTGTACTGCTTCTAGATGGTATTTCTTTAAAGTCATTTATGACCAAGCAAAAATATTAATTCCTTCCCATGCTATACATTGCACTTTTTCCATTATGGCTCAGAAACCTCTTCATCTTGGAAGCTCATTACCAACATGAACTCACCTCCTGGAAGTATATTCCACCCAATTTGGTCTCTCCCTCTGATTGTGTCATTCCTTCCAGAACTTCCATTAGAGGAGGGTGACCAGACCAGTCATATCTATTACTTTCCAGTCTATACCATGGATTTTCTATACCATGTCACACATCAGATTATAAGCACCCACAAACAAACTTTTGTATCTTCCTTTTTGTGTATTGAGTTCCTCCATTAGAATGTAAGTTCCTTGAGGGCGGGAACTATCCTGCCTGTATATATTTCAAATGCTCAAGATAGATGGTTGACTGACTGATTTGAAAGTGATTTGTGGGCACAAGCCACATACCAAGCTCTATGTTGGACCCTGAGAGAGATTAACTGAATTAGATTAGGAACTTGACTTTCACATTATTTATAATTTAGTAGGGACTTTAAAATATAGAATATTAGATACAGTTGGAAGTACCCTGAGAATATAAGATTTGACATGTAAAGAAATAAGTAGAAGATAAATTGAAAATGAAATGAGATAATCTGGTACAGAAGGATTAGTGCTGGCTTTAGAGTCAAAAGACTTGAGTTCCAATCTTGTCTTTGTCTAGTACTACCTATTTGACCTCAGGGAAGTCAGTCTCTCTGAGCCTTAATTTCCTTATCTGTAGAATGAGACTACGTAGTCTCTAAGGTCTCCTCCATCTCCAAATCTATGCAATATAAGTTTATTTTTAAGTACTACGAGAATTCTTAAAACTGATGTAGAGAAATTGCCAAATCCACTTATGCTACCTCTTTCACAGGATTATTATAATGTGTTTTTTTTTGTTTAAATATTCCAAACAATAGGGGCAGCTAGGTGGCACAGTGAATAGAACAATGGCTCTTGAGTCAGGATGACCTGAGTTTAAATCCAGCCTCAGACACTTGGCACTTACCAGACATGTGACCTTGGGCAAGTCACTTAACCCCAATTGCCCTGCCTTTCCCCCTCCAAAAAGCATAAACAAACAAATAAATAAAGTATTCTAAACAAAACTAGTGTGGCTAAAATTAGAAGAGAAGCAGATAAATAGGGGGGAAATATTGGCAACAAGTTTTTCTGATAAAGGTCTAATTTCTTTCTTTTTTTTTCCTTTTGAGGGGGGAAGGTAGGGCAATTGGGATTAAATGACTTGCCCAAGGTCAAACAGCTAGTTTTTATTCAAGTGTCTGAGCCTCGGATTTGAACTCAGGTCCTCCTGACTCCAGGGCCAGTGCTCTATTCACTGTGCCACCTACCCACCCAATAAAGGTCTAATTTCTGAGATATATAGGGAGCTGTTTCAAATTCCCCAACTGAAAAATGGTAAAAGAATCATGGACAGAAATCAATATGAAAAAATATATAAATAACTAATAATTTTGAGAAAAGCTAATTAAAACCATTCTGAGACTCCATCATATACCTATCAGATTGGCAAAATGGACCATGAAAAAGGAAATGACGAATGATGGAGAATCTGTGGGAAAATGGGTACATCAATACATTAATGGAGATGTAAACTGATATAGACTTTCTAGAAGCCAATATGTAACTATGCCCACAAAATTATTAAACTGCACAAATTCATCAACCAAAAAATATCACTGCTTTATTGATATCTGAAAGATATCAAAGAAAGAGAAGAAGGACCCATACACAATATATTTATATAAACATTTTTTGTGGTGGCAAAAAAATCAGAAACAGGAGCTGCCAATCAATTTGGGAATGGCTGAACAAGTGATTATATATGAGAAATAATGGAATATTTTTGTTCTATAAGAAATGATGAACAGATGGTTTCAGAAAAACCTGGAAAGTCTGGTATGAATTGATACCAAGCCAATTTTGCACATATTCAAGTTTAACAAAATATGGCATTGAGAATGGAATATAATATTGCAAATGTAGTCAACCAAGGTAGAGTAAAATGAGTCTGTCAGCTCCCTCATTTCAGATCCTTGTACAAAACAGACTGAGATAACACTGCTCCTCTTGTCCACCATGTCACACCGCTGACTCATTTTGATGTTGCAGTCCGCTAACAGTATTGAGCCTTCTCCCTTCTGTACTTGTGACAGGATGTATGTAAACTGAGCCTTCAAAGAGAAGTTAGTACACCATCATAAAAGTCCTAGAATGCCAGATTAATGATTCTGCTTCATACACCATAGGCAAGGGAATGGTGGGGTGAGAGGTAGGACATTTTGAAGTTTTAAAGCAGTGGATTAAAGTTCACAATAGCTGGTATACTGAATAGATGACAGAAGAATAGTAATTTTTTAAAAATCATATTGTAAAGCATTTTTTTTCAAAAATCCCTTTACAAAGAAAATAGTATAAGCATTATGTTCCCCATTTCACAGATGAGGAAAATGAAACTCAAAAATTTAAGTAATTTTTTGCAGGGTCTTACAAGTAGGAATTTGGGAGATGAGATAATTTCTTTGCTCTATTCTGACATTATGCTCCTGCATAATAGACACACGATTCAGGCTGATCACATTCAAAAGATGTTTTTGTGCCCCACAGGGGCTACCTTCATATTTTTTTTCCTCTTTTCATTACTTTGACCTGTTTGTGGCTATTCCACTGAAAGGCCTGCCATTTTCTAGAGTCACCAACATAATAATTATTTACTTTTCATAGTAATTTAATGTAAATCCTGCTTCAGAGAGATTACACGTAGATTCATTGGGCAGTCACAGGATTTTCAGCATCCCTTTGTACCTTGAAAATTTTTCATTTGTTTAATAAGCAAACAACAAAAAAACTGCAAATTGTTAATTAGGACATGCCCATAAACGTGATAAGATTTAATTAAGCTAAGCAAGCATTAGGTAAACCTTTAATAAATGAGGGTTAGCTGTTCCCCTTATGATGTATTTAAAGAAAAGCTGGATTTTTGCAACAAATCTTGCTTAATTCCCAATTAATGTTATTATTCCGTAACCTTCAGATATAGGCATTTAACTTGCAAAAGGAAAATGTAGTAGTAGCAGAGGTAGTAGTACTAGCAACTGCAGGAGAAGTAAAGAAAGAAGAAAGGGGGAAGAGGGAAAGGAAGAAGAGAAAGAAGAGGAGAAAGAAGATGATATAATAACAATAATACAATAGAAACACAGTTAAATACTGGAACAAAGCAGAAAAACCAATACCCAACCTGTTTTAGATGTTTAAGTTCCAATGGCACTGACCATTTTAGATAAACCATGTCTATGTATGAAATAGAATGAAGCTATGACTGATTTTATTATGTGACAGTGGGCCGTCATAGCAAAACTGGAAACAGATCTTACCAGTTATAAGCAAAGACATAGTACAGCTTTTTTAAAAACGCTATCCTTGGCTCCAAGTTACACAGTTGTTTTTGTTCAGTCATTTTTCACTTGTGTCATGCTCTTTGTGACTCCACTTGAGGTTTTCTTGGCAATGATACCGGAGTGGTTTGTCATTTCCTTCTCAAGCTCATTTTACAGATGATGAAACTGAAGGAGACGGGATTAAAAGACTTGCCCAGGATCACAAATCTAGTAAGTCTGGATTTGAACTCAGGTCTTCCTGACTCGAGGCCCCGTACTCTACTGGCTGAGTCACATTGTTGTCCATGTGATAAAATAAAATATTACAAATCACCACAGAGTAGCATAAAATATAAACTCAATTTGAAACCCATATTTGATGAAATAAGAGTAGAAGTTGAGAAGTTACCTAAATCTGGAGAGAAACGCAAGGACCTAATACCGCTGACAATCTTAATACCAGTCTCCAAAGTTCTATCTAATACAATGGAAAGCAAAGATAGTGCAAATGTCTTGAGTGGTTTTGAAAATGAGATAGACATAGATCAAATTTTAAAGGCCCTCTTTGACTGTGATAACATAAATCCAACTAACCAATTACCAATCAGTAATTCTAAAAAAAGTCTACTATGTGCTATAACCATTATGAATGACCACATTCTCCCACAATATTTGAAAGAGTATGAAAGTATTTGGGTAGCTGGGTAGGACAGTGGATCAAGAGCTGAGTCTGGACTCAGGAAGAGAACCACTGTGTTAGAGTATCTGATGTCCATATAGAAAGCTATTCTCTCTTGCTTTATCCTTGTATCATCTCAATTGTTCTCATTAATAAAATGGGCTATTCATAAATTAATATCAAGAACAACTGGATATAGAATCATCCAGAGAAATAATTTAAGCACTTTTTGGTTTTGCCTATCCTAAAATTAATTTTCATCACTCCTGAACGAAAAATTTTAATTCAGAGGAGGTAGCTGGTGATACAATATAAGAAATAAAATGCAACTTAAGCAAATGTTCAAAAAAAAGGTTACTAAGAGAAAGGAAAATGAATGTAGCAATAAAATTCCTAAAATGTGATAACCGTTTGTAAAATATGCTAATAATATGCTAATAAGTTGAGTTACCATCACCCACAAACTCTCGAATAGACTAGAATTAATTATCTCACTGCCAGTTAGTGAGGTAAATCTTGCAGTCACTTGCATTGAGTGCAATATTTGTATTTCTGCTGTGGTCAAATAACTGGTATCCTTATTCAAATTGCAAAGAGGCAATCGGTATGATGCAGTGTTAGAAGCAGAGGCTTTGAAATCAGACAGAGATTCAAATCTTGTGAAGTCTCTTAATCTTTCTTCAGTTTTCTCATCTCTAAAATGAGGTATTGGGCTAGATGCCTGTACGGTCTCTTGCATATATAAAACTTTTCCTAAATAGACTCTTCTCTTTTGTAGAAGAGAAGACAGAGAATCAGAAATGCATCTGTGTACTTCAAGGAATCCAGGATAATGAAATATTCCATGAAAAACTCAAGAAAGGGCTTCAATTTGAAAAGGAAATAGAAAAGACAGGGGTAAATCCAGGTCCATTTCAGGCCACTGAAGAGTATAGGCTATCAAGGAACAGAAAGGAAGGAAGAAAGATCACTAAAAATGAAAATGTGAGGTTCTTTCTTAAGAGTAGTAGTTGAATAACCTAAAAAGGAAGCAACTGTTTTCCTTTGAAACACTGACAAAGTAGATCTATTTAAGCTTCCAGGTATGAGATCACCCAAAAATAATGAAAAGAAGAAAATAAAGAAGAGTGGAGATAAGCAACTAACGGGGGTGAGCGGTATAAAGATAGTTTACTTAACAAGAAAAACAGAAATCTATTGTCTTCCCAAGATAGGTATTTAAGAATGAAAGAGAATCTCCCAAAACTTATCAAATTGTTTGATGCTTGACCTTTTAAGATAAGTCACCTGGACACAAATAATGCTGTCATAAAGAAAATCTTGCCAAAGATTTCAAAGTCCATTGGGAGCAAAGGTGACGTCTTAATCTCTTCTGAACATAGAAGGCATAAAATATAGAAAAGAAAAAGAGGTTTGGGGAAGATGTTTAAGAATGGGATTTGGGTTATGAATTAAAATTTAAAATTATAAGGAATAGTAGGTCCTTTGGCAAGTATGATGTGTATCTAATGGGAGTTATTAAGATTGTGTTTGCTTGATGTTTTGGAAATCTAATTATATATTTGAATGAAAAAGGAAAAATTCTTATATACATACACCATTGTAACAGACAATAAGAATACAGATGAGACATCCAGAAATTCGCAGGAGACGAAATCCAAAGATAGGATCAATAGTAGAGTTCTTAGCCTTAAATATATGTATACAAATTCATGAAGATTAGACAATGAGAAAAATGAACTTGCAATCCTAATTCAAGGAAGAAAATTTGACCACATATGTATCACTGAGATTTGGTACTCTAGAATATGGTTCTGGAGCAGCGGTTCTCAACCTTCCTAATGCCATGACCCTTTAATACAGTTCCTCATTTTGTGGGTGACCCCCAACCATAAAATTATTTTCGTTGCTACTTCATAACTGTAATTTTGCTGTTATGAATTGTAATGTAAATACCTGATATGCAGGATGTATTTTCATTGTTACAAATTGAATATAATCCACAGGTTGAGAATCGCTGTAATCTGGAGGAATGTCGTTTGTCCTTCACTTTCAAAGTAGCATCTTGATGTTGGGATTAATGCACAGTATGTCCAGCTGTGGCTGATCATACACCAACTCAGAAGGCTCTACCATAGGTTGAGGAAAATAGTCCTTTTAAACATTTAGGAAGGAGTTGTCTCTAAATATGTACATCTGCCATTTCTTTTGACCTAGGGCAAATTCTGCTTTGCTCATAGAGCACAACATCTTTTTTGGCACAGGCATGCCAAGCTGGATATGCCTTTGCCAATGTCTCCTATATCTCACAATTGATACTGAAGTTCTTCAAAGAGATCTTGACAGAGTCTTTGTATCACTTCTTCTGACCACCATGTAAGCATCTGCCTTGTATGAGTGATCCACAAAAGTCATTTAGGAAAATTTATATTTGGCATTCAATGAACATGGCAAACCCATCAAGTTGCACTCTCTGCAGTAGAGTTTGAGTGCTCGGCAGTTTGGCTTGAGAAAAGATCTCAATCTTTTACCTTCTGTTTCCAAGTGATCTTCAGAAACTTCTTAACATAATTCAAGTGGAATCAGTTCAGTTTTCTAGCATGGTACTGGTAGACTGTCTAAGTTTCACAGACATTCAACAAAGAAGGTCAACAATATGGCTCCATATACCTTCAGTTTGGTATGCAGCCTAATATCTCTTACCATTCTTCAAATAGATGATCTCATTAAGTTACATCCAGAAAGTAAAAATGATAAAAGAGGAGAGGGAGGAAGTTATGAAGATGAAATTCACTCTGGAGCTATTGAAGACTGATTTGATTTTCTCTATTTATAACAATGTTACTGATTAATTTCATCCTGTACCATTTTGTATTGAACTTAGTGTATAGACACAAAAAATACAACAACCTGTCATGTTGATTTGAGTTTTTATAAGGGGGATGAAAGAGAAAAATTTTAAAAATCTTTCCTCTGCTGTTTTTGGTCCTGAAATATGTTTTCACAGGTAGTTAAATTAATTCATTTTAAGGCTTGAAAAGTTAAAATGTGGTTAAAATTTTATAATTTGTTCAACCATTTGTTGAGACCAAGGTTATTAAAATTTTTCTTTTCATAAAAACCCTTCAGTTTGGTAGGTAGCCTAATACCCCTAATACCTCTACTCTCATACACAGTGTTTCAGAGCTTCCCAAATGCTGAGCTAGCTCTGGCAATGAATGTCTCAACCTCATCATTTGGAGGATTAGACCATATCCAAAATAAATTACATGGGTAAAAGGAGTAAAAGGGGAGAATTACAAATTTAAAAAGTAGAATTATGTGGGGAAATCCAGGAACCAGAAGAATTCATGGTATAGAATATTTGGCCAAAGAATAATGAAAAGAGAAATAGAAGGGATGTTGTTATTGGAGTATATTTCAGATCTCCTAAATGGAATGAAGAACAAATGAGAAGTCTGGGAAATAGATCATGGAGCCTATAACACAGACATGTGGCAGTAGTAATGGAAGACTTCAGTAGCTAGAGCCCTCTGGAAAAAAAAATGGCAAGGCAAAGAATTTCTTGATTTGCCTTAATGATAGTTTCATTCAAAAGTTGGAGGAACCACCAAAGAAGACAGATCCTAGATCTGAATTTGACCAAGTGGCAAGATTGGGTGGATGGATTGAAAAATCATTGCTCCCTCTATATACCATACTAGAGAAGGAGAAGAAAGTTGAGTATAGGACAACAAATGTTTTATTTGGGGGAAAGTAGATATAAAAGCATTCATAATTGTAATGGAGAGGATCTCATGGTCTAAAATTTGACTTGAAAACTCAACCCACAAAATGTAAAAAATTCTAAAGATGCAAAAAAACCAAAACCCAACATTTTGATGAGGAGGAAAAAAAGTCTTTGCTGAAGACATCAGTGTAGGTGTAAAGAGATCTCTTTAAAATATATGAAGATGTAAATATATCCTTTTTAAAAATATGAACAAAATGGAAGCAATGGATAGTAACGTGGAATGAATATAAATACATGATATGGCTTTTATCAAATGTTCTAGAGTTGAGATACTAATGAGGTAAGCTAAGAAAACCAAAAAGGATTAGAGTTTTATTTGCTGAGATAGTCTTTAACCATATTGGGGGAAAAGAATAAAAATGCAGTTTAGGTTGAATGAAAAAATTCCGAAGAGAATAAATTATCACTAGAGCAAGTCAAGAAACTGCTCTATTTTTTTGTGAGAGAAAACTCTACTACATTTCGATATAATGTTACTCCTCCTTCACTATTATAGCCTGCTTTGATGCCAGCCTTGTGAACTATTTACTGAAGTACTCATTTATTTCTTCTTTCTGGTCAGGTAGTCTGTAATATTCTCTTAGAACAATATTTTTCTTTTGTTAGAGAAGATCTTGACACCTTTGAGGAGAATGTCCTTCAATGAAATTCGATTCAATAGGCATTTATTAAGCACTTACCATGTGATTATATTTGTCTCCCCAGCACCAAGAGAGGTTGGATAGGCACTGGGTTATTCAAGTAGTGGTTTCTTTTTGTCTATGAATTGAATTATATGTCCAGTAAAGAACTTTTCAGTTCTCAAATTCCATGCTTCTACAATGTCCTTCTTCCTAAAAGAGTATTATGACTCTTCCTTTTTAAAGTAGTTAACAGATATAACAAATGCACTAATTCAGTCAGAAGTAGAAAGATGAATATGGGTATATTCCAGGCTTTGATTTCCCTTTGCTATTTAAACAAAAATTATCCATTGCTCCTGCCAGACTTTGGCAACTCAGAGAAGGCACAGCTTTGGCTCTAATCAGCATCCTGAACAAAATCCTGACAAATAGAAGATAAATTAGACCAACTCCCACACTATTCAGAGATCTATGTCTAGGGGAAGATGCTTGTTGTGGAAGATTAATTATACTGTAGTTTCATTATGTGCTTATCAATCATAGCTTTTTTTAAAAAATGTCCAATCTTCCTGTTTGATTAGAAAAGTGTAATCAATACTATGCCCTTAAAAGGATGTCCCTTCTGGATTATATATGTTTTCAATGATATATTTATTTAATGCAGTTGAATGCCAACCCTGAAATCTCTTCTCAAAAGTTATCTAAATGGCTATTCCTTATTAAGAAATTTAACCTATATACCATGCACAAAAGACAATACAAAATTCTCCACAGAGGTTAGTAAAGTAAGCCATGTAAGACCTTGTATATTGTAACTATAGAAATGTAGGACAATTTAGAATGGTGGTATATTAAAGAAGAAATGCACCTTGTAATATAGAATGTTACAATCTATAACATAGGATTCTAGAGGTAGAAGGGACTTTTAATAGTAAACAGAATGTTAGAATCTAAATTACATTGATTGTCATCTATTCAAATCTTTTCTTTCTACAGATGTTGAAACTCAGATTCAGAGATGTAAACAAAGATATGCATGATCACCCAGCTAGACAGAGTCAGGATTAGAACTCATGTCTTCTGTCTCTAATTCCAGTGTTTCACCTCCATTAACATTGATCTAACCATGCTAATAAAAAAATGGAGATATGTTCTTTGATCAAGTAACCAGTTTTATGAGGTTTGATACAGAAGGATAAAGATTCCAAATTGTTAATCAGTTTAGCACTACAGATACAAACATTTACTGGTGTCAGGTAGAGAGTGAATAACACATTGTTCCAGGCTGGGAGAAAATAGTTTAGTTGAAATATAGTCATTGCCATGATGGAAATTATAGTCCAATAGGCATACATGGCAATCCCTAATTAAGATCTCCATAAAATATTGTAAGTTCAAAAGGGAGGTAAAAAGCAAAGTAATGCATGCTAGGACTTCATTAAAATATTGTCAAGACATGGTGGACCAGGAAAGGTTTCATGGAAGAGGTATCATTTAAGTTGAGCCTTAAAAGAGGAGTAGAAATTCTTTAAATAAAAAGGAAAAGGGAATATATGCCAGGTATACAGAACAGGGTAAGGAAAGGTAAAGAGGCATAACAGCCCATCTGTCTTTAAAGGATGTAAAGTAGTCCAGCTGGACTAGAATGGAGAAAAATTAAAAGAGGATTAATACAAAATAAGTCCCATAGGGTAAAGGAGGATTATGTAAGGTTTTGAATGTTTGGCAAAGGAGAATGAACTTCACCCTGTAAGGAATGTTGAGCTACTAATTATTTGTGAGCCTCAGAGTGGAATTGTCAGAGTCCTATATGACAATATTTTTTCTAGCAATGGCAAGAAGGAAAGGAGATGTAGCATTAAGATATGAAGACCCATTAGGAGATAAAGAGGCAAGAGGAAAAATTCCTTTAAAAATTCCAACTAGTTCCATGAAATTAGGCAGTGTACTAGGACTGTGCTCTCACTCTTTGGGTACAAGAAATTTTCAGAGAAAGAACTGATGATTATTGACTTGACTGGCCATTTCAAACAAACAATCTAGTTGATTCAATCTGACATCCATCTGAGTTTTCACCCTCATGTAAGACACATCTCTGAAGAGACCAGTTCAGATAAGCTGACAAAAATAAACTATTTTGGCTTTTAATTTTAATTGTATATATTTGTTTGTGTGTGGGGCAGGGTGGGATGAGGTGAGATTGGAATCAAGTACATGTAAACAAAGTTTTTTTTTTCTTCTCAGAATTCTAGAGACAAAGATTTTCTCCCAAGACATCCTAAGGTGGTCTACTATGGATTGTCTTCTGAATTCAATCAAACAACTGAACAATTCAGTTTTATGAACCAGCCAAACTACTTAGTAATAGTCTCTGGCAGGGGAAAAAAAAAAAACCAACCTCAATCCTTTTCAGGATCAATACTTCCCAATTCTTTACCACATTTCAGATTTTGGTGTTTTTTTAGTTAGAAGAGGTCACAATCACTGAAGCAATATTAGTGTAGTTGTGAACTGATCCAACCATTCTAAAGAGCAGTTTGGAACTATGCCCAAAGGGCTATAAAACTATGCATATCCTTTGACCCAACAATACCACTACTAGGTCTGTGTCTAAGAGAGGTCACTAAAAAGGGGAAATGTTTTATATGTACAAAATATTTATAGTAGCTCTTTTTGTGGTAGCAAAGAATTGAAAATTGAGGGGATGTCCATCAATTGGGGAATGGCTGAACGACTTGTGGTATATAGCTATAATGGAATATTACTATGCTATAAGAAATGATGAGCAGACAGATTTCAGAAAACCTGGATTTATACAAACTTATACAAAGTGAAGTGAGCAGAACCAGGAGAACATTGTATACAGTAACAGTAATGCTATAAAATGATCAACTGTGAATGACTTAGCTATGTCTCAGCAATATAATTATCTGATATAGTTCCAAAGGGACACATGGAGAACAATGCTATCAATCTCCAAAAGAAAGAACTGATGGAGTCTTTGGAGATCAAAGCATAACTAATTTTCACTTTCTATATTTTTGTGTTTGTGTTTTTCCCTCTAGGTTGGTATGTTCAGGTTTTTTTTCCTCCACATGACTAATATGGTAATATGTTTTGCATGATTGAACATGTATAACCCATAACATATTGCTTTTTGTCTCAAAACTCAAAATTTTTTTAATTAATGTTAAAAGTTGCCTTTATTTGTAACTGTAGAAAAATAAAATATAATTTTAAAAGCAAAGAAAAGAAGGGGTCATATTGATCATTGAATACAACTGCTCCCCCTCCAATAGATGGAGTAATTGAGACCCACCAAGCAGGAGTAATGTTGCCAGGGTCACACAAATAGTAAGTAATAAAACTAGGGTTTGGAACAATGTTTTCTGACTCCAGATCTATTAGAATTTAGGCAGCACTATTTCTTCTTCATAAATTCAGAACATCAGAGCTGAAAGGTACCTTAGAGAACATATAATCCAAATTCTTCATTCTACAAATAAGGAACAGAGTGAGGAAATGATCACCCAAGATTATGTAGCTATAGCACAGTGGAAAGAGTATGGAATTTTGAGTCTGATTGCTCAGTTTCAATTTTCACCTCTGAAACTTACTATATGTGTGACCTTGGGTAAGTCACATGCTTTCTGCAGCCTCAGTTACCTCATCTACAGTTTGAAGGGAGTTATAATAAATAGCCTCAAAGGTCCCTTCCAGTCCTGAATATATGCTTATAATCCTAGCAACAGCCTAGAAAAGAATAACCAGCTTTCACAATGCTTACTCCACCACTCATAATCCTAAATAAGGAGAAGTTTAGGAGTAATAAGACCAATGGTATTAGTCAGTATTCTTAGTACCGATGAACACAGCAAACTTTGTGTAAAGCATTGCCCCTCTCTAGTACAGGAACTACCCATGATGGATGAGATACTGGATCTGGAGTTAGAAAGACCTAGATTCAAATCCTGACACAGATGAATACCTGCTAGCATACCAGTGGTCCTGGACAATCACTCTATATCTGTTTTAGCTTACTAATATCCTCCCTAAACTAAAGGAACAACTGATTAGTGGATTTGTTTTTCATTTGCTCCAATGTTTGGGTATCATGTCTGAGTAATTACTTGAATTTTCTTTTAATATATTACTATAAGTTGTGGAGCAGGTGCTGGTCTGCATTTGGTAGATGGTATTTCTTACTGGGCATTGCCTACACTTACAAAATTGCAATTCTGGTAAAACAAACAAACAAATCTTGTGTATATACTTATTTGTGTAAATGCTGTCTCCTCCAATAGATTGCCCTCCTTGAAGGTGGGATCAATTTAATTGTCTTTGGATAGCCAACACCTTATATATTGCCTAATACATAATAGACATATAATATATTTTGCTTGATAATGTAATAGGGGACTGACCACTGAACATGGTCCTTAGAAACATGGAAAGAATGCCATTTAAGCAATTTTCCAATGGGGAAGAGGCTGGGGAGTCTTCTTCCAGGACAGTCATGAAAACATGTAATAGAAATGTCTTGGAGAGAAAGGAATATGCACATACATTTTGTAACTTGTTTTGGTCAGCTAATCAGGCCATGAACAGCAGCCTCTTTGATTGGCATCACTAAAGCTAAGAGTATATTTAAGAGCCTTATTTGACCCAGTTGTTGGATACAGGTTTGGCCTCTTCTCTTGATATGGTCTTTCCCTGGTTGATGGCATTCAGTGAGAGTTGATGTTGGAAGGTTAAAGGCCCTGGGTCCTTTTCTTCCAGGCCAGCACGTGAATAATGCCTTCATCTCTTCACTTAGTTTTACATGAAGAAAACTAGAAACTATAACCTTGTGAGTTTCAAAGTGGCAAGAAAGAGATCTGGCAATGCAGAAGTTATATTCATGCTGGGGGTTGCAACTAACACAGTGTCTATACTCTAAGGAGCAAGAAAAGACCTGCTGGACTCAGTATGATAGCTGAAACAAGGACTTATCCAGTAGCAATGCCATATTTAAACATGAACTTGGTGGATTCGTGGAAGAGACACCCTAATTAATACAAAGTCACCCATACAATTATAAGAAAGAGATATAGCCAGCCTCACTCAATGATGGTGAGGACAGAAAATATCCACTAACAGCAATAATAAGTAATAAATTACACATGTTATAATAATTGTACAATAACAATAACAAATAGCAGTCCCTTTGTACCAGTTCCCACTATATAGCCACATAATTGGTGTCCATAATAATTATGTAAGGTAGGAAAGGAAAGCATTATTATCCCCATTTTCCAGATGAAGAACTAGGGAGTCACACAAGTGAGATGACTAAGCCTGAGACACACACCTCATAATTGGTAGAATTTGGACTGGAATCCATGTATTCCAACTTTAAACCTAGTACATCAAATTCCATTGCATCAGATCCCCATGTGAAAAGGAACAATAGGTCCTGGTGAAATGACTTTCTCATATCTTCTCTCCACTGAAGTTCAGAGCTGGGCACTTAGTCACACTTCCTACTTCAGTGCTAGGATCCAAGATTGTGCATGCCTTCTATTATACCACTTAGCTACCTTAGCCTTCATAAAGCTAAGGAAATCAAGTAATCACAGTATCTTTTGTATTAGTGTAACAGCACAAGTCAGACACTATGAAAAGCACATAATTAAATGTTCAGAGAAGAATGGGATGCATTTGTAGTTTTCCCTGTTTGAAATTATGGTGCCTCTCTATATTCATAACTGGTCTGACTTTGAATGTCATAGCACAAAACATCTGTGTCCACTCTCATAGTGACCAATGAAAGCAATTTTTCTGCAAACAGGACAAATTATCTCCCTTTAGGACAATAGCAGCTGTCTCAGTGATATATAAATGTATCTTCCCCTTTAACCTGAGAGAATATTCATTTAAGAGGGATGAAGAAGCAAGGACATCATGGAAAGTCTGCCCCTCATGGAAAACCAGCTGTTTTCTATTTATCATTTGGTGGCCAATGAGCCTTTATCCACAATCCAGCTGTTATTTGCTAGTCTCCCTATTAGACACACCTGCCCCATGTATACAAGGCTTATCATTAGATGCATTCATCAGCATTCAAAATCTTCTGTTCTCAGAATCTCATCTTGGAGCCTCAAGGGCAAATCTTTTTCAGAGAAACATAAAATCAACTGTTTTTGGTGTATACTGTACCAGAGGATCAAAGGATCATAAATATACAGCTAGAAGGGAACACAGAAGCCATCATGTTATCTTACAAGTCAAAAAAAACTGATGACTCCAAGCGGATAATAGATTTTCTCATAGTTAATCCTTTTGAGATAGTCTTGTCCAACCCCCTGATTCTATAATTGGGGAAACTCAGGCCCAGACCTGTTAAGGGACTTGCCAAGGAACTGTAACATTGACAGCATCTTGTCCAATTCCTTCATTCTAAAAATGAAATAAAATGAAGCCCAAAGATGCCAAATACAATACTTTTTTCTTAGAACCTCCTTAACTAGAGATTTGATCAATCGATAGTTCAAAGGAGCTGGGGATATTTGGTCTGAAGAGTACAAGATTCAGGAGGGTGGAGAGGGACATAAAAATATCCTTTAACGTTTGAAGGACTGTCATGCATAGCTCCAAAAGGTATGACTAGAATCAATTAAGAGAACCAGTGGATGATGGTAAGGAGTTAGGACTTAAATTAACATGAAGAAAATATCCTAACAATTGAAATGTTTTCAATATTGGATGCTGTGCCTCAAAAAAGAGTGAGTTCAGCATCAGTAAAGATCTTCAAGCAAAGCCTGACTAATTAAATGTCAGGGGGTTGGTAGAGGAGTTCTGTGCCTCAGCTAAGAATGGGCTAACATGGCAGGTGAGCTAAGAAAACAAAACTTGGAGCAGAGAGAAAGGGGTATTAGTAAATTCAGGAAGGGAAGACAAAATTTGGAAAGCAGGAAGAACATGTAATCTCATACTAGTGTAGATAAAAAGGAGAAGAAAGGGAAAATTTTAACTTTAGTCTAGTTTACTGGAAATATAAAAAGCACAGAGAACAGAAACAAGAATGAGATTCAAGTATCAAGAAGAGCCATAAGATTCAGGAAAGCCAAAGGAGACAAAAACCAAGACTACAAAATGTTGTATCATATTCATATGATGCATTTGTATGTGTATATATGTGTATGTGTAAATATGTATGTGTGTATATGTATATACATACATACAAACATATATATACATTTGCGTACAAATGTATATATATATATATACATACTTTTGTTAGTTCTGTTTTTCTTCAATCACTTGGTAACTTCCATACATCTTTCACATAAACAGAACCCTAAAGAATAGGTACAAATACATCTACTCCATCTCTTCATTAAAATTCTGCATTAGGTTTTAGTTTGCTACTATATAATTTGATTAATTCATTTACATAAAATAGATTTTAGTTCACTCTTAAAATTACTATTAGCCCTAAGTCATAATTATTGATAAATCTGTAGTCAGCTCTTAGTCACCATACTCATATAATAACTAATCAGCAACAGAGATGGGACTTGAACTTGGTTCTGCCTTTTAATCTCTAATCTGGGGTTCTTCCTAGATGGAGAAGAAGAAAGAAAACAAGAAAGCAAGAAAGCAAGCAAGAAAGAAAGAAAGGCAAAAACATACAAAAATGGAAAACAGAAAGAGAAGAAGAAGAAAGAGAAGTGTTATCTAAGCACCTACCATGAACAAGGCCTCATGCCAGACACTAAAGAGGTTACAAAGATGAATAATAACTTTTAACTACAGAAGTGACCACTGTAGGAGAGAAAGATATAACTACAACATATGAGTAGTGCTTTAAATTTGGCAAAGAGCTTCATGTATGTAATAGGGGCTTGAGAGATACTTGAAAGGGGAGTAGTTATCACTCTCAATTACAAATCCTAAGATGCTGCTCAGTCCTCACCCTTCTATCACACATTACTTCAATACAAAATAGAATGAGGAAATGTATCAAGAAAACTGCTAGCAAAGTATCATGGAATTTAGGGAGGGAAATGTTTCCACTTGGGATTTTGTACAGATATGTCTCTGTCTTTGCACTGGATGGCCCCCATTCTTGGAAGGCACTTCTTTTCTCCTCTACCTAATATACCCTTTAACTTCCTTTAAGATGTGACTGAAGCAACACTTTGTACATTAAGTCTTTCACGAACCCCCTACCCCCCCACTAATTGCTAGAGACCTCCCTTCCTTATTACATTGTATTTCTGTGTTTTATTTATTTCATTTTATTTTCCTTTGCCTATATACATATTTATGTGTAAACACTATCCTGTTAAATTAAAAAGTAATTGAGAACACCAAACTGTTTTTGCCTCTTCTACTAAGCACCTAGAACAGTGATGGCCTTGATGAGGCACTTAATAAATTCCTTTTGATTAGTTGGTTAATTCGGACTATCATAGCAGGCTATGAACAATTTGATTCTCCAGCTGGATCTTGAAGGAGGGGCAGACATGAGACAGAAGAAGCTGAGAGGATGACCATCCTGTGTGAAAAGAAGTGACTGTCTTGAAAGGTAATGAGGTCCCTGTCACTGCAGGTAATTAAGTGGAAGCTGAATGACTAATTGTTAAGGATGCTGTGTGAAAGGAGCTTTAAAGTTCCTTCAGATGGAAGTTAACAAAGTTTTTCAGTTTCCCTATAAGGTTTTATAATTCAAAGGCACAGAGGAAGGAAAGCACAGGACAAGTTCAGGAGATACTATGTAGTCGAGCTTGACTATCTCTCATCAAATGCGATTGACCAATATTCTAGTGGGGTGCAAGTAAACCAGCATCCATTGACACTGATCAGCTGTTTGCACCTGTTCATTCTGGTGAATTAATGACAAAGATAATGATAACATTTCCCCAAATATATTCTGCCAAACCTTTGTGTTCTGTGCTACATGAATCAGGGACTGCTGCAAAAGGAAAAATCTCATGCAGCAACACATTTCCCACCAAAATATTAACTAAGATAATATGTATGCATCAAAATATACCTTATGGTAATTTTCATTTATGAAAATAGGCCTCACAATTTCTTTGACTCCCCCACCTCATCCCACTGGTATTGTGTATCTTCAGGACCCCCAGACCACTTCTGATGGGCTCCATCAATATATTTCAAGCCCCACGGCATTATGGGGCTAAATTAGTTTGGGGAACAATGAATTAGAGATGTTACTCGAAGGAAAGACTTAAATATAATTCTCCCCAGGTTTGAAGAAAAAAGGGATATTAGAGGAGCAGGGCTAGCCCAACCTGGACAGATGCCAGCTTTCATGGTAATGAGGCTTAGAGTGTTGAAGAACAGAGGGGAAAATCAACAATCTAGCCTCAGCAAACACACACAGACAGGTCAAAGAAAATAGCGTGTATTATTCATCTACATCCCTTCATGGAATTAAAAAGGCTTTCTTGTAGATTGTGAATAAATTAATCATGAGCTTATAAACCAGAATGCACTTCACTAAATCAAAGAGAATAGTGAATGGATGACAGGCAGCAAGGCCCCTCTTATGCAAGAATCTATTTGCTCATTAATCCCTCCAGATCAGAGCAACCACCTCTTTGGAAGGACACAAAGCATGCACAAGAGGGATGTAACACTGATCAGGACTACAAGCTTACAGTGGTACACGATAAGATCCCTGCTTGAAAATATAGTCAAAGGATGGGGAAGGCCTATATTTATGCCTTCAGGTGCCTCTGGACATGAAGAGTCCTCTACAATAATGCTAGCCAAGTAAGGCATTTTCTTTTCAACCATATTTGCAAATGTTAGCTGTCCTGGACTCATTCCCTGTAATGTGGATCTAATAGCCACTAATAGGACCTATCATATGCACAAGGAAATTAATGTATAAGAGCTCCACTTATTGAGGTATATTGGCAATCAAAATTTACAATACGTAATAGAGTAGCATAGAGTAGTACAGGTATACTTAACCTGGGGTCCAATCTTGTCTACTAATAGGTTTCAAGAAGGAAGCATACTGCATCTTTATTTTTGCTAACCTTTGGTCTCCTTTTTAATCCTATATATTCTTCTGAGAATGGATCAATAGGTTTCACCAGACCTATTTACAAAGTGGTTCATGGTGGGAGAAAAGTTAAGAACCCCTAAGAACCTTTAGGGCTGTAGAAAGAACATGGTAAGGGGCTTGAATTCCTTCTCTGACATTTACTTTCTGTAGGAACACAAGGAAATTGTTTAATCTTTTGAGTCTCCATTTCCTCATCTGCAAAATGGGTATGAGTAACTTAAATACATACCTCAAGTCTCATTATAAACAAAGTACTCAGGACCACTCAGTTTGAATTCCAGTTCTAATTTCTACTAGGATACATTAAGGGATAATAAATGCTTTCCTATCAATTGTTTTGCTAGGACTGTCAGAGAAGGCTTCATAGAAGAATTGGGAGACCATGAAGGAAAAGCATGTATCGTGTACAAGACACTGGAAATAATATTTGTACTACATACCGTAAGTATTGCTATAAGGAAAAGTAGCCAAGATCATACCTGTGGAGCTAAAAAGGACCTCAAAGAATATCTAGGCCAGCCTTCTCATTTTATAGATGAGGAATCTGAGAACCAAGGAGGTTAAATGACTTGGTCTAAGGTCATAGAGATGGCAAAGATCTGAACTCTAGCCCTTTTGATTCTCATTGCAACACAATCCCTTATATTACATATACCTGTCTCATAGATTTGTTGTGAAAGGCAAATGTTCTAATACATGAAAAGTATTTTTGTGCTTTCTAAAACATCATATAAACAGCAAATATTAGGCAAACATGAGCTAATGCTATGCTATTTATTTTCATTAACATTATCTTCATTCTCATCTTCTATTAGATGAAAATGATATACAAATGATACTGGGACAGTTTAATAACCTATTCTTTTTTGCTTAGTTAATGATGGGTGGACCATTGTATAGGTAGATAAAGTCATGACTTCTTATAATTGGAAGACAGGAATTGGATGCATTTTTTCCCCTCATATATACACTAAGGGATACACTTAATGGATCCCAGTAGACCTCACACAGCAACCCTAGTAGAACTAGAGTAGAAGACAGAATGATAGGGTTTGTAGTATGTACTAAATCATGTTCCCAAGGTTTCTGTTGTTTATTTGTTTATTTCTTCTGCTAGGACTCTGAATTTCAATGATGTTTAAAAAACAATTCAAGACTTGGAGTAGTAGGTAGATGCTGAAAAACTCGGTCCCATGTTATATGTCAATCAACAAGCATTTATAAAGTACTTACTATGTACTAAATGCTGAGGCAGACAGATACCAAGATATATCATTAATGGCCATTTCAGGGATTTGAAATTTCAGTGGCATTCAAACTCTTCCTTCAATCTTGGCACTAAAATAATAAATAGACAAAATGCTGCTGAAACTACATATAAGCTGTGTGCTACAAACCTGGTATCCACCATCGCAGGATGACAGGTACGACACTATTAGCAATCTAGTTGGTCTCATTGACTTTCAAAGACAAAAAAGGCTAATAATGTCTTCTATTTAAAGACATTGTCCTTTGTTTGATGTATCTCCAAGTGGTATAAATCTTGGGAGGTAAATGGTTCAAATGAGGAGTCAGAATGTCAGCATATTAGGGACAAGAAACTAGAATGCCTAGCTACATGTCATCATTATCATCTTTTATTAATGGCTTCTTCATATATATTTTTTGCTTCCAAAGAAGAAAATAGTTGGATATGTTTCAAATCAAAATACTCTCAGGATTGTTAGAAAAATACTCAAATCTTGAAGCAAAATAAAAATGTTAGTTATTACTATTATTCCACTTATGTTTAAGTGGGTAATTTACTATTCCTTAAAGAAAATTTTATGAATTTGCATTTATAATAAGCAAACCAATATGGAACACATACCAAAGGGAAACTAGTTTCTGAATTGCTGTTTCTAAATTTATTATACATTTTCTTAATTTTGTCTAAAATAATTCACCATCTTTTAAATTCTTATCTAGTTACTACAATGAGAACGTGGTGGCATGTGTATAGAGGGGTTGGGGAAGGTGTCATACTGAGTAGGCCCTGCCTGTTGCCCCTTTAAGAATAGAAAGGGATACAACTCTTAGAACACAGAAAAACTGAGCCTGTAAACCTGCTGCTCCAACTTGCTACCTAATCACTACCTGAAAATTTACCTTGTCTCTCCACATTACCAGGAGCTTGAGCTCTCCCCACAAATCCTTCCAGATACCTATAAAAATGACTCTAAAAATTTTCTAGAGCAGCAGAACCCACAAAAATACAGAGTAAAACAGATTTTCAGCCCAAGACAGCATGAATGGTCAACAGGAAAGGTCTTTCATGCCACCCGGAGAAAGGAGCAGAATTCAAAGTAGGGAAACCAGGAGAAGGTTTCAGGAGACTACTGAATCACTGGAAGCTGAGGCAGTTTCTAGACTTCTCAATCCACAAACGCTAAAGACTACTTAGTAGGTCACTGGGAGGTCACCAGGTCTGTTGGACCTGGGTGAGAAAGGAGCACAGACCAAACATGGACCCAGAACAGTTCCCGAGCAGTCATAGTGGCAGCAGCAGCAGCTTCCAGAGCTCTCAGTGCAAAGATATTAAGGGGATCACACAATTGATAGGAAGGAGATTATAAGGATCTCCTTGCTTCAACTAAGGTAGGATTCTATTACTTTGCCTATACTTGGATCTGGTTCACAATCCTGGAAGGCAGTCCTAGGGCAAGGAGGAAAATTGGCAACATTTGTAGCAGAAGTGGAGATGGAACCCTCCTCACAGTTCCAGGGCAGAAAAGGGTTCTTGTGGTCACTCACAGGTAAGAGCACAGGCCAGTAGAGAAGTAAACATCTCTCCTTAGATCATGCCACATTGCAAGGACTGAAAACTTACAGTTCCCTAGAAGTATCTCTGAAAAAAAGCTACACAAAACCGATGAAGCTTGGGACAGTATCCTCCACATCGTAAGAAGATACCTACCTTAAAAATAGTTTAAAAGTAAAGTTGGCTGGGAAAATGAGCAAACAGCAGAAAAAAAACTCAGACTATAGTCTCTTACTTTGGTGACAAGGAAGATCAAAACATACAAAGAGAAGAAGACAAGAAAGCTAAAGTTCCTCCATCCAAAGCCTCCAAGAAAAATATGAAGTGGTCTCAGGACATGGAAGAGCTAAAAAAAAAATGATTTTGAAAATTAAGCAAGAGAAGTAGAGGAAAAATTGGGAAGAGAAATGAGAATGATGCAAGAAAATCATGAAAAATGAATCAACAACTTACTAAAGGAGACTCAAAAAATACTGAAGAAAATAACACCTTAAAAAGAGACTAACTCAAATGGAAAAAGAGGTCCAAAAAGACAATGAGAAGAAAGCCTTAAAAAGTGGAACTGTCCAAATGGAAAAAGAGGTCCAAAAGCTCACTGAAGAAAATAATTCCTTAAAAATTAGAATGGAGCCAGAGGCAGAGTAAGATAGAAGAGTAAAAGCAGGAACTTGTTTGGACTCCTGTTCCAACCACCTCCAATACCCATAAAATCTGACTCTAAACAAATTTTAGAGCTACAGAACCCACAAAGTGACAGAGAGAAACAAATCTCCCACTGAAAGTACCCTGGCAGGCCAATGGGAATGATCTATTGCACCAGGCTGGGATTCCAGCACAGTCCTGTGTGAGTTGTGTCAGCCCAGAACCAGAGACCCACAGCAGACTTTAGGAGAGTGAATCACTGGCAGTTGTGGTGGTTTCCAGACTTCTCAACCCATAAATGCCAAAGAGAAAGTAAAAGGTCAGTGGGGTACCCCATTGATCCCCCAGGGCAGCAGAGATGACAGGCAGCTGCAACTGATGCTGCTGATGATCACAGACTAAGTGACTGTCCAGAGGTCATTTGCAGGACTCTCTATGCTGGAACTGAGGCAGGATTCTCTTGCTTTGTCTGCTTAGATCTGGGTCAAAGTCTTAGGTGATGGTCCTAGGGTGAGGAGTGATGGTGTGGCAGAGCTTGTAAAGGCTGTGGAGAGAAAGTCCTCCTCACAGTTCTGAGGCAAGTGGCTGGGGAAAATTCTGACAACAGCTGCGTAAAACCCCAGAAATTTGGGACAAAGCACCCTTCACTCTGGAAGCAGAATTCTACTATAGCAAAAAGCTCAAAAGTCAAGTAATTGGCTGGCAAGGTGAGCAAACAGAGGAAGCACAGTCAGACTATAGAATCCTTTTTGGGGGACCAAGACTATCAAAACATAGAATGAGAAGAAGAAAACAAAGTTGAAACTCCAGCATCAAAAGTCTCCAAGAAAAATATGGCCTGGTGTGAGGAGTTGAAGAAGGATTTTGAAAATCAGGTAAGAGAAGTAGAGGAAATATTGGGAAGAGAAATCAGAATGATGCAAGAAAATCATGAAAAATGAGTCAACAGCCAGAAAGAAGAAAATAGTACCTTAAAAATAGACTATCTCAAATGGCAAAAAGAGGTCCAAAAAGCCAGTGAGGAGAAGAAAGCCTTAAAAATGCTGAATTGGCCAGATGGAAAAGAAATTTCAAAAACTCACTGAAAGAGAATAATTCCTTCAAAATTAAATTGGAGCAAATGGAAGCTAATGACTTTATGAGAAATGAAGATAGTACAAAATGGATCAAAATGAATGGAAAAAAAATAGAAGGCAATGTGAAATATCTCATTGGAAAAATCACTGACATGAAAAGTAGATGCAGGAGAGATAATTTTAAAATTACTGGACTACCTGAAAGCCACAATGCAAAAAAGAGCCTAGACATCATAGTTCAAGAAATTCTCAAGAAAAATTTCCCTGATGTTCTAGAATCAGAGTGCAAAATAGAAATTTAAAGAATTCATCTATTGCCTCTTGAAAAAGATCCTCCCCCACCCCAAAAAAAACTCCTAGGAATATTATAGCTAAATTCTAGGGTTCCCAGGTCAATGAGAAAATATTACAAGTAGTCAGGAAGAAACAATTTGAGTACTGTGGAAACACAATCCACAAAAGGAGCTCAAAGGAGCTAGGATTAAAATCAAGAATCACCTACCCAGCAAAAATGAATATAATACTTCGGGGGGAAATTTGGATATTCAATGAAATAGAGGACTTTCAAGCATTCTTGATGAAAAGTCCAGAGCTGAAGAGAAAATTTGACTTTCAAATACAAAAAGCAAAAGAAGGATGAGAAAGTAAAGAGGAAAAATAAATCATAAGGAACTTATTAAAGATGAACTATTTACATGCCTACATGGAAAAATGATAATTGTTACTTATAAGAGTTTTCTCAGTATGAGGACAGTTGAAGGGAATATATATGTATATTTGTGTATACGCACATATATATGTATGTATAAGATGGTATGTGTCTGTGTATGCATATGTGTGTATATATGTATATGTGTGTACATGTATACATAGAAAGAGGGCACAGGATGAGTTGAATATGAAGAGATGATATCTAAAAATATATTAAGAGGTGAGAGAGGAATATATTGGGAAGAGAAATGGACAGATAGAATAGTGTAAATTATCTCAAATAAAAGAGGCAAGAGAAAACTGTTACAGTGGAGGGGAAGAGAAGAAAGGTGAAAGGGAATGAGTCAACCTTATTCTCATTTGATTTGGCTTAAGTAGGGAATAACATACATACTCAATTGGATGTTTTACTCTATAGGAAAGTAGGGGGGAAGGGGATAAGAGGGGGGATGATAGAAGGGATGGCAGATTGGGGGAAAGGGTAGTTAGAATCAAACACTATTTTAAAGCAACAAGGTGAAAGGAGAAAACAGAATAAATGAAGGATGGGATAGGATGGAGGGAAATATAGTCTTCTACAATATAACTACTACAGAAATGTATTGTATAACTACATGTGTACAACCTATACTGAATTTCTTTTCTTCCCAGTGGGGGTGGTTGAGGAGAGAAGAAGGGAAAGAATCTGGAACTCAAATTTTTAATTGTTTTTTTTACATTCAACCAAGAAATAAGATATACAGGCAATGGGGTACAGATGTGAATGTTGAAAACTAAAAAGTAAATAAATAAATTTATTTTAAAAAAAAAGAATGCAGCAAATAGAAGCTAATGATTCTATGAGAAATCAAGAAATTATAAAGCAGAACCAAAATAACGAAAGAACAAAAGACAATGTGAAATATCTCATTGGAAAAACAACTGGCCTGGAAAATAGATCCAGGAAAGATACTTTAAAAATTATTGGGCTACCTGAAAGCCACGATAAAAAAAAACAGCCTAGATACCATCTTTCAAGAAATTAGCAAAGAAAATTGCCCTGATATTTTAGAACCAGAGGGTAAAATAGAAATTGAAAGAAATCTACTGATCATGTCCTGAAAGATCCCAAAATGAAAATTCCCAGGAATATTACAGCAAAATTTCAGAGCTCCCAGGTAAAGGAGAAAATATTACAAGTAGCCAGAAAGAAACAACTCAAGTATTGTGAACCACAATCAAGACAACACAAGATTTATGAGCTTCTACACTAAGGGACCAAGGGTCTTGGAATATGATATTCCAGAGGTCAAAGGAGTGGGATTAAAATTAAGAATCACATACCCAGCAAAAATAAGTGTAATCACTGAGGGGCAAACATTGATATTCAATGACATAAAGGAATTAATGCATTCTTGAGAAGCCACAGCTGAACAGAAAATCTGAGTTTCAAATACAAGAAGCAAGAGAAACATGAAAAGGTAAACAGGAAAGAGAAATGATAATGGATTTATTAAAGTTGAACTGTTTACATGCTTACATGGAAAGATGACATTTGTAACTCATGAGACCTTTCTCAGTCTTAGGGTAGTTGGGATGAATATATGTGTGTGTCTATATACATATATACATATATGTGCATATATACATATGTGTGTATATATACATACATATATATTTATTTTTATAGAGAGAGAGAAATATATGTGTGTGTATATGCATAGACATATATATGTGTATATATACATACATGTGTGAGGGGAGACAAAGGCCATAGGTTGCCTTGAACATGAAGGGATGATATCTAAAAAATAAAATTAAGTGGTGAGAGAGGAATGTACTGACAGAAGGAGAAATGGAGAGGTAGAATGGGGTGAATTATCCCACAAAAAAAAGGTAAGAAAAAGCTTTTACAATGGAGGGAAAGAGAGAGAGGTGAAAGAGAATGAGT
>CM053582.1:150314643-150341808 GCA_028627135.1 Pseudochirops cupreus | reverse complement strand
TTTGTAACTCAAAATTTCATGGAAATGAATGATGTAAACTAAAATAAATAAAATTAAAAAAATAAAAAAGAAAACGGAGGTAAATAAATTTGGTATGCAACTGAAAAAGCTAGAAAAAGAACAAATTAAAAATCCCTAATTAAATACTAAATTAGAAATAATGAAAACCCAAGGAGAGATTAATAAATTTGAAAGTAAGAAAAGTATTGAATTAATAAATAAAACTAAGAGCTGGTATTATGAAAAAAAAAAAACCCCAGTAAAATTGATAGACCTTTAGTCAATATGATAAAAAAAAAAAGAAAGAAGAAAACCAAAATCTGAGTATCAAAAATGAAAAGGGTGAATTTACCTCCAATGAAGAGGAAATTAAAACAATAATTTGGAATTATTTTGCCCAATTGTATGCACATAAATTTGATAATCTTTGGGAAATTGATGAATATTTACAAAAATGTAAATTGCCCAGATTAACCAAAGAGGAAGGAAACTACTTAAATAACTCCATCTCAGAAAAAGAATTTGAACAAACCATCCATGAACTCCTTACAAAAAAAATCTCCAGGGCCAGATGGATTTACTGGTGAATTCTTCCAAACTTTAAAGAACAATTGACTCCAATAATTTTCAAACTATTCAGGAAAATTAGAGAAGAAGGAGTCCTACCAAATTCTTTTTATGACACAAATATGGTACTGACACCTAAATTGGGAAGAGACAAAACAGAGAAAGAAAATTACAGACCAATTTCCCTTATGAGTATAGATGCAAAAATTCTAAATAAAATATTAGCCAAAAGACTACAGCAATTTATCATGAGAATAATACACTTTCATCAGGTAGGATTTATTCCAGGAATGCAAGGGTGGTTCAATATCAGGAAAATTATCAGTCTAATTGATCACATAAACAACAAAATTAGCAGAAACCATATGATTATCATAATAGATGCAGAAAAAGGCTTTTGACAAAATGCAACACCCATTCCTATTAAAAACACTAGAAAGAATAGGAATAAATGGAGTCTTCCTTAAAATAATAAACAGCATCTATCCAAAACCATCAGCAAGTATTATATGTAATGGGGATAAGCTAGAAGCATTTCCAATAAGATCAGGGGTGAAACAAGGCTGTCCACTATCACCCCTCTTATTCAATCTGGTACTAGAAATGTTATCAGTAGCAATAAGAGAAGAAAAAGAGATTGAAAGAATCAAATCAGGCAAAGAAGAGACTAAGCTATCACTCTTTGCAGGTCATATGATGATATACTTAGAAAATCCTAAAGAATCAAGTAAAAAATTACTTGAGATAATACATAAATTTGGCAAATTTGCAGGATATTAAATAAACCCACATAAATCCTCAGCATTCCTATATATGTCTAATGAAATCCAACAGCAAGAGATAGAAAGAGGAATCCTATTTAAAGTTAATGTAGACATTATAAAATATTTGGGAATCTACCTGCCAACAACACCCCATGACTTATATGAACACAATTGCAAAACACTTTTCACACAAATAAAGACAGATCTAATTAACTGGAAAACATCAATTGCTCATGGTTGGGTCAAGTTAATATAATAAAAATGACAATTTCACCTAGATTAAATTACGTATTTAGTGCCATACCAATCAATCTACCAAAAACTTTCTTTGTAGAGCTAGAAAAAATAGTAGCAAAATTCATTTGGAAGAACAAAAGGTCCAGAATATCAAGGGAATTAATGAAAAGAAATGCTAGAGAAGGTGGCCTAGCCAGACCAGATTTTAATCTGTATTATAAAGCAGCAGTCATCAAAACTACTTGGTATTGGCTGAGGAATACAGTAGTGGATCAATGGAATAGATTGAGTACAGAAGACTCAGAGGCCAATGACTAGTAATCTACTGTTTGATAAACCCAAAGACCCCAGTTTTTGGAATAAGAACACGCTATTTGACAAAAACTGCTGGGAAAACTGGAACATAGTAAGGCAGAAATTGGGCATAGACCAATATCTAACACCATACAGCAAAATAAAGTTGAAATGGGTGCATGATCTAGGTATAAAGGCTGATACTGTAAGCAATTTGTGAGAGCAAAGGATAGTTTACCTGTCAGCTCTATGGAGAGGGTAAGACTTCATGATGAAACAAGAGTTAGAGAGCATTATAAAATGCAAAATGGATAATTTTGATTAAATTAAAGTGAAAAGTTTCTGTATAAATAAAGCCAATGTTACCAAGATTAATAGGGAAATGGAAAATTGGGAAAGAACTCTTACAACCAATGTCTCTGATAAAGGCTTCATTTCTAAAATATATAAAGAATTCAGTCAAATCTATAAGAATACAAGCCACTCCCCAATTGATAAATGGTCAAAGGATATGAACAGGCAGTTCTTAGAAGATCAAATTAAAGATATCTATAAGCATATGAAAAAGATGTTCTAAATCACTATTGATTACAGGAATGCAAATCAAAACAACTTTGATGTACCACATCTCACCAGTCAGATCGGCTAAGATGACAAAACAGGAAAATGACAAATGCTGGAGAGGATGTGGAAAAATTGGAACACTAAAACATTGTTGGTGGAGTTGTGAACTGATCCAACCATTCTGGAGAGCAATCTGAAACTATGCCCAAAGGGCTATAAATGAATGCATACCCTTTGACCCAGCAATATCACTTCTAGGGTTATATATCAAAGAGATCAGAGAAGTGGGAGGAGGAACATATGTACAAAAATATTCTTAGTGGCTCTTTTTGTGGTGACAAAGAATTGGAAATCATGGGGATGCCCATCAATTGGGGAATGGCTGAACAAGTTGTGATATATGAATGTAATGGAATAGTACTATGCTATGAGAAATGAGGAGTAGAGAGACTTCATAATAACCTGGAGAGACTTATATAAACTGATGCTGAGTGAGAAGAACAGAACCAGGAGAAATCTGTACACAATCACAGACACAACATATGTGTGATGACTAACTTCAATAGACTGGGCTTCTGTTAGCAATGTAAGGTTATAACTCCAAAAGCCTCATGATTGAAAGAGATATCCAATTTCAGAGAAAGATATGCGGAATCTGAATGCAGATTGAAACAAACTACTTGCTCTGTTTCTTTTCCTTTTTTTTGGTTTTGTTTCCTCTTTCCCACTGATCATTCCATCGGTTATAATCCTTTACAACCTAAGTAATGATTAATGAGAAGATATTTGTAGATCCCATATTTGAGTGCATGCTACCATGATGGGGAGGGGGGAGGAAAGGAGAGGGAGGTGGAGAAAATTTGAAACTCAAGCAACTGTGGAACTGAATGTTGTAAATTAAAAGTAAATAAACAAATCAATTAAAATTTAAAAAAAAAGAGACATCTATCTTGCCCTACAAGAAAGTAAGGGGGAAGGGGATAAGAGGGAAAGGAGTTATAGAAGGGAGGGCAGATTAGGGGAAGGGGTAATCACTATGCATACCATCTTGGAGAGGGGGGTAGGGGAGAGATAGGGAGAAAATTTGAAATTCTAAATTTTGTGGACATGAATGTTGAAAACTAAAAATAAATACTGATTTAGAGTATAAACTGCAAAAAATTAGATTCTGAATTTATTTAAACTCATAGAGGATAATTCTATAAATAATAACAATCATTCAAAGTTCTCTAGTATCTTCTTCATATCAACTCGATAAAGCATTATTATCCCTGTTTTGTAAATGAGGAAACTGAGACTCACAGTTCTTGCTCTGTGTCATACAGCTGGAAAGACAAAACATAAATCTAGCTTTTCTTGCCTCAGATCCAGTGGGGAGATAGGTGTTATAGGCTTCTTCATAATATTCTATGAGCATAAGATGATCTGAAACAGTTATTATAGATGTGCTGACAGTGGACTTTCGTTGTCCATGAGAATCTAGTGCCTTCCTAATTGAAATATTTATAAATGATTCAAGCTGGAAAAGACCTCAGCAATAATCTAATCCAAACTCCTTATTTTACAGGTAAAGAAACTGAGTCCTACAGGGGACACATGACTTACTCATGTCTAGTTAATGACAGAGCTGGTATTTGTAAGGCCAAAACACAGGCAGCTTTCCAGAGGACTGCTGCTGTGAACAGCATCAAGGTTCTGATTATATAGTATAGTGAACTTTCTATTTATTCTACAGTAAATTAAAGCAAAACATTGACAGAAACCAAAGTAAAGCATTCACAATGTTATGACATAACAACTTATCACTAAAGGGGCCACATAGTTTTCACCAAAGTGGCCACATGACTTTAAGGAAAAGTTATTATTCAGTAAGTCCTTAACTCAATCATCCTTAAGGAGCAGGCCTCCTTAAAGGACACAAAGTACAAAGGTCAAAGTTCTCCACCCCTAGGTCACAGTAAATCATAATCTTAGTCAGCATTAGGTACCCAAGAAGATATCTTTTCACCTTACCTCAAGGCTGGCTCTCAGATCCCATAATTCTTCTTCCATGGTTCTAGCTCCTGCCTGAATCTACCCAACCATCATTTGGATTCAAAGGCAGGCAGCTCTCAGTTCCTTGTCCAGTTCTTCATCCAGTTCCCATTCCATATTGAAGCTCATTGTGTGCAGTACCCCTCAAATCCTTCAGTTTCTGAGAAGACAAAGCTTAAAAGGGCCGTAATAACAGTCATGCACATTGCTGGCACCATAATCAATTCACTATCTGCCTGTGAAATCAATACAAACCCACCACCAAGGTCTGAGAACTCAACACATGTCACAAACAAAAATCAGCATAGACAGAAGAGACAAGACAGAGTGCCACCACCACAAATGTTCCTTTCTCAAAATCTGTCACCACATGTACTCTCTAAATTCTGCTCTCTCCCAGCCTGGGTTTCTCCTTATATATGGCCATTAAGCTCCTTCCTGTTCCACCCCTTCCTGTTGCCTCAACAACAGGGGTTCACAAGTTCTGTTTCTTAACAAAGACTTGATATAATCATGGACAATGCTGAAAAAAAACTTGAACTGAAACAAGGTAATAAATAATTAAATAGCTGAAACAAGGTGCTAAATACTTTTTTGCTTGCCATTATAGTATTTAAACCCAGTTCTCTGAACTCTGCTTTAAATTATCTTTCTGCTACAGCATAAATTGTAGTTATGATTGTGGTTGGAGAGATGCTGCAATGTCCTTTGGTAGCCCTTTTACTGCTTATACCATTTAAATCTGTGAGCAGCCTAGCCAAGTGTTTGGCAACCCTGGGGCTACCATATATAAAGTTCGCTCAGGTTTAATTTTGCCTGACTGTCTTTGGTTATTGTAATCATCTTTTCTAAGCTGCTCAATTATCTTCCTTCTCTCTTTTATTTTTTAAAAGAAATTAGTGTCTAGTAAATGCTTGTGGACAGCAAGGAAGCTGGAGGGAATTCACAGAAAACCCACACATATTTCAGAGGAAGATGTATCTTGAAAGATTCAGAGCACCAAATAAACAGAACTTGATTAAAGGATAAGCAGCATACTGAAATTCTACAAAGATCTTTAGAGTTTAAATGTTAAGGTAGAAAATGGATAATATACTATGCTATTAAAAGATGTTTTATTCTATTCAATTAAGTATTTACAGAGCCTTTCATGACCCAAGTCCTACAGGGATATACAGATGAATAAGGCACAGTTCCTTCCTCAAGGAACTTGATAGAGGAGATAAAGATGGAGCCTTAGATCTTTGTTTCAGATAAAAGCTTATGAGAGAAGTTTCTTCACATGATGCAGACCTGATGAAACTTTCATTAACACATGGCATCACCACTTGAGATCTCTTAATTTTTGGCTATAGATGGAAAGGAGTGGATTCCCTCAATGGGGTTCTATGAAGGATTGTAAACAGTTTTACTCTATCAAATCCCTTGTTGTTTTTATCATGTTTACCTATTTATGCTTCTCTTCGTTCTTGATATTTGAGATAAAATTTTTGGTTCAGTTCTGGTCTTCTCTTTATGAAGACTTGGAATCCCTCTATTTCATTTGAATGACCATTTTTTTTTCCTTTGATGGATTATACTCAATTTTGTCAAGCAAGTGATACTTAGTTATAGTCCTAACTGCTTTGCTTTCCAGAATATCATGTTCCAGGACCTCTAAACCTTTGATGTTGCAGCTGCCCAGTCCTGTGTGATCCTGATTGTAACTTGCTGATATTTAAATTGTTTCTTTCTGTCACTAGTAGTATTTTCCCTTGACCTGATAGTTCTGAAATTTGATTGTAATGTTCCTTTGGGGTTTTTATTTGGGATCTTTTTCCTGAGGTGATTGGTGAGTTATTTCCATGCCTATTTTCCCCTCTGGTTCCAGAATGTCAGGTCAGTTTTCCTTGATAATTTCTTGAAAGATACTCTCCAGGTCCTCCTTTTGATTATGATTTTCAAGTAGTCTAATGATTCTAATACTGTTTCACCTGGATCTATTTTCTAGGTTAGTTGTTTTTCTCGTGAGGTTTTATGTTTTTTTCCATTTTTTCATTCTTTTGAATTTGTTTGATTGTTTCATGTTGTCTCATAGAGGCATTAGATTCCACTTGCAGAATTCTCACTTTTAAGGTGTTTTTTCCTCAATTATCTTTTATACTTTTCCATTTGGTCAACTGTACTCTTCAAGGATTTGTTTTCTTCAGTGGATATTCATATTTCCTTTTTTCATTTGGTCAATTCTACTTTTTAAGCAGTTCACCAAGCTGTTGAGTCTTTTTTTCATAATTCTCTTGTATCACTCTCATTTCTTTTCCCCATTTTATTTTATCCCTTTTACATGATTTTTGTGCTTTTTTTGAGCTCCTCATTAAGTTCTTTTGTGTGTATTTATTTAGTATTTTATTCTCCCCCAGTTACATATAAAACAATATTTAACACTTGTTTTTAAAACTTTGATTTCTAAATTCTCTCCCTTTTTCTCTTCCCACCCCCTCATTCAGAAGACAAGCAATTTGATATAGGTTATATATGTGTCATCATGCAAAGCATAGTCGTAATAATCATATTGTGAAAGTAGACAAAAGAACTCAAGAAAAATATTTTTAAAAAAGTATGCTTCAATCTGTATTCAGACACCATAAGTTCTTTCTCTGGGGATTAATAACATTTTTCATCATAAGTCTTTCAGATTTTTCTTGGATCATTGTATTACTGAGAATAGCTAAATCATTCACAGCCGATCATCTTATAATATTGCTGTTATGTTGTACACAGTACATTTCACTTTGCATCTACCCATACAAGTCTTTCCTCTTTATTATCACCCCCCCTTCTTTTTATCTCCTTCCCCTCATTCTTTCCTGTGGAGTAAGGTAGACACCTATACCCAATTGAGTATGTATGCTATTCCCTCTTTGAGCCAATTCTTATGAGTATAAGGTTCACTCACTCCCTCTTCCATCTTTCCTCTTCCCCTCCACTGTAAAAGCTTTTTCTTGCCTCTTTTATGTGAGATAATTTACCCCATTCTACCTCTCCCTTTCTCTTTCTCCAAGTACACTCCTCTCTCAGCCCTAAATTTTATTTTTTGGATTTTTATTTTTTGGAGATGACCTCCCTTTTTTTTAAAGGCTTTTGTCCATAAATTTTTTGACATTGTTTTCTTCTTCTGTGTTTGCGTCTTGCTTGGTCTTCCCCGTTACCATAATAACTTTCTATGGTAAGACGCTTTTTTTTTGGGTTATTGTTTTTTTTTTTTACTCTTTTTTGGCCTTTTTTTTCTCTTTTAAATTTGATCTCTGCTTCCATGTTGCAAGGGATTCTGTCTCAGGCTTCTTGTACCAGTGGCTGCATGCCCTGGCTTTTTTCCTGCTGCTGTGGTAATGTTGCCCTAGGGCCTTCTCATATCTGGTGTTGTGTTGAAGGGGTGCAGTGGGAAGAGGCTGGCACTAATGGAGCCTCTAGGGGTCTGGCAGCTTACCTGGTGCTGAGCCTGCATTTTATTGATGGTGTCTGGTGTGTACTGAAGCCAGGTGGGGTTTTTCTGCATTTCCCCAGGTCTAAACTTAAACATGTGGAGGTCTGCCCCCTGGAGGATGCCTGCTCTCCAGGAAGGAAGTATGTGGAGGTCCAGCTGCCATTGGATACCTGGGCTGGGCTGGGCTGGGCTGTGCTGTGCTGAAGCATGGCATTTGCCTGCTGTACCACACTGGGACTCAGGATCTCCCACTGGTTTTCTGAGGCTTTCTAGTTCACCTCCTGTCCCAGTTGGTGCTCCCTTTTTACTTGAGTGAGATGGCCCTTTCTTGCTAATCCTTCAAGTCTCCTAGACTAAAAAACCACTCTACTCTGTCTTTCCACTGGCCCTGCTATTCTAGGATTTGTTCTAGGGAGCTCTGTTGTTGTTTGGAGGTGAATATGAGAGAGCTACAGCAATTTACTGCTCACTCTGTCATCTTGGCTCCCCTGACCATTCTAATTTCTTAAATTTCTTTTTCTTCTCTTAGTTCTATAGCTAGTATTTCTCATACACTATTGAATTATAGTGGTGATAATGGGCCTCTTTGCTTTGTCCCCGATCTTATTTGGAAGTCTTCTAGCTTATCCCCATTACAGATAATGCTTGCTAGGGGCTTTAGATAGATATTACTTATCATTTTTAGAAAAGTTCCATTTATTCTTATACTTTCCAGGAATAAATGTTTTATTTTGTAAAAAAAATAAAAAAAATTAAAAAAGCTTTTTCTGCATCTATTGAGATAATAATATAATTTTTGTTCTTTTTTTGTTATTGATATGGTTAATTACACTGTTAGTTTTCCTAATATCAGACCAGCACTGCATTCATGGTATAAAGCCCTCTTGGTTATAGCTTATGATCTCTGTGATATATTGTAATTTTTTTGCTAGTATTTTATTTAAAATTTTTGGATTAATATTTCTTAGTGAAATTGGTCTATAATTTTCTTTCTCTGTTCTTTCTTTTCCTGTTTGCATCTCAGAACTATATTTGTGTCACAAAAAATTAATAGGACTCCTTTCCCTATTTTTCCAAATAGTTTATATAATATTGGAATCATTCATTCTTTAAATAAGCGGTTCTCAATCTGTGGGTCGTGACCCCTTTGGGGATTGAACGACCCTTTCACAGGGGTCATAGGGGTCACCTAAGACCATCGGAAAAGACATATTTCCGATGGTCTTAGGAACCGAGACACTGCTCCTCTATCCATCTCCAGGTGGGTCTGCCCACATGCAGTTATGCTCACATATGAGTATTAAAGGGTTGCGGCATTAGGAAGGTTGAGAACCACTGCTTTAAATGTTTAGTAAAATTCACTTGTAAATCCATCTGCTCCTGGGGAATTTATCTTAGAGAGCTCATTTATGGCTTATTCAATTTCTTTTTCTAAGATAGAATTATTTAAGTATTCTATTTCCTCTTCTGTTAACTTGGGCAATGAATATTTTTGCAAATCTTCATCCATTTCACTTAGATTGTTGAATTTATTGACATATAATTGAGCTAAATAGTTCATATTCCTTGCTTAAATTCCCTCTTCATTGGTGATGAATTCATCCTTTTCATTTTTGATGCTGGTAATTTGGTTTTTCTTTTCCTTTTAAAAATCAAAATAACCAATGGTTTATCAATTTTATTGTTCACCACCCCCCCTCTCCCCCCAGTAAAATTAGCTTCTAGTTTTAGGAGTTAATTTTTTTTTAACTTTCAATTTGATTAGTCTCTGATTTTCAGGGTTTCCAATTTGTTGTTTAATTGTGAATTTTTGATTTTGTTCTTTTTCTAATTTTTTTAGTCGCATGTCCAATATATTGATGTCCTCTTTCTTTATTTCATTGATCTAAGTGTCTGAGATGTAATCTTGCTTTTTTTTTTTTTTGGAGGGGGAAAGGCGATTGGGGTCAAGTGACTTGCCCAAGATCACATGGCTAGGTAAGTGTCTGAGACCTGATTCAACCTCAGGTCCTCTTGAATCCAGGGCCAGTGCTTTATTCACTGTGCCACCTAGCTGTCCCTGTAATTTTTTTTCTTATGTATTGCTTTTGCTGCATGCTATAAATTTTGGTATATTCTCTCATTGTTGTCATTCTCTTTAAAGAAATTATTGATTGTTTGTATGATTTGTTCTTTTACTCACTCATTCTTTAAGATCAGTTTCTAATTAATTTTTTAATCTTTCTTTCCACTGCCCTTTCATGAATGTAATTTTTACTGCATTATGAATTTAAAAGGAAGCACTTACTATTTCTGCTCTTTTGCCTTTAATCTTGAGATTTTTATGCCCTAATACATGACCAATATTTATGTAGATGATGTGTACCACTGAGAAAAAGGAATATTTCTTTCTGTTTCCATTCAATTTTTCTATTGTGGTCTATCATATCTAACTTTTTAAAAATTCTATGAATCTACCAAAATATTTTATAGAACTAGAAAAAAATAATAACAAAATTCATCTAGAAGAACGAAGGGTCTAGAATATCAAGGGAATTAAGGAAAAGAAATGCAAAGGAAAGTGACCTGCCTAGCTGTACCAGATCTAAAACTTTATTATAAAGCCACAACCATGAAACATAGTTGGTACTGGCTAAGAGAAAAGAGTGGCAGATCACTGGAATAGGTTTGGTACACAAGACATAGTAGTCAATGACACTAGTAACTGACTCAACTGTTTGATAAGCTCAAACACTCCAGATTCTGGGATAAGAACTTACTATTTAACAAAAACTGCCTGGAAAATTAGAAAATAATATGGCTGAAACTAAGCATAGAGCAACATCTTAAACTGTATACCAAGATAAGGTCAAAATGGATACATGATTTAGGCATAAAGGGTATAAGCAAATTTGGAGAGCAAGGAATAGTTTACCTGTTAGATCTATGGAGAACAAAAGGATTTATGACCAAACAACTGATAGAGAACATTATGACATGCAAAATAGATAATTTAGATTGTATTAAATTAAAAAAGTTTTGCCCAAACAAATCCAATTTAACCAAGATTAGAAGGAAAACAGAAAACTGAGAAACAATTTTTACAAGTGTCTCTGATAAAGATCTTGTTTCCAAAATAGAGAACTGAGTTAAATCTATAAGAATACAGGCCATTCCTCAATTGATAAATGGTCAAAGGATATGAACAAGCAGTTTTCAGAAGCAGAAGTTAAAGCTATCTATTGGCATGTGAAAAAAATGTTCTACATCAGTACTGATTAGAGCAGCGGTTCTCAACCTGTGGGTCATGACCCCTTTGGGGGTTGCCTAAAAAAACCACATGTTTCCGATGGTCTTAGGAACTGAGACACTGCTCCTCTCTCCATCTCCAGGCAGGTCCGCCCACATGCAGATACACCCACATACGAGTATTAAAGGGTCTCAGCATTAGGAAGGTTGAGAACCACTGGATTAGAGAAATGCAAATCAAAACAACACTGAGATACCACAATGCACCTATCAGATGGACTAACATGACAAAACATGAAAATGATAAATGTTGGAGGACATGTGGGAAAATTGAAACTCTATTGAATTGTTGGTGGAGTTGTGAAGTGATCCAACCATTCTGGAGAGCAATTTGGAGTGATGCCCAAAGGGCTATAAAACTGTACAAGCACTCTGACTCAGCAATACCTCTACAAGGTCTGTCCAACAGAAATTATACAAATGGGAAAAGGACCCACCTGTACAAAAATATTTATAGAAGTTCTTTTTGTGGTGGCTGAGAATTTGAAATTGAGGGGATGCCCCTCAATTGGGTAATGGCTGAAGAAATTATAGTATATGAATGTAATGGAATATAATTGTTTTATAATAAATGATGAGCAAGTGGATTTCAGAAAAACCTGGAAGGACTTACATGAACCGAAGCTGAAAGAAATGAGCAGAACCAGGAGAATATTGTGCACAGTAACAGCAACATTGTGTTGATAGAATCAGCTCCTCAAAAGATTCATGATGAAAAATTCTACCCACACTCAGGAAAAGAACTATGGAATCTGAGTGCAGAGGTATACTATTTTTTTTCCATGTTTTTCTCCCCTTTTTTCTGATACTTCTTTCACAACATGTCTAATGTAGAAATATGTTTAATAAGATTGTACATATATAGCCTATATCAGATTACATGCCATCTTGGGGAGGGTGAAGGCAAGGGAAGAGTAAAAATGTTAGAACTCAAAATCTTTTAAAAGTGAATGTTGAAAAATAAAAATAAATGAATAAATTAAAAATTCTATTAATCTCCTTGATTTATTATTTATTTGTTCATTCATTTAATTATTTACTTATTTGTTTGTCCATTCATTTATTTATTTTTTATATGCTTTTTGGAGGGGGGATGGCAGGATAATTGGGGTTAAATGACTTTCCCAAGGTCACATGGCTAATTTTGTGTTAAGTGTCTGAGGCTGGATTTGAACTCAGGTCCTCCTGACTCCAGGGCTAGTTCTCCATTCACTGGGCTACCTTACTGTCCCCCTTACTTATTTATTTTTGATTGAATTTATCTAGTTCTGAGAGGGGAAAGAAGACTTCTCACATTATTTTTCTCTTTCCTCCTTTAAATAGCTTAATATTTCCTTTAAGAATCTGGATGCTACACCATTTGGTACATATATATTGAGTATTGCTATCACTTCATTGTCTATGACACCTTTTAGTGAGATGAAGTTTCTTTGCTTATCTCTTTTAATTAGATCTATTTTTGCATTTTTTTTGTCTGAGATCATGTATGTTGCCCCTGCTCTTTTTTTTTTTAAATCAGCTTAAACATAATAAATTCTCCTCCATCCCCTTTCCCTGACCCTGTGTATGTCTCTTTGGTTTGAATGTTTCATGTAAACTGCATAATGTCAGAGTCTGGCTTTTAAATTATTTTGCTATCCACTTCAATTTTATGAGTAAATTAATCCCATTAACATTAACAGTTATGATTAATAAAGTGTGTATTTACCTTTATGCTATTTTCCCCTGTTTATCCTTTTCTCCCTTTTTTTACCCTGTTTCTCCTCAGAAGTCCATTTTGCTTCTGACTACTACCTTCCCCAATACACTTTCCTCTTATCACGTTCCTTCTCTTATCCCCCACCACTCCTTCCCTATAGTGCAAGATAGATCTGTATACCCATCTGAGTATATATTTTTCCCTCTTTGAATCGGTTCCAATGAGAATAAGGTCCAGGTGTTATCTGTCACACCCACTTCCCATCTTCCCCTTCATTATAAAAGTGTTCCTTTTGTGGTTCTTTTATGTAAGGTAATTAATATATTTTATTTCTCCCTTTCCTCTTCTTCCCTTAATTTCCTCACCTGTTGATTTAACTTTTTTGAAATAACCCTACCTTAATCAACTCACACACATTTCTTCTGTCTATGTATATTCCTTTTATTCTTCTAATAATAATAAAGTTTTGAAGAGTCACAGGTATCACCTCCCAATGTAGGAATGTAAACAGTTTAACCTTATTGAATCTCTTATGATTTCTCTTTATTGTTCACCTCTTCATGCTTCTCTTGAGTTTTATATTTGAAAGTCAAATTTTCTATTCAGTTCTGATCTTTTCATCAGGCATGCTTGAAAGTCCTCTATTTCATGGAATTTCCATTTTTCCCTTTAAGGATTATACTCAGTTTTTCCAGGATGATTCTTGATTGTAATCTTAGCTTTGTTGTACTTCAGACTGTCTTATTTCAAGACTTTTGATTCTTAAATGTAGAAGCTGCTAAGTCTTGTTTTATCTTGACATGATTTCACAATATTTGAATTGTTTCTTTCTGGTTCCTTCCAATATTATCTCTTTGATATGGGAGTTCAGGAATTTCACTATAATATTCCTTGGAATTTCATTTTGAAATCTCTTTCAGGAGGTGATTGGTGGGTTCTTTTAATTTTATTTTACTTTCTGGTTCTAGGATATCAGGGCAATTTTCTTTGATAATTCTTTGAAATTTGACATCTAGACTTTTTTTTTGATCATGTATTTCAGGTATTCCAATTATCCTTAAATTTTTTCTCCTGGATCTATTGTTCAGTTCAGTTGTTTTTCTGATGAGATATTTCACATTTATTCTAGTTTTCATTTTTTTGACTTTGTTATTGTTTCTTGATGTCTCATGGAGTTGTTAGATTCCACTTGCCTAATTCTATTTTTTAAAGAATTGTTTTCTTTGTGATCTTTTGTGCCTCCTTTACCTTTTTAAAAGGAATTCTTTTCTTCAATTAATTTTTGTGTCTATTGTACCATTTGGGTAATTCTTTTTAAATAATTTTCCTCTTCAGTGGATTTTTTTTGCCTTTTTAAAAACCATTTGGCCAATTCTCTTTTTAAAATTTTTTTTGTGACTTCTTTAATGAACTGTTGATTATTTTTTCATGATTTTCTTGCACCAATGTAATTTCTTTTCCTATTACCCCTCTTATTTGACTTTTAAAATCATTTTTTGAGCTCTTCAAGAAATTATTTTTGTGCCTGAGACAAAAATTGCATTTTTCTTTGAGGCTTTAGTTGTAGCTGTTTTGGCATTGTTGTCTTATTTTGAGTTTATTCTTCCCTGTCACTATTGTAACTTTCTACTATCAGGTTCTTCTTTTCTCATTTTCAGCTTATTTCTTGACTTTTATTTTTATGTTAAAAAGTTGAGTTCTGCTCCTGGGGTGGAGGAGGCACCATTCAAATTGTCAGTTGGTTTTATGCTGCTGTTGTCAGAGCTACTTCTGAGTCTATAAATAATCAATTTTACAAGGTGCTACGTTGTAAGGAGAAATACATTTACTGCTCTCCTGGCCTGTTCTCTGGCCTGTGAATGACCTACAAGCACTCTTTTCTGCTCTGAAAAAGTTATCAGGTTCTCTACTGTAATAATAATGTAATTTGATCCCTTTCTATGGCAAAGCTAACAGGTACTTAGCACTTAGTAATTAATTGAGCCTCTGTTAAAGAAACAGAAGGTATGAACCCCTGTTGCTGATGTAATGTGAAGGGGTTGAAACAGGAAATGGCTGAAACAGAAAGGAGCTAATGCCATGTGTGTGTATTTAAGGAGAAGCCCCTACTGGGTAAGACAGATTTTCTGTCTTACCCAGCACCAAGTTGCTGAGGTTTTCCTAGCTAAGGTAGCATAGGAGCCAGTTCAACTATCAAGTCAGTCAACAAACATTTACTAAGAACATATTAAGTCCCAAGTGTTATGCTAAGGCTAGTGGTACAAGTATAAAGAACAAAAAAAAAATCCTGACATATTGTTACTCTATCAATTAAATAAATAAAGTAAAATAAATAAATTAAATAAACTTTCAAAATAAAGTAAATGAACTAAATAATGTAAAATAAATAAAATAAAAGTAAGGAATTGAGCAAGGGAATATAGCTCCAAACTGATACTAAATTGTTTCTAAGATTCCAAATTTCATTGAATGAATTAGGGACTTAATTAATTGGTGTGAAGTTTGGGGAATGGAATTTAGGGTTTGTAGTGGAGCCTATGGCAAGGAAATGATACTTACTGAAAAATGTACTATAACTATGATTTTGCCTAGGAGATTAGATTCTAGTCTCTTCTCCATACATTCTAGTTTTCCATACATTCTAATAGGACTGTACTTTATTTAAATGTTTATTGTTTGCCATAGGCAAACTGAAGGACTCCAGTTTAAATGAATTGAACTGTTTTAGTTTGGACCAAACCAGTTTAAACTGGAATAAAATTATTTAGATTTAATTAAACCATTTTAGACTGGATTCAACCAGTTTAAACTATTTTAAACAGGCTTAGTCTGGATTGAACTGGTAGATGCCAGTTGAGATTGGATTGAATTGAACAGTATTGAACCCCTTTAGACTGAATTAAACTAGTTTTAGTTGGACTGTTTGAACTGTATTAAATCTGACATCAAGTGGTTTGAAATTAATTGAAATAGTTTATACTAGATTTAAACAACTGTTTTGAACAGGCTTCACCCAGATTGAACTGGTTAAAACCAATTTAGACTACACTGAATTAGTTTAGTTTGAATTAAATCAGTTTTACCTGGATTGAAGCAGTTTAGGCTAGACTGAAATATTTTTTAGCTGATTTAAGCTTGATTGAACTGATTTCAACTAGAATGAAGCAGTTTTAACTTGCTTAGACTGTTTTGACCAGTTTAGATGGTACTGAACCACTTTTAAACAGATTTAACCTTTTTATACTGGATTGAACCCCATGTAGACTGGATTAAAAGGGTTTTAATCATAAACTGAATTGAGCCTGCTCAAACTGAATTCAACCAGTTTATACTGAATTGAACTGATTTAAACTGGATGGAACCTTTTTAGATGACATTGAAATGGTTTAAATAGGATTGAACTAGTTTTTAACAGATTTTGACTGAATTAAATCAATTTTTGTTAGACTGAACTAGGTTTGACTAGATTGAATGTGTTTTAACCAATTTAAACTTCACTGACTGTTTTAGATTTAGATCATTTTAAACTAGATTGAGTCAGTTTAAAATGTTTTGAAATGATTTAGAATGGATTGACCTGCTTCAAATTCCAATTTAGACTGGATTAAATTGCATTTATGGTGTGTGTTTGTATGGTATATATTTTAAAGTATGTGCTATGTGAATGTCCCAAATGCTGTCCATGTGATATATTCTACATAGTATGTATGCTATATATTTATTATATCACATGTGTGTGTTCATACATATTAATATGCTGTTACGGGAATCTGAAGATCTTCCCTGCCCCTAGGCCCTTTGATAGGCTTAAATGGTTCTGAGAACCTTCCCTGGTTTGAAAGTATACTCTGCACCCTAATAGGCTGAATGTGGTCATGTGGAGCCTGTGGCAGGAGGCTTGTTTTTGGGAATGCCCGCACCTTGTTGCTTTGTGATTGGGCAGTGGGTCAAGAGGGTTGTGACATTCTCTGATCCTGGAGAAGGCTATATATACACCCTGATATGAGGTTTTGCTTTGGGGCTCACTTTGAGAAGAGTTGTGTGATTTGGCCGGATGAGACTCTGGGAAGCCGTTGAGCCTCCCCAGCTTTGAAAAACTCAGATGTTGGTGCTTCCCTCTCTGGTAACTGAATAGGTATGGATGTAATGGTCAGATGGTTTGGAAGCCTGTCTGCTGATCTGTTTCTCTGTCTGCTTGTAACTTCTTGTATTCTGTTTGTATTCTCTGAAGTTCAGGGTGCTGACTTTTTCCCCTGAACTAGGTAAATGATATGTGTTTGATTGATTAAAGTAAGATTGTTAACACATTTTGAATTGCTTTGCTTAGAAAAGCAGATCTAAGAACTTGTGCTAGCAACCACCCTGAGTATGCTAGGGTGCTTGCTGATACATATATACACATATATATTTTTATGTCAGCAGTGTTACTCACATCTCATTAGTGCAATATGAGTGTACTGAAGAGGTATGAGTGCCAAAGGTGCTGTGATTTCAAAGGATGATGATTTTCCTGATAACGATGTTCCTTGAGACATGATGGAGTCCAGTCTTGTTTAAGAGTGCAGTTTGTAGACATGAAGACATGGGCAACCTGGAAACCCTTTTTCAGTGGAAACTTTGACAGGATTTCTATGTTCTGCTTTTCACCCCTCCAATCAGAGGGCAGAGGGTATTGAAGATATAAATGAGATGTGAATACCAAAACTTATGTAATGTCTCAGGATGAGTTTTCTGGTGATGTGCTTTCTCCATAGTATAATGGAGTCTTACTCAAAGGAGTGAAGCTAGTGGAAGAAGATATGGCTGACTTGGGATTCCTTTTTTTAATAGAGGCTTTGGATTCTCTGTTTTGCCCCGGCTACTTTAGCCCATAAAAAATAGTCTATTTCCCTTAGTGATCCTTAAGGTTACACAATTTAGTACTTATTTGCTCTCTATTTCATGTGAATTTTTGTCTTCTTTAGAAGATTGTTAAGTTCCCTTAGGATAGGAACCATGCATTTTACACTTCTATACACGTCCCCTTGGTGCCAAGCACAGTGTGGGTACAAACTAAGCATTCAGCAAGTTCTTTTTGACTAATCAGTTAACACAGATGTATTAGGGGTATTTCAGAGCAATTTACATAGAATTCTGCAATCAGTAAGAGGATCATGAGCAAGATGGTGAGGGTATCTTTTTTTTTTTAAATCAAGAACTCTCCCCTCATCCAGAGTTATCAAAATATCATAATTGTGAAAGGAGATATGGCTGTTGCAAAAGTAGAAAGGAGATGACACTATCTCCTTCCCTGATCCTCTAGGCTTTTTTCAAGACATTACCTTTTATATCTATGTCCTCTACCCATTTGGAATTATGATATATGGTGCAAAATGTTGGTTTAAACCTATTTTTTCCTAGTCTTAATTAATTTAATCTAATTAATTAATGATACTTAGTAATTTTGAATCTGGATAAGTGACTGATTGAGTTAACTTATGATTGCCTCATGAGTGGAAGGTTGATTATTGTATTGTGAGATGACTGAATAATTAGGTAAGGAGGATTTCCCCCTTAGGGAAAACAGATGATTATTCTTTTGTTCCTTGTTCTCTGTACTGTGGTCACTTTGGTGAAAAATATGTGGCCATTCTAATGTTAAGCTGTTGTAAACAGTATATTGTGATTTTCTGTGATAAGATGTAATGTTGTGGATATTATATTGTGATTTGTTGTGAATGTTTGCCTAGATTTGTAATGGAATAAATGGAGTGTTCCCTATACTGTGTAATCTAAATCTTAAAAGCTGTTCACGGTAGCATTCTTCTGGGAAGCTGCTCATGCATGGCATTACAGACCCTTTCTTTTTCTCTTCAGTTTACCTCCTTGGATTTGTGGTCTGGTAACCTCTTTACCACCCATTTTCTCGGCCCTCCACCAAGCACCCAGTACTTAAATCTGTTTGTTCCCAAACCTGGCTTTTTTTATTAGGATCATAGATCTAGAGTTAGAAACTATCTCAGAAGCCATTCAATCTAAATCATTTTATTTTGCAGATAAGGAAAATGAGGCTCATGGAAGTTAAGGGAATCCTCCAATACCAGTTTTTCCTCTACCAGAAGTAGAACTGACTGGTCTCAGACAGGTAGTACTTTGCTTTCTGCTGCTGAGGTTGGGACATTAGTGCCAGGACTATTCAAGACAGCAGCCTCCTGAATACCCCATCCATCTCATGTTCCCATCAGTCATGACAATCAGTTCTACTGATGTCATGATTTTACTCAGAATCACAGAATTAAAGACTTTCAGATTTGGGAGCTATGTCAGAGGTCACTTAGTCCAACATACACCTGAGCAGGAACTCACATCCATAGCAAGGGGGACGTAGGCTGTGAATAAGGGAAAACTTTAAGACAAAGACACTAGAGCAAATTGTCAAAAGAGAATTGACTTTTTTTTCCTTTTAAATAATCAGCTCTATTCAAGATACCAGACTGTGCTTGGTCGCTTTAACCTAAAAGGAGTGGGTCCCTTTGTCTATATAGTCAAAAATATTTATTACCATATGCACAAAAATTTAGGAAAGTAATTTAGTAACGAAGCATAACTAAATAGAAACACACACCTTACTCCTGAGAACCAAATATGTTCAGTTTTAGAAGGAATTAGAGGACTGACTCTGGTTGAGGAACTTTATGCTTGATCAGGAAGCCACAACTCTTGTAAAAGTTTATTAGTGTTCAAGACCATTAAAGGGAAGTAATGAAAAAGACAGGAACAAATATAAAGAGTTGGCTTCAGATAGTCAGAGACAAGTTCATTGAATCATAAATTAAATCAAATGCCACCAAATATGCAGATTGTAAAAATGTCCCTTCTCAGTAAAGTTGTTAAACTTTAAAAGGTCTTTTCAATTAAAATAACTTAGATGAGCCTTGTCTAATGTTCACATTGAAAGGGCTGTGGAGGCAATCAGAGAGGACAGAAGCAGGGCTGGACTCCTGAGCAATAACTGCATGATATGAAGGGAGAATAATGAGAGGGAAATAAAAGGGCTGCACAGAACTTATGTTAAAAGAATGCCATAATGGACTGTGGCCTGACTTTCAGGCATAGGCCATGCCCTGAGTTGGCTAATTACTAGTCATATGACTTTGGATAAATCCACTTAACTGGGTTTCAATTTCCTAAGTCATGGACAGGTTTTGAGCCTCCTTGGTGGAAGGAGTTCCCAGAATCTTTTATAAATTATACTTCCCTTTTTTTCTATAAATATATAAAGATAATTTTGTATTTTCTTGTATATGCTATCTTATTAAAACTAATGTTTCAGTTAATCAAGGACTTGGGATTAATTATTAAAAAATGAAACACATTTGCCAATCACCTGCTACATTCCAGGTAGTATGCTATGCTCTGGGAATAGAAATACAAACATGAGACAGTCCTGGCCTCTAAGGAGATTACATTCTAATAGATAGAGATAGCATAAAAAAAGTTTCAAGGAGATTTTGGATCAATAAATTAGTTTAGTTTAAGTGTTTTCTTTCTCCACCCTTGAATACTGTGTATTAGCATTATTTATTCTTTTTCTGGTAGAATTCACTTAAACCTAATGATTTTTTACATGGAAACAGATGGATATTTTCTTCTATTTCTCTTTCTGATATTCATTTACTCAAATTATTTGCCTCTTCTTTATAATCAATTCATGTTGGCCAACAACTTTTTAAGGCTATACATTGCAGAGAAGTTGATGATCTGCGTTAGTAAAGGGAGATTCCTCAATGAGAATACCATACACGTCAGAGATCTAGACAAGCATAATTAATCTGCATATGTTATGTTTGTAAATAGCAATACATCTTATTGAATACTATGTAATAATTTTTAATAATGGTCTATTTCTCTTTTATTCTTATCTTTCCTGACTAATTTATCATTTTAATAAGTTGCTTCATTTCTGTTATCTTTTTGGCTAAAGTCACTAATTATTTATAATTGATTAATCAGTCAACACTTACTGCCAAGCTTCATATGCTCAGGGTAGACATCCTCCTAACTTACCAACAGGTTCGAAGTCCGTTGGTTATCCTCAACCTGGGTTAGCCTGTCAGGCGAGATGGTTTATGGGATGTGGATTCTTGGAGCCACAAGTAAGAGTTGAGTAACTGGTAAACACCAAAGTTGGATAAGCAGCACTGAAAAGACTAAGTTAGGGTGTGTCTACCCCAAGCATGTGAAGACTTCACTTATGGAATGGGTGAATGAGAACAATTTATTCCAATGGCCATGAAGGCAGTGGAAGTAGGTACTAAGGAACTTGGTAAGACACCAAACATGCCAAGGTCATTCACTGCATCTTGCACAATTGCCAGTCATCTTTACTTTTGTCTCGACAAAGACTCTGGAAGACAGAGTGAGGCTGATGACTTTGTGCAACTCTGCCTCACTTAAATTCAATTCACGTAGGAGTCAAGACATCACCCCATGAGGTCACTGAAACTTTTAGAAAATGAAGGATCAACAGCAACAACAACCACAACAACTGACAAGCAGTGTACTAAGCAATAGGAATAGAAAGGCAAAAAAATCCAAAAAACAGTCCCTACTCTCATAGAGTCACAGTCTAATGGGGGAACCAATATGCAAACTATGAACAAACAAGATATATACAGGAAACATTAGGTGTAGTCTCAGAGGGAAGGCACTAAGGTTTAGGAGGACTGAAAATGATTCCTTGCAGAAGCTGAGACCTGAAGGAAGTCAGGGAAGTTAGGAGGCAGAGAGGAAGAAGGAGAAAGTTCTTGGCATGGTGGGCAGGCAATGAAAATGGTTATTGCTTGGAGATGGAATATCTTGGACAAGGAACAGCAAAAAGTCAGAGTCTCTGAATCTTAGAATATGTATAAGGTGGAGTAAGGTGTTTTAAAGCTGTAACTCAGTAATTTTTCCTTTTTATAAATTTAGTAACTATGTCTTTTGATATAGTAGCTATGTGTTTAGATAGGTACTTTTTTCCTTACTCATGCATCTTAAAAGCAGCTTGATGGCTCAGTAGATAGAGTACTGGGACTGTAGTCAGGAAGATCTGAGCTCAAATCTGGCCTCAGACACTTACTAGCTATGTGATCTTGGGCAAATCACTTAACCTCTGTTTGCCTTAATCCATTGGAGAATTAAATGGTAAATCACCACAGTATCTTTGTCAAGAAAACCCTATGAACAGAATGATCCATGAAGTCAGAAAGAGTTTAACACATCTGAATAATAACAACATGGCATCTTTAAGTACTTTTCTGACACCTCCTTTTCTTCTCCCTCTCAATACTTGGGAATTTAAATTCCATCTATCCAAAATTGTCATGCTAACACAGTATTTTGCTAACACAGTAAATTTTAGTCTATCTTCTTGTTTTAAATCTTTATATGTTTCTACAAAGGGTATGTATTTTAATGTGTCATTGGGTTATATTTTGTGATCCATTCAATAGCTTTTTTCTTTTTCATAAATAAACTTAATAATTTATATTCAAATTATAATTTTTATACCTAACATCCTTTGTATTTTAAATAATTCACTATATCAAGGCAGCACATAATTGTCCATATTCCACAACTACTAAACATAATTCAACAAATCCAATAGATATATAGAAACTCAACATTAAATAAAATTTTTATATAAGTTTATAATTATTTCTGTTTTCCCCCATAAATTTCCCTCCCTTCCCCCTTGTTTTAAATAAAAGTTTAAAATGAGATTTATAATTGCAATTCTCCAACACCACCTGCTACCCCTCTACACTCTTTCTAGCAAAACCTTCAAGAGCCTGGACTAAATGGAGTATTTTAGTGGAAAGAATTACTTTCTGGAGCTCTCTAAAATAAGAGATTTTACAGTATTAATACATTTTCTATTTATTAAGAGCAGTGTGGCAAGATTCCTTTACTTTCTCCTCCCCTCACCAACTCCACTACAGTCACTCCACTAAGCCACCTCCAAGATACCCATTAACCAGAAGTTGTCTTCTACACGATGTGATAGCATATGATTGAGTCATAAGATTTTCTGGCTCAGCAAACATTTGGGATTACTCAATCTAATGATGAATTATACATAGTCAGAAGCAGGCAGAGAGTATCTATGTAGAATTATAGAGTTGTATTGAATTAGAGAATTATATAGAATCAATAAGGATTCATTAAGTATCTACTGTGGGCAGCTAGATGGTACAGTGGATAGAGGGTTGGGCCTGGAGTCAGGAAGACATGAGTTCAGATCTGACCTCAGACATGTACTGGCTATGTGATCCTGGGCAAGTCACTTGACCCTGTTTGTCTTAGTTTCCTTATCTGTGAAATGAGCTGGAGAAGGAAATGGAAAAACACTCCAGTCTCTTTGCCAAAAACCCCCAAAAGGGGTCATAAAGAATTGGCCATGACTGAAAATGACTAAACAAATTATGTGTCAGACACAGTGCCAGGAACTAAGGATGTAAGTTCAAAGTAAGAAGTAATCTCTGCTCACATGGAGCTTACATTCTGATAAGAGGAATAAGTACATTTATAAATATAAACAACATAAGTATAAAGTGAATAAATAAACACAAATATATGAGAAATAGTTAAAGACAGGATAGGTTGGGAGAGAGGACACTAGCAGCTGGGGGCATCAGGAAAAGTTGAAAGCATATGATGATGCCTGAGCTACAGGGAGAGAGGGACACTATGAGGTGAACATAACAAAGAAAAGTGTTCTAGACAGGAGGCTGAAGGGCATTACGTAGGGAATTGTATAATATATTTAGGAACACTTGATGAAAAAGGTTTCAAAATACAAAATACATTTCAAGTACATTTCAAGGATCTCTGATTAAATCTATGTGAATAATTCCTCCATCAATGAAAAAGGAAAGTCCTCCAAATATTGGTCAACTATTCTGCATTTTAGCGTGGCTGAAAAAAATCCATCATTTGGTTGCCAAGTCACTATTGACAAGTCTCTCTCTAAACTTAGCTAGGCTGGTCTTTGGACATATAATCCATCACTGGGACTGTATTTGAAACTTTTAAAAAAACTCATAAGGACATAGCATAGCTTGTGTTGTGTTGGTATAACTGAAAAGACCCTAAGGTCACCTCTGTGCTTTCAGTGAGATAGCAGAATAGGAATTTAGGGGAGGCATAATAATACTAGTGCTAATTTAGTTTATAGTAGCATCCCAATTTATAGTTATGAAATGTCTAATGTATATTATCTTTTTTTGATCCTCACAACAGTATCATAAGTCAGGTAATGCTTATATTGTTCCCACTTTACAAATGAGGAAATGAGATACAGAGAAGTTACATAGCTAGCATCAGAGCTATGTGTTTTGAACAAAGTAAGTGTTCCACTCAGTGTTCTATGTAATGGTTTTTCCTTATACCACACAGTCCTGCTATTTAAAAAAAACAAAGTCAGACATAATTCTCTTTAAGTAACACATTGAAGGAAAACTAACATTGCACAAGGTGACAGGTAAAGGTAAAAAAATTGCTACGGGCAGTGCCATAGACTGTGCCAGGACTTAGAATTCTGAGGGAGATACCAGTAGGGGCTACAAATAGAGTGTGTTCACATTAGTAATTTTATTCTTAGTTCAAATTCCATGTGATTTTTCATCACTAGAATATTTCTTTCTTTACCACACTAGGTATCGGATAGAATCTAAAAATACCACCTATCCCTGAAACATAAATCCTGTCTGCCTATATAATATCCCAAACAAATAATCACCAAATCCCTATTTGATGACCCCTGGGGATAGGGAACTCACTAACTCATGTAAATAACACCTTGAAACTCTTAGGCTGGTAGTGATAAGGACTGTTCCTGTAAAATAAAGGGAAATCAAAGATGAGCCAAACAAAGAAAAAGAAAAAAAAAAAAGGAAATCAAATAAAAACATCCAGGACTTGTGGCATTGCCAGGAATGGGCAGTTGGAGATAGAGGTGGTAGATGATTCATTAAGTATTAATAAGCAATGTTCTCAGCTACTCAGCAGCCTAGGTAAAAATCAGTTGAGTGATCTTTTCAACCTCCTAACTGTCCCCTCAGGCCACCTGTTGCTCTAGTAAACAATAAAATTGCATTTCTGCCATCTGACCCGAGTCCCACAGCTTCCAATCGCTTCTTTGCTTTAACTGCAAATTGTCTTGAGTCTGATTTTAAACCTTCAAATCAAATCTCTACTTTATCGCTAGTTCAGGAGATTAAAAAAGGAGAGAACCTCCAGGCAGCCGTTAATAAGTAATTGTTTATTTAGCTGCAATGTCAAGAATTAAGTTCCCAATCAATTCCCTAAAGGTCGACTTTATATTTAACTTACATATTGCTTTCTGCTCTCCAGGTGACTAGCTACCCTGATGATTCCAGGGTTTGATTAAGCATGCACTAAGAATTGTCTCATTTCTTTAATTAAATTTAGATCCCCAATTAAGAATCAGTAATACTGTCAAGCGCTTTCTAACACATTTATCATTGACCTGCCTTTAATAACCTCTGTGGTACATTCAAGAGGCAACATGGCATAGTGGAAAACAGTCCCGGTCCTGGAGTCAAGAGGCCTTGAGTTCAAATCCCTCTCTATCCTTTTGCTAGCTGTATGCTAAGGATGAAGCATGCCACTTCCCTGAAATACAGGATCCACATCTGTAAAATAGGCATGGTGAACCTCGCGCATAGGAATACTGTGAGGTTCAAATGATACTATGAATGAAAAGGACTTTGCAAAGGTGAAAGTGGCCACTATTCTCAAAACTGTAAGTAGGGCAAAGCAAGAGGGACTTATCATCAAGATACCAAATTTAGAGGAAGATGAATGTGCTTGAAGTCCATCTAAGTGCTAGAGTTATGTGCTCTGTGACCTATATACGAGCTTGTCCTACAGGGATTTTGTGCTCCCTCCTGAAGTAGTAGCCCAAGCCTCCCTACACTAACCAAAGCTGAGGGGTAGCTTTCACACTGCTTACCCTGGGCATAGTTTTTTTGTGCTTGCTTTTAGCACCAAAAGTCTTTTTTTTTTTCCCCGAAAATACATTTTATTAACCTAACCTTAAAACACAGGAGCTTGACATCGGCCTCCAGATAGCTCCCTAGCACTTAAGTACAGGCTGTTGGCTCTGCCGTGTGGGCGCTGTGAGTGCTGCTGTCCCTCAAGCTCACCCACTGCTTCTCGGGGTCTCAGTCTCTGCTGCCCCCAGGCCCAGCTCTCACTGTAGCCAGGCAGCCCAGCACCAAAAGTCTTAATTACATCCTTAGCTATGATGATGATGACGATGATGTTATTAACCTTTGAGAGTCATAAAAGTTTGCAGATAAAAGAGAACTGAGAGGTCATGGAGGCAACATTCTAAATTGGAAATACATGAGAAACTCAGAAGATCTGTGTTTGAATCCTGGGTCAACAACAACTTTCTAACTATGTAAAGTAACCTTAAGCAAGTTGCATATGACTAATGGGGATAAATAGGTTTACTTTCTCAAATGGCCATGTGAAATTCAAATGAGATAATATGCATATAGCTTTTTGGAAACCTTCAAGTGTTACATACGTGCACATGTGTGTATAGACATACATACATGTATGTCATACATATATATTTATATACTTAGAGGTACTTTGCATATGTTTTATCATTTGATCTTTATTTGATCTCATTTTATTCCTCTTCACACACACAAACACACACTATTATTACTATTAATCATTATTTTAGTCAATATCAAGGACCAGATCTGATTCATGCACAGCTAAGTGACACAGCAGATAAAATCCTGGCTCTGGAGTCAGTAGAGCCATGTTTGAATCCCTCTTCAGGTATTTACTAGCTATGTGACCCTGGTCATGTCACTTAAAGTCTCTCAGACTCAGTCTCCAATTCTATAAAATGGGGTTAAAAATAGGATCTACCCTACCAGGTTATTGTGAGGGTCAGATGATATTTTATATGTAAAGTACTTTGCAAATCTTAAAGTACTATGTACATGCTAGTTATTATTACTATTATTATTATTATTATTATTATTATTAATGGGTGGAGAAAACTCCCAAAGAGGAACTTCCTCTGCCTAAGCAATTCAGTACATTCTCTGAAATTTAAAATTATAGAGAGTTGCCTAGAGCACTGGGAAGTGAAATGACTTACCCAGGGTCACACAATCAGCATGTGTCAGGTGAGGAACAACTTACACAAATGTTTTTCTGGCTCCAAGACCAGCTCTCTATGC
>CM053582.1:150293156-150314143 GCA_028627135.1 Pseudochirops cupreus | reverse complement strand
GTATAGCTTATTTCCAGTTGCATGTAAAAAAATATTTTTTTAACATTTGTTTTTAAAATTTTGATTTCCAGATTCTTTCCCTTCTTCCCTCCTCACTTACTCCCACTGGGATGGCATGCAATTCAATATAGGTTGTACATGTGTAGTTACACAAAATGTTTCCATATTAGTTATATTGCGAAAGACTAACTATATTTCCCTCCATCCTATCCTACCCCCACTTATTCTATTTTCTACTTTGACCCTGTCCCTTTTTAAAGTGTGTGCTTCTAACTACCCTTTCCTCCAATCTGCCCTCCCTTCTACCTTCCCAACTCCTGTCTCCTCCTTCCCTACTTTGCTGTAGGGTAAAATACCCAATTGAGTGTGTATGTTATTCCCTCCTTTAAGCTAAATTCAATTCCCATCCCCTTTTACTTTCCTGCTCTTCCCCTCCATTGTAACAGTTTTCTCTTGCCTCTTTTATGTGAGATAATTTACTCTATTCTATCTCTCCTTTTCTCCTTCTCCCAATATATTCCTCTCTCACCTCTTAATATTATTTTTTAGGCATCATCCCTTCATATTCAATGTATTCTGTGCCCTCTGTTTATGTATACATGTACACACATATATAAACACTCACATATATATATTTAGAAACACATACTGCCTCCTATACATACATATATACGTATATATTCCCTTTTAGTATCCTCATACTGAAAAAAGTCTCACGAGTTACAATTATCAGTTTTTCATGTAGGAATATAAATAGTTCAGTTTTAATCAGTTCCTTATGATTTCTTTTTCCTGTTTACCTTCTTGTGCTTCTCTTGCTTCTTGTATTTGAAAAGTCAAATTTTGTGTTAAGGTCTGCTTTTTTCATCAAGAACACTTGAAAGTCTTCTATTTCATTGAATGACCATATTTTACCCTGAAGCATTATACTCACTTTTGCTGGGTAGGTGATTCTTGGTTTTAATCCTAGCTCCTTTGACCTCTGGAATATCATATTCTAAGCCCTTCATTCCCTTAACGTAGAATCTGCCAGATCTTGTGTTATCCTGATTGTGTTTTAACATAACTCAAATTGTTTCTCCCTCACTGTTTGTAATATTTTTTCTTTGATGTGGAAACTTTGGAATTTGGCTATAACATTCCTAGGAGTTTTCTTTTGGGGATCTTTTTCAAGAGACAATTGATAGATTCTTTCAGTTTCTATTTTGCCCTCTTGTTCTAGAATATCAGGGCAATTTTCCTTGAGAATTTCTTGAAGCATGATTTCTAGGCTCTTTTTTTGATCATGGCTTTCAGGTAGTCCAATAATTTTTAAATTATCTCTCCTGGATCTATTTTCCAGGTCAGTGACTTTTCCAATGAGATATTTCACATTGCCTTCTATTTTTTCATTTGTTTGGATTTGTTTTATAGTATCTTGATTTCTCATAAAGTCATTAGCTTCCATTTGCTCCAATATAATTTTGAAGGAATTACTCTCTTCAGTGAATTTTTGAAAGTCTTTTTCCATCTGGGCAAGTCGGCTTTTTAAGGCATTCTTCTCATTGGATTTTTGGGCCTCTTTTGCCATTTGAGTTAGTCTGGTTTTTAAAGTGTTATTTTCTTCAGTCAGGTTGTTGACTCTCTTTTCATGATTTTCTTGCATCATTTTCATCTCTCTTCACAATTTTTCCTCCACTTCTCTTACTTGTTTTTCAGAATCCTTCTTGAGCTCCTCCATAGCCTGTGACCAATTCATATTTTTCTTGGAAGTTTTTGATGCAGTTTTGACTTTGTTGTCTTCTGGTTCCATGTTTCGATACTTTTTGTCCCCAAAAAAAGATTCTATGGTCTGATTTCACTTCTTCTGTTTGCTCATTTTGCCAGCCAATTACTTGACTTTTGAGCTCTTTGCCATGGTCGAACTCTGCTTCCAGAATGGCGAAAGCTGTGTCCCAAATTGCTGGAGTTTTTGCAGTCAGTGTCAGAGGTGTTGTCAGAGCTATAAGGAGGGCACCCTCTCTATAGCCACCATGAGCCCTGGAGCCCTAGTATTCCTCACTCAGGACCACCGCCCAATACTGTGACCCAGATGCAAGCAGATCAAAGCAAGAGTAATTACCCTCTTCCTGGTTGTTTGGTCCCTCTGCTATCTGCAGGCCAGGAGCTCCATAGGCAGCCTTGCAGCAGCAGCTGCAGCTGCCCTTACCACCACCATCTTTCACCCTGGGGGCAGGGACCAGACCTTGCTCTTCTCTTATCCAGTTCCAACAGAGTTCCCTACTGACCTTTTACTTTCTCTTTGGAGTTTATGGGTTAATAAGTCTGGAAACTGCTACAGCTGCTGGTGATTCACTTTCCTAAAGTCTGCTCCAGCAGGTCTGAGCTGTGAGTCTGGGCCAGCATAGCTCACATGGGACTGTTCTTGGCTCTTGGCCTTGTGTGATAGACCCTTCCTGTCAGCCTGCCAGGCTGCCTTCAGCAGGAAATTTGTTTCTCTCTGTCACTTTGTAGGTTCTATAGCTCTAAAATTTGTTTAGAGTCATTTTTTATAGGTATTGGAGGTGGTTGGAGCTGCAGCTCAAGCAAGTTCCTGCTTTTACTGTACCATCTTGATTCTGCACCTTCTCTATCTCTTTAATTGATTTTTGTTGATATCTTTTGTTTGTATATCATCTAGATTTTTCCCTTTCCCTTTCCCTACCCAAATAATCATCCTTTATACCCACGATTATTTTTAAACACAAAGAGTAAGGTGAGAGGGTAAATTCAGCTGAACCAATCAATAACCAGAAATCTGGATTTTCTAGGTTAGATCTACCCAGTGACTAAACAAAATTTCTTCTAGGTTCTGAGCCTATGAATGTAAAGAAAACTCTTAAGCCTCTTAAGACAAGTTAGTAAACGATACTTCACATTTGTATACCAATTTACCATTTCAAAAAAAAAAAAGAAGGAATATCTAAATCTCTCACAATACTGCAAGGTAGGTAGTTGCAAGTGTACCACTCTATCCCACTGTATCTCAATTCCTAAAACAGAAGCTAGATGTGATTTTTACCTTCAGTTTGACTCGGTAAGGCACTATGTGATTTGGCATAGATTGATTTGATAAAGAACTGCAGAGGATTAGAGGTATCTTGTTTCTACTGGTTCTGTATTTTAGCAAAAGCTCAATATAGTACTCAGGAGATTATACATCTATCTATCTATCTATCTATCTATCTATATATATATACACACACATACACACACATATATACATATGTACAGATACACACATTTTGTGTGTATGTGTATATGTAAATGTATATATATATATATGTATACACACATATGTGTGTGTGTATCAGCCTTCTAAAGAAACACAAGGAATCATCTTCTATCTACTGAACATGTCTCATGTCAAAGCCTGGGCTTCTATGCCTAATTCTGAGCTTCTTTTCTTATGTTTTGTTGGGTCACCTGGCCACTGGTAGACAGAAAGAAGTATTGGCCAGAATCTTGTACAGAGACAGAAAATTGGAGTTCTAGCTCTTCTTTGCTTGAACTACAGATATGGGATATAAACTAGAACTACCTCTTAAGCTTCTGGATACCTCAACTGTGAAATAGAAACTATGGTGCTCCTCTCAAGTTTTAAGGTATACTGGAAAAACAGTTGGATTTGGAATCAATCAACAAACATTTATTGTGTCTACTATGTCCCAGACACTCTGCTAGGAATATAAAGATAGAACTAGCCCCTAGGCTCAAGGAAATTATACATAACATGTACATTCATATAGATATACATTATACACACACATATGGATGCACACACGCATATGTAAGTGTGACTGTATATGTATGTATTTACATGTATGGGTGTCAGTCTAAGCCAGGAAGATCTGGACTACCTCTGACACATTCTATTCATCTGACCCTAGGTTAGTCATGGGCTATTCATTTAACCTTTCAATTCTCTAAGTAACTTTCCAAGTTACTCAAGTCTACAAGATGCAGAGAAGATGCTCACATGCATCGGTTGAAGGAGATTCCTCATTCTGGAGCTCCTAATGTCAGTAAATTCACAAATCTTATTCCTACCTCAAGAAATGTGTGTATACCCATAATTATGCATATACATATATGTATATATGCACACAAACATATGTAAATACATTCTATACACACAAAATAAATAAAATTTGATTTGGGGATCTGCTAGCAGCTGAAGGGAACAGATGAAGAAAGGCTTCATGCAGAAGTTGGCATTTGAAATAAGCTGTAAAAAGAAACTAGAAATTCTAAGAAATAAAGAGAATACATTCCAGGAAAGGGGAGTAGCCTGATTAAAGACATAGGGATGAGATACAGCATTTCATATGTGTGGAACAAGAAGAAGGCCCCTTTGGCTGGACAGTAGAATGTGTGAAAGGGTGTACTGAAAAGGCAGGCTGGGGGAAGGTTTCGAACAGTTTTAAATGCCAGACATATGAATTTGTATGTGACCATGGAAGTAATACAAAGTTACTAGAATATTATTGAGTAGGAATGTGATACTATCAGACTTGCACTTGATCTGGGTTATAGTCTTGGCTTCCCCCTTGCTTGATGCTCTGCCCTTGGAAATTTCCTTTCATCCCTTTTGGTTGGAGGGATGATAAAATGTAACAGATGAACATATTTAGATGCCACTTTGAGGCTTACAAATTGAGTGCTTCCCAACAGCCCTGTGAGGTTGAGTATAACTTTCTCCATTTTTCATTTGAGGAAGCTGGGGCTCAGAGAGATGAAGTGATTTGCACATGGTTACAAAACTATTAACTGTCAAGCAGAGGATTTGAATGGTGTCATTGGGATTCTTAGTTTAAACTAGAGTAAGTCACTTTATACCTTTGAGTCTCAGCCTATAGATCTATAAATTGAGGTTGATAGTTCTTGGCTCACAGAAGTGCAACTAAGTTTTAATGATGTAATGAATCTGAAGACATTTTGTAATCTATAAAGCATTATGCATATAAACATAAGTGAATAATTTTAGTGGTAGCATGTCCAGGAACATTTATCCCCTTGGTTCAAACAATTCTCCCTTTGAAACAGTAGCAGAAATGGAAGTTTGAGCCTTCTTACTGCTTTATATGCCTCTCCACAAAAACAAAGCAAAATCAAATCAAATCAGGGCTACTGGAGGGAGCAGATAAAGCTTAAGCTCGTTCCTTAGAAAGTAACTCACGGTTGCTGCTAAAACTGAGGATTACCATGTATTCCCCCTTCAAACTTTGAGTGTTTGTTGAAATGAATTTAGTTGACTTATTCTGCCAGCTTCCCAGAGGGCAAAGCTAGGAGCAGTGAAATAGGTAGAGAGGAGAGACTTAAAATTCCAGCATTGGAAAGATTACTGTACTTGAAATCAGGAGAAACCTAAAGTCAAATCCCACCTCCGACACTCATTATTTGTGCAACCATGGGAAAATTGTTTGCCCTTCCAGAGCCTCACATTTCTCAAACCCCAATGCACTATATTTCAATTATTATTGTTCTTGCTGCCATTATTGGTCTAGACCTGTGATCTCATTGGCACAGTGTTCCAGCTATTAATTCAAATAGTCAACTATCCTACAATTTAGAGTCTTAAAGAATTACCTCAAATACTGAGAGTTTAGGCAATTTGCACAGGGTTACACATTCAATATGGATGAGATGCACGGCTCAATGGACCAGGTCATCCAGACTCCAAAGCCTGACCTCTATCTGCTAGTTTGGTTCCTACAATGCATTACTTGACTCACTGGTCACCTTCTTAACAGCTACCAACTAACAGCCATACCTTCCTCTTGCATGGCCTTTCCAGTTCTGGAATCATGATAACATTAACTTTGTCACTGTTCTGAAATGAGTGTATAAATCTACTCTGTGGCTCCTTTCATCATCCTTGTAACTTTTCTTTTTTGAAAAATTGATTTGTTTGTTTACTTTTAGTTTACAAGATTCAGTTCCACAATCCCTTGAGTTTCAAATTTTCTCCCCTCCCTCTCCCCCACTCCATGGCAGCATGCAATCAAGTATAGGATCTACAAATACTTTCACACTGGACATTAGTCTGGTTGTATAGAAGGGTTGTAACCAATGGAGTGAACAATGGGAAAAAAGAAAGAGAAGGAAACATGAAAAAGAACGATAGCATGTAGATTGCTTCAGTCTCCATTTAAACTCTGTTCTTTCTAGATCTTTCTCTGAATGTAGATCTCTCCTTCTGTCCTGAGACTTGTAGAGTTTTTATAACCATGTGTTGCTGAGAAGAGTTCAGTTTATCAAAGTTGGTCATCACATATACGATGTGTCTGTGATTGTGTACAAATTTTTCCTGGTTCTGCTCTTCTCACTTAACTTTTCAAACCAAAATCTCCCTCCCTTGCCGCCATTTCCCTATATGTTTTGTCCCCTCCTAATAACATGCAAGGTCCTTAAAGACAGGAACTTTTTTCACTTTTAAATTTGTATCTTCAGCACTTAACACAGTGTTTGTTACATAATTAATGCCCAATGAATAAATTCTCATTAATTTATTATTACATGCATTCATTTGTAATCCATACTCTCTCATTAGCAATCTTTATTACTATTATTGTTACTTTTAAAAATATAATCTCCTAAAGGGCAGATACCTTGTTAATTTAGTCCATTGTACATGGTGTGAGATGTATGTATATATGCATATACATGCCTACATCTGTATTTATACATATGCACACATACGTGTGTATGTGTGTATATCTTTATCTTTATTTGTTGAATTGCAGAGAAGCATATTTCATCTCAGTATGAGCAAAATCCTTCTAACAATTTGAGCAATCTGAAAAAGGAAGGGACTACACCTATTCTTGGGTCCCAAGTGGAGACTGTGTATTATCAGAGAAATAGCATAGGTATTGCAAAGGGGATTCATGCTTCAAGAACAAGTTGGCATCAGTACATTCTAGTCTTCCTTTCAACTCTTAGATTTTGTCATTTTCAATCTTCCCATGAGTCAGATGCCAATTTTGGTTGAAAATTTGGCATATTAAACACCATATGGATGAGTGGGAGTGGCCTTTGATCATCTCTTGTTTTGCATTCATACGGAGCTTCCTGCCAATCTGCTACTGGCCTCCAGGTCATTAGGAGACATCTGCTGGGCAGACGTGGCTTCTCAGCTGAGTTCTGTTTGTGCCTCCAAAAAGAGGTGCTTTTGAATACAAATGCACTTGAGGCCTATTACAATGCAGCTTGTCATTATGGGGGATTTGGAAATCACTTAAAAATTCCTCTCTACTCAATGATCATTTGTTACTCGTACACTTAAGCATTATCTAAGTTGTATTATAATACTCCAGTACATGCATCTTATTGAAGGTAAGTTCCACAGAACAGGGACCCTGCCTTTTCGTAACTTTGTCTCTTCCCCTCTATACCCACCAAGCTTGGTGCACCACACATATATTTGCTGAATTTAATTCACCTGAATATCCACCACCTGCTTCATAGAATGCAAACATTTCGAGGATGGGGAATATTCTTTCTAAAATTTTTCTTGTTACTGGATTTTTGTTTTTGTTTTTCCTTTATTTTATTCACATTACCATTATGAGAAACATCATGGCAATATTGATAAAGTGCTAGCTTTGGAAAAACTAGGAAACTTGCCTCTACTAGATGCTAGCTGTGTGACCACAGACCAATCACTTTACCTCTCTAGGCCACAGGCAGTTCTCTAAGGTTTTCAGATCATTTACGTATCTGCTTCAGCTAAAGAGTATTTCCACACCAGGAATTGTCCCCAGTGATGAAATCACAGTTATAAGATCACTCTCTCAAACGAACAACAATAACCAAAAAAAATCTTCCTGTATATATTAGGTGATTATAAAATTATTTTGGATTAGAACTACACATGATAAATGAGAATAATAACTGGCATCAACTTAACACTTTTCATTTAAAAAACACTTTGAGCATCATTCCCTCGATTCTCATAGCCATCCTGGGAAGTAGGCAATACTGTGCAAGTACTATTATCCTATTTTACAAAAGAAGGAGCAACTGGGGATCAGATACACTGATTGCATGATGCTGGACCTGTCACTTAAGCTCTCTTTGTCTCAGTTTCCTCATCTGTAAAATGGGAATAATAATAGCACCTCTTTCCCCGGGTTTTTGTGAAGATCAAATGAGGTAATATTTGTAAAGTGCTTAACACAGTGTCTGACACATAGTAGTCACTTAACAAATACTTGTTTGTTTCTTTCCTCCCTCCCTCCTTCCCTCTCTCCCTTCCTTCCCTCTTTCCTTCCTTCCTCCTTTCACTCTTGTGTCACATCAAATTGGTAGAGTTTGGACTTGCACACAAGCTGTCTGCTTCCAAGTCTAATGATCTTTCTATCATACAAAGTGATTTCTCATACTACTGATTCCTCTGCCAGGAAAACTTCCCTGGCTCCTGTTACCTGGTCTGTCCATTGAATGAAACCAAAATTCTGAGAGGCAGAGTTAACTGTCTATTATATACTATCATGCTATAAAAGAACATCATATTTGCAAAGGACCTGGTTTCCAGTCTCAATTTTGCTACTTACAATTTATCTGACATTGAGAAAGTCAGTTACCTAACCTTTCTTAACCAGATTCCTCATCAGCATAGTAAAGGGGTTGGGCTAGTTTATTGCTAAGGTCACTTCCAGCTTGAAATCCTGCAATTTGGTGATCCATTAGCAGACCCCCAAGAAGCTTCTGATGCTACATGCAGATGGCAGCTTGACTGGCCTGGGGATGGGTATATATCAAGATGACAGCAGCAGTCAGAAACCCCATTGCCTCTGCCAGCCAAAGACTCACAGGCAGAGTAACTCATTGGCTGTCCTTGTCAGGAATCAGAGATCTTGGCGCTAAAATGGACACTCACTGACAAGGCGTGGGATTAAATATATGGAGTCCAATTCCAAGTATAGCTGGACAGCAACTATTTAACCTACATTCAGATTCATGCTTAACTGACTCTCTCAAGGCCAATGGGGGGGTGTTGTTGACTAATTAGTACTCTTGTATTGATGGCAGGCCTAGCAGGAGTCATGTGCATGTGGACTCAGTCATGTGATCTCCACCAAGAAGAAACTAAAAAGATATTCTAAAGGCACAGTGTCTGACACATAGGAAACATTTAACAAATGTTCGTTAATTTGAAGGAAAGAGAAGAATCATTGCATAACAAGTAACTTGGTCACACAAACTCTAGGCAGGAGTTTATGCCAGATGGCTAAAACCTCTAATCCATCCCATAGATTTGGTTGAGGTCTAGACCTAGGAAAGAAGACTGAACGAACAACGTCCAATGAACTGCATGGGTGACACAATCTCAACCTAAAACACAGATTATTTCTAAGGAGATGTAAATCTCACAGAATCTTGGAACTGGAAGAATCTTTAGATGCCATATAACCTGAATAAAAATTCACTGTCTAATACACCCCAAATATGGACATGAGTTTTCCATATGGAAACCTCCACACTCCCACTCTCGGCACTATCTATCTTCTACTTCTCGGTATCCCTCCAACAGAAACAGTTTCTAAATCTTATTATTTTTACCTGTATAACATCTCACCTAGCTACCACCTTGGTTCAGGCCTTTCTTACCTCTTGCCTGGATTATTCCAACGGGCTCTTAAATGACCTTCCTTCTTCAAGTCTCTCCCCATTCCAATCCATCTTCCACACAGCTGCCAAAGTCATTTTCTCTAAGTGCTGGTCTGGCCATATAATGATCCTACTCAACACTCTAGTAGTCCTCTATTCACCTTTAGGATAAAATATAAATTCCTTTCTTTGACTATTGAAGTCACTTCACTACAAGGCTTTAACTCACTTTTCTAGTTTTGCTATATACATTTTTCTCTTTCCTGTACTCTATGGTCCAGCCAGTTTGGCCTTCTGGCCTCACAGGAGACATTTTATCTCCTGTCTCCATGCTTTTGCATTGATTATATAGAGTGCCTAGAATGTCATCTCTTTTTTTCTCTTCTCTTCTCTTCTCCATCTTATGGAATCTCTTACTTCCTTTAGGGTTAAACTCAAGCATCACTTACTATATGAAACATTTTCTGATTCCCTTAGTTCTGTCAATGCACTCTTCTCCTCAAACTACCTTGATTTTGGTTTGTATATGTATCTAGTATCTCCTCTGTTAGAGTCTAAGCTTCTTGAAGAGAGTTTCATTTTTTTCTTTATATCTCCAGACAATGCCTGTCATATAGTACATACTTAACAAATGTGTATTGACTGCTGATTGATGGATGAACTCCCTGACCACCAAAGCAGTACATTCCACCCAAACAGCTCTAATCTCTAGTCATTTTTTTCTTAGATTTAAATCATCCTTTCTGCCACTTATTTAGGGCTAGGGATAAAACTGAAATAGACCTCAGAGACCATCCAGTACAATCCCCTCATCTTGTAAATGAGCAAACTGATACCTAGGGAGAGAGATGGCTCACCCAAAGTCACACAAGAACTAAGCAGCAAAGGCAAGGATTGAATTCAGATTCTCTGAAGCATGCTTTTTTTCTGCTGTACCATTCTAAGGTCAAGTAAAAAAAAATGTTTAGTATCTCTTCCATATGAGAGTTGTTCAAATATTTGAAGATGAAAATCATGTCTGTCTCTTCCTTCCCTATTAGAATTTGTTGGGTAGGGTTATTACATAATTAGACTTTCCCTTAAGGAAAATCACATTGGCAAGTCTTTGGAGGATGGATTAGAATGGGGAGAAACTCCCTGCCAATGTTTTCTAAACCAGGTTAAACATGCCCTGTTTTTTCAAGAAATCATCAAATGGCATGGTTTTTAGTCTTCACACCATCTTGTTCATCCTTTTTCAGGTGTTCCAGTTTGTCTAATTATCCTAAAAGGTCCCAGCAGGAACTGCCATCATATTTTCTGACTGGAGCAGAGAACTACGTAAATTCTATCACCTCCATCATTCTGGATACAATGACTCTCAGGGCAGCCTGGGAAAGTATTAACTTTTTTTGGCTGCTATGTTATACTGTACTATGCTGAATTATAGTGTGCTTGTACTCCACTAACTCTACCAACTCTTATTCCCACAAACTTCCACATGATCATGCCTCTCCCATCCTTTACTTATGAAGTCAGCATTTGGAATCCAAAAGTAGGCCCTCACATGTATCCCTGTGAAATTCCACATAATTTGCCCCATACATGTAACCTTCTGAGATCTTTAACAGGGACTGTAAGAAGAATCAGAAATCCCTGAGCAGGTAGCCTCTACCGTTATAGTTTTGACCAACCATTGTACACAACTACATTACTGACTTTTTACTCCATTTGGAAGCAAGGTAATCTACGATCAATTTGCAAGTCTTGCCAAGCAGCTAAGTGGTACAGAGGATGGAGTGCCAAACCTGAAGCCAGGAAGACTCACCTTCATGAGTTCAAGTCTGGCCTCAGATACTTATTAGCTGTGTGACTTTGGGCAATCACTTAATCTTGTTTGCCTGTTTCCTCATGTGAAAAATGATCTGGAGAAGGAAACGGCAAGCTATTCCAGTATATCAGCCAAGAAAACTCCAAATGGGGTCGTGAAGAATTGGACCTGACCAAAACAACTGAGAAACAACTGAAAAACAACAAGGAGGTTAACCTACTATTTTAGGTAGCTAGGTGGCACAGTGGACAAAGCACCGGACTTGAAGTCAGGAAAACATGAGTTCAAATCTAGCCTCAGATACTAATTGTGTGACCTAGGGCAAGTCACATAACATCTGTTGGCCTCCAATCATATCTTTTGCATACTTTGTGAGCTGGAGGAGCCCAGTTTAATTCAGTGACTCATCTATTAAGCATGAATGACATGCAAAGCATAGTTATCAAATCCCCCTGTGCACCTTATGCTAGGTCCTCTGACCTGCCAGTGCCTTTGCCTCTGATATTGACTTTCATCTATTCTGTACAAATCTTGTACACACCAAGCTTTTTTACATGTTGTCTCTTCTGTTAGAATATAATCTCTTTAGATGCAAGGATTACACTTTGTTTACATCCTTAGCATGTGGCAGAGTGCTTGGCACATAGTAAGTGTTTAATAAATGCTTGTTGACCAAGTATTTTTAGTGCTGGAGATACAAAACCAGATTTTCTCTCTACCCTCAAGAAATTTATGATCTGGCAAGAAGAAGACAAATGTGCAGGAATTTGTAATTCTAGTTAGAATATGGGTAATACACAGGAGATATTCAGGGTAATATAGGACATTCCAAAAGGGAAAGAATGCACATGACAGACAAGACTGTGATCCTCAGGGAAAATGGAGGAGGGAAGCTGGAGGAAAAAGTGAGATGGTCTCAGAGATGAATATTTTTGTGACTTGAGTCATTTGATGATTCTATTCCTTTCTGCTTGGCAGGTAGAAAGAAATACCTCTGCAATTTGCCAATTATATGACCTTGGGCAAATTACATTTCTCCCCTTTGAGCCTTCATTTCATTTTACAAATGAGGGGGTTAGATTAGATGACCTCTAAAGTCCTTTCCAGCTCTAACACTCTTTCATTTTGTTTCAGGGAAGGATTCATGGAAGATATGGCACAAAAAGCTGGATCTTAATGGTATCAGGATGTCAATGAAAATGAGGAACTCTGGGGGATAAAGACAGATAGAGACACAGATAGGGCTTGGCAGAAAGCACAGGAGATTTCCAGAAGATGCTCTCATGGTGCTGGGATTGTAGAAGAACAGCTGAGTCAAGGAAGTATGATTATACCTATCCCTCTGCTAGTGGCTTCAGTGAATCAGAATATTTGAGGAAGCCAGTAGGTTCTCCAGTCTATACATTCTAGCAAATGGAAAGTTGGTATGTTGACAGTGGAGATGGAGAGGTCAGATGGACTGACAGTACAATGGGTAGGTGATGGCATTATTTCAGGAGATGTAATGAGCTGAACTAGCATAGTTATAGTGGGAGTTGAAAAATACAAGAAATATTTCAAAAGTAGAATTCACAGAATTTGGCAAAAGATTGGTTTTGCAGGAGATGAGTCACAGATGACTGAAATTTTAAACCCTAAATTCAATAACCCTCAAGTTTCTTATCCATACAAAGATTGCAGCTCTTACTATTACTAGAATACTTAGATCATGGAATGGTTGGGAAGATCAAGTGGAGAAACCATCAACCATAAGGTATGATCATTACCACCATTCTGTAGATGAAGATCCCAGAACCAAGTGAACCTGATGGACTTTTCTAATGGCACAAGGTTGAAAGACAAACTAGATAACCACCAAACTACAATTCATATTAGAATACTGTTTTCAGATAATGCTATGAGGTAAAAAGTGCCAGTATGATTAACCTTTTCATGAGGTGAGATAAGGAAGAGATAGAGATAACACCTGTACCTGTGATTTCATTGATATAGGGAACTCCCATATGAGGAAGTCCCTTCTACCAAGACAATATGGCACCATCTCTACAACTTATATTCATAAAGAGTTGCCTAGAGTACTGAGAAGTTAAGTGATTTGTCCAGAATCACATAATCAGTTTGAGTTGTAGAGAAGACTTGAATTTAGATCTTCCTGTCTCTAACGTCTATTCTCTAGCCACTATACAATGCTTCCTCTTCACAGGTGAGGAAATGGAAATCAAGGGGGGCTAAGTGACTTATCTCAGGGACTCAGCTAAATTGCGCTTTTGAAGAGAACAATAAAGTTTATAATATGATGATAAATCTACACCTTTTGCAGATGTCATATAGCAGTACAATTCCTTATGTTAACTGGATCAAATGGCATAAAACATCTCAAGCAAGACCCTACTGTGATAAAGAAGCACTCTCCTTTGCAAATAGGAATGACTTATCTTAGATCTAAAGTCAACCATATCTAATGCAAAACATCAAAAGTTTCCTTAATTAAACCACCAGGAAAAAGAGGGAAAAGGTTCCAGACATGGCTTTATCAAAATTACTTTTCATGAAATGAAACTGGCCCCTATTCCAGAACATGAAAACACAAGGTAAGCCTTCAAAGCACTTAATACAAAGCAATCAACTTTTAAAAGTTGAAAATGTGAACTTGCCCCACTCCACCTGCTCCTTAATTAGGGTCCTCTATGAATTCATATCCTACTTGTGTTGAATTAATTTCACTACACTCCCTCCTTTCAGAAATGTTATTCATTAGTTTTATTTTCAATCTGGTGGTGACTGATAACATTTTCTGATCAATGAAAAGGCAGGGGTTGTTTCCAAAAGTAATGGTATGTAATAAAACTGTTCAACTCCAACAATTAAAGGCATTTTATTACATAATAAAATGTGAGCAATTTTTCTCATCGCAGCAACACCACATTAATCCAGACACTAATTTGCACATGATACATTATTGATAGAGCAATGAGGGCATTTATTACTAACAATTCGAAACGCATATACACATATATATTAGCATCTTAATAATGGATCCTCAGCAGGTAGCAATTGAATTTTTTAAAGTACTAGCCAGGGTCTACCTTCCAGGAATGACAAGTTTCTGCCACTTTAAAAGGGAAAAAAATGTCTTTCTATGAAATCACAATATTAAATATATATACACATATATATGCATATATCTATATATGTATGTGTACATTTGAATATGGTTTGAAATGGCCTATATCATAACAGAAATATAAGGGTTTATTTATATGGGTCAGGAGTTGGGCCTTCAAGAGATGACTTTTTTGTTTTGTTTTGTTTTCCAAAACAAAAACAAACATGATAATAATGTTTTGATATTTGATGGGTCTACCTAATATCATCAGTGTGGATATCCCAACCACAGATACATTGTGAAAATCTTACACGTTTTCTGATCTTGTGTGGTTCTTATCAATATTTTCCAAAAGTCATCCAAAAACGTTCTTTGGATATAAATATTTCTTTCCATTAATTTTTCTCTCCTGACTGAATCATCTTCTTTTCTAGTCACATGTATCCTCAGTAACATATTTTTTATCATTTCTTTCTCTTAACAGTCTACAATCTAAGCATGTGTTTATGTCCGCAATGCATTGTTCCATTTTCCTTGGAGAGATATGTTTTACAAAGTTGTTCTCTAGTACCATGGAAAGTATTCTATGCTAAATCTAGATAAAAAGAAGAAATCTATTAATAACATGATTCTACAAATGATCACCTTAATAATTGTATCACTTAAAGGTAGCACTTGCCTCTGAAGTAACCCCTCAACTCTCATTCACAACTTAAATGAGCCTAGAGGGTAGCTACACTAGGGTCAAGGAGTACACTGGGAATTGACATGCTTAAAACTATAGTTTAATAGTCCCCACCAGTGTTGGCACCATTAGCAAATGCCAAGGAAATTTACTGAAATGACATAATGAATAGTGGAAATAAAACATTCCCCATAATGCTGGGGGTGGGGCACAGGGCAGCAGTGTCACTCTTACACATAAACGTAGAGCTCTTGGGCAGAATGGCCATGTACAAAGAGTAGAAAGACATGCTTTTAGAGAACATATATAATCAAGATAACTGATACTTCTGGACCTGCAGGGCCTTTCTTTTACTGTTATGTCTTTACACTATTCCTTACACTCTTCCCCCAGGCAGCAGAATTTCTGAGTGAAGAATTAGTTATACCTACATGGACCTGCTCTTCTTCACATTTCAACATGACTCTGCAGTTGAACATTCTGGGCCTGTTCTCTGCTGGGTTCAGCATCTCTTATTAAACTGAGGTGCTGTCCAGGAAAATTCTATTTTGGGGGTGGAACAGGTAGATTAGGGAGACATCTTTTACTCCTAATCCTGCTACCTTATGGAAGAAGTACAAGAAAAAAAGTGAAGAGTAATTCTCCTTGAATGTTTGGGTTCTTACTCCATAACTGGCCAGAGATCACTCTCCCTTGATTGACTACCAGCGCATTTTTAAAGGCCACTAAGGGTATGGTGGCTGATTCTTTAGCTATTACATGTCTAGCTGCACTATAGTTCCATCAAATTGATTTAGGGCTTCTTCACACTTCTGGTGGGAATAAAATGTAAATACTTGATTACACCTCTTTTATACTCTTCCCCACTTAAATATTTGCTGAACCTAGCAAATTGGCTGAGGTGCTTTGGGTGCATGTGCCCCTAATCCAAATTCTGCATAGCTCTCTAGTGATTATGGGAGTCTAAAGCATTGTCCTTTTGAGAGCTTCCCTATTGACTTATGCTTAAGAGTCTCAGTCAGCAAAACTCATATGTTTAGACAATCCAGAATGAATACTTCACTAAAAGTTAGGTGACTTTAGTTTTAGTCTCAGTTTTGCCACTAGTTCATTGTGTAAATGTAAGTTTTTTCACCTCTGAACCTCCATGTCTTTATCTTAAAAAAAAAAAAGGGAGGATGGGGGATGGGAGTCACATGACCTCTGCCCTTGTAGCTGGAGACATCTTGCCTTCTGAATTGTACCTCCCCTTTTCTCTTTCCCTCCTCTTTTTCTTATCTCTGATTAGTAATACCATGGCAGAACTCTTGTCAGTCACCAGATTCTCTATTGATCTTCTACCCTCCATAGCTGCTGCTATGGACAGAGGAAGGAGTGCGGGACTGGGGACAGGAGCTGTTCCTTGTCCAGTATGGTGCACTACCTCATATTTTGGAGAAAGGTCAAGAAAAATGAGCTTGCTGATAGTACATCAATCATGCTGTTCTGCTTAGCAGCTTTCAGTGAGATTGGTGTGGCTTTTTAACTCAGCTCAGGACTCTTCTGTCTGTCACTATCAACTTCAGGGTAGACAATTCTGTTATCCAAGCTATACATAAGTCAGAAGAGGGCCATTCATTCAAAGTCAACCTGCATGTAAACATGGTTTTGTCCTCAGAAGTTTTCCATAATTATGTGTATGCTTCTATGATGCATGTAAAGAGGGCTCAAAAGCTCAGCATCTGCCTCTGGCAGAAGATCTAGGGAATTCCTTAAAGTTGACTATCTTCAAAGTTGACTGATAGCATATAGTAGTTCAGTTTTCAATGGGTTTGTCCTTCTGATTCTTTATGAAATTCTGATGTTAAGTGTTCTCACTGACTATTAAAAGTCCAATTGATTCTCATTATTCATGATAATTATATACTATGTAATTGCCACAAACATTGAATTAGCAAATGTGGAACCATTGATCCTAGGGAAAATATATGGTTTGGTTCCTGCAAGCCTCTGGTCACAACATTTGCTTTAGCATTTTCCAGAGTGGCCTCACATACAGATGGACAAATTTCTTCTTTTTCTGGATTTACTAGATTCATTAACACTTAACTCAGAGCCAACTACTCTATAACTCATGCCTGAACAAAGCTTATCTAACACATGTGTCTTCTCCATAAGGCACATCATAGCCCTTCTTGTGCTTTGGAACACTAGATAGCACTTCAGTACCATGCATGGGGGACATTTTAAAAAGTGAAATCACCAACAAAAAGCACAAACAATGTGGAAAATGAAACTAAATAGACTGTGAAAAGGACACTTGTCTACAATATTGGAGCTGAAACAAAAAGGCAGAGGTTTGATTTATTTGACCTCAGCTGGCAACATGTGCGCTGGACAGCTCCAATTTTTGCCACTTTTGTGCATGTCTGCAAAAGACTGCTAAAGTGCCATGGGTATTGATTTTAGGGTTATAGATAAATTCTAGTGAGTGAATGCACAACTACAGAATCCACTCTCACTATAAAGCTCAAAAGCATCCTGGACCAAAAAAGAACTGATGTCTGAGGACCCACAAGGATTAATGGTAGACTAAAAGTAACAGGATAAGTCAATACCTCATAATGCTGGGGCTTTGCCTATGGCTTGAACTGTGACCAAAAAAAATGGAAGGGAAAGGTTGAATGAGGAAGAATATCTACAACAAATTCCTATATATTATCCAATTTCACTAGATCTCATTCAGTCTCATCCAATCTATTCAATCTAGGCATTATCTAACTCACATTAGAGATTTAGTCCTATTTTTAAGTTAAAGGAGAACAACTGTTAAATTTTGGCCAATTTTTAGGACAGGACTATAGGAGTAAAAAGACTATAGTAATTTTCAATTATTCTCTTATGTAAGTCTTTTTTACCTCTTCAACCTAATTTACCTGCCCTCCTGGATGAAAAGCTAAAGTATATGGCCTTTACTTATTGGTATGGTAATCTTCAATCCTAGGGTCTCTGAAAAAGTGTAACTTTTAGTTCTATTTAATCACTTATAGTAAGTACTTTTCTCCTTGTCTACAAACACAGTATAATAAACAGGATATGGTATAGGAGAATGGGGAATAGAAGAGTATTCAAGAAGAAATAACTATCAGCCTACCACTCTTTGTTTAAACAATTAAGAAACTATTATTTTGAGCATCTGATATATGTTTTATCCCTTTTGGATATCAGCTCTGAGTACTAATCTTATATTATATTAACATTATATTAATTATTTATTTAATTAATTATTATTATATTAATCTTATACCTACCCCTGTAATGTACTTCTCTCCCTCTACCTCACTTCAAGTTTAAACGTATTCTACTGTACATTTTTCATAGCTGTGTGCTGATAAATGTTTAACAATCAACTTTCTAGAAAAAACAAAAATATGCCTGATATGCCTTTAAGTTTATTCTGCATTATTAATAATTTCTCAATCACTTTTAGTCCAGATGATCAATAAAACTATAAATCAAGCCTTGATTTTTAGCATTTGCTGTAAATCCTCACTCTGATAATCTAATAATAGTAGGTGCCACTAGCACATTCCCTACATTTTATATTTTGAAATACAAAGTCTGTAATATGTTAAATATTTTAAAATTTTAAATATTTTTTTTAAAAAAAGGATGGGGGAGATAAAACATCTGCCCTTCCTAGGATTATTAGAGTATTCAATGGATATCACTTCCTAGTGAGCAGGGACTGTTTCATTTATCATATTTTTTATCCCCATGTGCAGAGCATAGTAGTTGTCACATAGTAGGTGATTTATTAATGCTTGTTGCTTGATTCAAATACTCTGCAAATCTAAATCATTCTTGTTATTCCCATTACTATTTCTAAAGTCACTACAATACATTTCATGGCCTACTTTTTTAGAAATTGTTTGCCCCTCAATCATACGCTAAGTTTTTCTGAGCCTTTCCTTTCTTTTTTCTTGTTCTCAGAAAGTCTGAGTGGGAGGTGAAAATAGTACATTAGCGGAATGCACACTGTGCTGGCTACGTTTAATCTTCTCCCTACCCTTGCTGTTCTTTTCACACTTCCTGTTGTGTGAAGGGAAAGATAATTTACATTGAATGAATTTGTTTTGCATAGCTCCATCTTTCAGCCAAAGACTACCTTCTGTTAGTAATATCTGTGGCTCCTTTACACTTTGCTTTCTAAAGGAGAAGGTAAAAAACAGTCCAACAGATCCTGGAGGTTCTTCTGTAGAGACAAGCACTTATCTGAGGATCTTTTTTTTTTCTTCTATTCTTCATTTAATTCTTTCCTTTAAAATGGAAAGGAATAAAACAAGAAAAAGATCTTAGTCCAATCTCAAAAATAAATGAAAGAAGGGATTGCATCACATAAATGACTGCCAAACAGGCATGGGGGCCCCAGGGAAACTGGGACAGATGCATTTACAAGTGAATTCTATTTAAAAATAATATGCTACAAAAATTACTCTCTAAAATAAAGGCAGAAATACATACACACGTACATACATATATACATATATACACATATGTATGTGTGTGTGTGTGTGTGTGTGTGTGTGTATGACAAATCTGAGAGAAACACATTCCCAATACTCAAAGTAGGGGATAGAGAAGGTAGAGAAAGAGAATTGTAGAGCAATCACACTCATTAAAGTTGATGCCAAAAATACACAGATCAATACATAAAGTACAGTAATATATCCAGAAACAGAGTTTACTAAGACAAAGTTAGACTCATATCAGAGATGCAGGTATAGTTCAACATTAGGAAAGTAATTAGCATGAACAATCATAGGAACCAGAATCATCAAACATAAGGCCCATGGTTCATATGAAGCCCACAATGCTCCCAACTTTAGTCCAAATCAGATTAAAATGTAATTGAGAAATATTTAACAAAATAAATCAAGATGCAACAAAACAAAGACAATGTTATTACGTGGGCTTTCTAAGTCAATATGTAACTGTAAGTTTCCTTATGGGAGGTTTAATGGTCCCTGTTTCTATTTAAGCTTAACACACTAATGTAAACAATGAAAATAACTAAAAATTGGGAACAACAATGTTCTAAAGCTTAAGGGAAAGCAATTATTTTCATGTTTAGTGGAGTTCTGAACTGATCCAACTAGATTGGTTATCCTCTTATAATTATGTGGGAAAAGTGACCAAACTTTTCATACCCTCTGACCCAATAATTCCACTATTGAGAATTTACCAGAGGAAGTCAAAGACAGAAAAAAGGTCTATTATACACCAAATGTTTCTTTGAAAAGTCTTTAGTGGCAAAGTAATTGAAATGAAATATATCTTTTGATTTGAGAATAATTGAAAAAAAAGCTATGACATATGAATATTGTATAGCAAAACACAGCAAGAAAAGATATTTATGAATGGATGTAAAGTGAAGAAATAAACAGAAGCAAAAGAAGAATATCAGCCATGAACGGATGGTGTGAATAAAAAGATTCACTTAAAGTCAAACTCTGGGTAACTCAAGAACAAATGAAGATTTAATAGAGAAGGGAAATTAAGAGAAATTAAAAAAAAAAATAAGAGAAATCTACCTTTCAATGTTGAGGTTTAAAATGGTGAAGTTTAGAGGTGCTCAGGACCCCAAAATACCAACATGCTAGGTCCTCCCTGAATGAATTCAACTCAAACCTTCTTTAGGCCAAAGAAAAACAAAGTTCATTAAAGATCTGTCATATTGAGTACTCTTAAGGAATCTGAACATTTGTGATGTT